>CM040829.1:4307463-4754963 GCA_022828995.1 Vimba vimba | reverse complement strand
AACCACAGTAACTGCAGCAAAACATTTAGCCATTTTCATCAGTATATCACTTGTCACACTCGAGGAAATAAGACTCTTGACTTATGTTATGGATCCATACGAGGAGCGTACAGATCCGTTGCTGAGTCCCCTCTGGGCTCCTCTGACCACAGCGTGGTGCACCTGTTTCCAACATATAGGACTGTGCTGCGAAGGAGAGGCACAGAATCACGGACAGTCCAGGTATGGAATGAGGATGGTATATTGGCCCTACAAGGATGTTTTGAGTGCACGGACTGGTCTGTTTTTCATGCACCATCTGACAATATTAATGAGTTGACTGATGTGGTGGTTAGTTATATCTCATTCTGTGTCAATAATGTGATTGATACCAAGGTTATCACCAGGCATTCAAATAATAAGCTTTGGTTTAATAATGAACTGAAAAATCTTCTTAAGAAGAAAAGTGTTGTTTTTAAAAGTGGTGATAAAGTTGCTTATTCTGTTATTAGGAAGGAAGTAAGAGCTACTATTGCAAAGGCAAAACATAAAAAATAGAAGAAAAATATTTAAATGCTGATCAAAGGGCGGTGTGGGACGGAATGAAACTAATGACAGGCATACAGGGAAGTAGAACTACGATATATTCCTTAAATGGGTATACATCTAATGCGTGTTTAGCGAATGAACTTAACAAATTTTATCTAAGATTTGATGTGGATGACGATAATGTGAAGTATGACTTTGGGCAAAGCAATAGGCCTACTGTATTTAGTATCGATGCTCCTACGGTGGCTAGGTTTTTTAAAAGGATAAAAGTAAATAAAAGCCCTGGACCAGATAATATTAGTGGTAAGGTGTTGAGAGCATGTAGTTCACAGCTAAGTGGCATATTCACAGAGATTTTTAACATGTCAGTTAGAACTCAAATTGTACCACAAATCTGGAAACATGCCATAGTTGTTCCTGTGGCGAAATGTAGGAGTCCGAAGGTTTTAAATGATTTTAGACCGGTAGCCCTCACTTCACTAGTGATGAAAACATTTGAAAAAATTGTGAGAATAGAGATATTGAAGTATGTAGAAGATAATTTGGATCCTCTCCAGTTTGCGTACAGAGCAGGGAGGGGGGTTGAGGATGCCATAACCACTCTTGTACACTTAGTAGCCCAACATCTGGAGACCCCAAAAACAAGGGCACGGCTAGCTTTTATTGATTTCTCATCTGCATTCAACACAATCAAGCCACATGTATTAGCCGAAAAATTAGTTCGATTATTTAACCTTGATCTTAATCTAGTAGGATGGATCGTGAATTTTTTATCAAATAGAACCCAGTGTGTGAGAGTCAACAGTCTGCTTTCTTCCAAATTATGTTCTTCTATTGGCTCGCCTCAAGGGTGTGTTCTTTCCCCTCTTCTTTTTATTTTGTATACTAATGATTGTAGGAGCACATTTGACAATAGGTATATGTTAAAGTTCGCGGATGATACTGTGATTGTGAGTCTTCTTGTAAATGAGGAGACATCTCATGGCCCAGTGGTGGAGGACTTTGTCTCTTGGTGTGCAAAAATGTAACCTAAATCTAAATATATCAAAGACCAAAGACATGATCATAGATTTTGGAAAATCTGCCATTTCAGTCTCTCCTACTGTCATAAATGGAAGAGATATTGAGTTTGTGGACGAATATCGTTATCTGGGTACAGTTATTGATAAAAAATCAAATTTTGATGCAAACACAGATGCCACTTGTAAAAAGGTTCAGCAGCGTATGTTTTTCTTAAGAAAAATTAACTCTTTTAAAGTATGCTCAGTGTTAACGACACTGTTTTATCGGAGTTTTATTGAATCTGTAATTTCTTATTGTGACATTGTATGGTTTGATTGTATTAGCCTGTCCAACAGAAACAGAATAACCAAACTGATAAAGACTGCTTCGAAAGTGATTGGAGTTCAGCAGATCCTGCCCCAGGACATTTTTAAAGGACGTGTTGTCAAAAAAGCCTTTGCGATAATCAATTGCCCAACACACCCATTACACAAAGAGTTTGTTATTCTTCCATCAGGACGTAGATATAGAGTAATGGGAGGGAGAACAAGGAGGTTTAAGAACTCATTCATACCAACTGCTATTCTAATGTTAAATAATCTGTAATCATGAGTGTTTATTATGTGAGTGTTTGCTACGTGAGTGTTTTTTGTGATGTGCAGCACCTGTGCAAAACCAATTTCCTAAGGGATAAATAAACTCGAACTGAACTGAGGTAAGAGACCCCCGGGGAGGTACGGACAGGTAAGAGACCCCTGGGGAGATACGGACAGGTTAGAGACCCCCGGGGAGGTACGGGCTGGTGAGGGGAGGTACGGACAGGTAAGAGACCCCTGGGGAGATACGGACAGGTTAGAGACCCCCGGGGAGGTACGGACAGGTGAGGGGAGGTACGGACAGGTAAGAGACCCCTGGGGAGATACGGAAAGGTTAGAGACCCCCGGGGAGGTACGGGCTGGTGAGGGGAGGTACGGACAGGTGAGGGGAGGTACGGACAGGTAAGAGACCCCTGGGGAGATACGGAAAGGTTAGAGACCCCCGGGGAGGTACGGGCTGGTGAGGGGAGGTACGGACAGGTGAGAGACCCCCGGGGAGGTACGGCGTCAGCATCTGCGAACTCAGACATGTGTAAGTACTGATCTTTTATACTTTCAAGTATTAGAACATGTTTGGAAAGATGAGAAAGTAATAAGTGATGTAACAATTGAGTCTTCCCGGCCGAACTCACGCCAAAGCTCATTTCTCCTAAAAAACACCTAGCTTGCTCTTAACACTATACAGTGTAGCACAAGCATCGTCATATCATTACGCCTGCTGGACTCATGGTACGGCAGAAAAGTTTCTTGATTATTACGCAGGAATGAGAGTATAGTTCCTAGTCATATTAGCCTAGAAAATCACAACTTTACATTTTCCGTCGGTCTTAGTACACAATGTAACTGAAGAGTCAAGTTTTAAATAGGAAAAATATCGAAACTCTTTGGTCATTTTTTTGAGAGAGATGCTAATGGTCTTGTCCGATTCAATGATCTATGCTAAGCTATGCTAAAAGTGGTACCGCCAGACCCGGAGATCGGCTGAATGGATTCGAAAACGGTAAAACTCAACTGTTTAACTCTGGGGGAGTTGTAAAATGAGCCTATTTCCAAAAAAAGTGGAGTATCCCTTTAACATTAGTGTTATATTAGAGGTGGTTTGAGACATTCATAATGAATTAATGCTAATGGAAAATGTGCAATCATACCGAATCTCTTACTGACAAGCTTTTGAAAATTGAGGGAAAAAATCACCCACATCCACTCAATAGAGAAGTGTTTTCTAATGGCAGAAACCAAATCAATTATGATACTCAGTAGAAGTGCTTCAAGTTACATCCTTCATGACTGACACTTAACAGAATGCATAAAAACTGTATTGTTGATCATTTTAGCTATTATATAATCTTTTAATTCATCATATGTGAAATATATACATAACATCACTTTTGTGTTCACTATCAACATGTTGATGAAAGTGTTCATTACTGTCATTATTCACCATAAGCTGAGATGCTGTTTGATTGTTCCTCATGTGTACCGTACTGTGAAAAAGTCTAATGTTCACGATATATGAACATGAATTAGCTTTTCACCAATATTAACACAACATAATTTAACATTTGGAACGCACGTTTTGAAAATACTTGTAAATATTTAAAGAAATGCCTATTTCTCGTTTGGATACAGTTAGTATACTTTACATGTATCACTACATCACACACAATAGTGGAACATTATTAAAGCGTAGTGCAGAATCAAACTAACTCAGCGTTTACTGACGGACTGATGCTGTGATTCACAAACATCAGTGTCTGGAATGAAACTGCAAATAAACATGTAGTGATTTTGTTTTCAGTTGTAAAAGTTGTTATAATATTTTGTCTTTACTGATGTTTTTATTTAGCCCTTACTGCTTAATCATAATTTGATAAACTTACAGTATGACAGAATCTGAGTATTATATCACTGTATTTCTGACTATTCACATTTTCCTTTCTATAACACTTGTGGCTTTAAATGGGTTTATATTGTGGAGTTTGGCTGATTGCTGATGCGGTTGCATGTGCATTAACTGCTAATGATGTTTAATGCATCTGTGTTTGGTGTTTCTGGAGTTAATTCAGGCTATAAAAGAACGTGAGCAGCTCATAAACACCAGCATCTCCTGATGAGCAGCGTCTTCAGTCTTCCGTCTGATTCCCGGTAAGATCGTGTCGTCTCATGTGGGATTTATTGTGTTGTTGTCAGAGGCGGACAGAGTACACAGCTTCATTACTTGAGTAAAAGTACAGATACCCCTTGCTAAATTTTACTCAAGTACAAGTAAAAGTACTACAGTCAGATGTCTACTTAAGTAAAAGTACTAAAGTACTTGTTTTTAAAAGTACTTGAGTATCAAGAGTACAAGAGTACATTTTCTAAATATTGCATTACTACTGCCACAGTGCTTACATTGGTAAACACAGCAAACACTTGAAGCGAAAACTATCATTAACTTGTTCAGAAAATTGAAATAGTCTGGCGAGGTGGGGCCACGGGTTCAGGATGCGATATTTATTTTCCCAGGATGGTAGGGGAAGACTCATGAATATTCATTAGGGAAGTCATCCCTGATTGGTCTGATGACCTACCCCTAACCCCACCCCTAAACCTACCCGTCACTGGGGGTCTTATGACCTCCATAACCCCGCCCCTAAACCTACCTGTCACTGGGGTTAAGACCAATCAGGGATGACTTCCCTAATGAATATTCATGAGTCTTCCCCTACCATCCTGGGAAAAAAAATACTCCCGGGATGGACCTGATGCGTCTTCATCCATTGTTTCGTCTCTTATCTAAATCTGACCATGGAGTTGACTTTGGCGGAAAGCTGAAGGTGATTGCTGATAGGCTGTCCCAATCAGTGGCGCCTGCACAATCCACTCACATTTGAAAGGGAAACAACAAATTGAGGGTTTCCGAGATGTTTCTTTTTTTTTTTTTTCTTCTTTTTTTTTTTATAAGAAGTAACGGGTACTCACAGTTATGGATAGAAATGTAGTGGAGTAAAGAGTACAATATTTGCCTCTCAAATGTACTTGAGTAAAGTCATGAGTACTCCCCAAAAATGATACTCGAGTAAAGTACAGATCCCTCAAAATTGTACTTAAGTACTGTACTCAAGTAAATGTACTCCGTTACTGTCCGGCTCTGGTTGTTGTGTTTCAGCCTTTATTCAAACGTTAGCACATGTTGTTCAGCTTGTTGACTCTCTAGTGTGCTTGATTATGTGTAGAAGAAACTAAAGAAATTAAGATGGAATTGTTTAAAGCAGGTTTGGAAGTTTTCTTTAAGGTCCTGTCGGAACCACTTTCTCTCGCTATCATTCATGGGTTTCTGATTCTACTGAGGATATGAATAAACACTGAGTGAACTTTAAAAATGAAAGCATCAGATATAATGCATTTTCAGATTCAGTCGTCGTAGTTGAGCCGAAGCGTTTGTGAAAGTTAGACTGGTTTTTCACTCAAACTATTGTTAGTTAATTGAGTCTTTAAGGTAATTACAGTTTCACACGTTGGATCAAATAGTTTGTCTGTAATCTCAGGCATTTCCTACATTAGATCCACAAGCTTTAAGATGTGTGTTTTTACAGTGAATGAAGAGCTCCTTAAACACGGCAGTGGAAACTTGTGAAACATCTGTCAGTCTGTGTGTTGCTCCACAAACTTCTGCTTTGACCTGCAGACGAAACACACACTCCTGTCAGTAACGTAAGTTCTTCAAGATTTACTCCTAGTTTAATAAACCATTGTACACTTGCAGCTGTGCTGGACTGAATATTCAGAACAACAGCATTCAGAATATTCTTGCTTCTGTGATATTGTTCAAATGGAGGATTTCCAAACTTTAATCTTTCACGTATTTCAAGCTTTCTAACATTACACACATCTCCTCTAAAGCAAACTGAGGAAACTTTATTTCAACAGTCACACAGAAAACAAGTTATGTCATATATTTTTCCCTAATGTTTTTAATAAATTAGTAAATAGTAAATGCATGTTTTTAAACTAATGACTGGTTTGTTATTTAGTGTTGCCTGTCAAGATTTCATGAAACAATGGCAGAACAAAACGCCAGCATCAACGGATCAAGTGGAGTAGATTATTATACCAACGCCAGCATCAACAGATCAAGTGGAGATTATGAAGATGAATGGAGACAGTTTTTAATGAAACATCAGTTTGTAATAGTATTATATATCAGGATCATTTCAGGCATTGAGATTCCAGTCATGATCTTAACTCTGTTTGCGTTGTGTGCTCTTATCAAATCTCATCGCTCCACTCCAGTTTTTGTTATTCATTTGATTCTTTCAGATTTCACTCAGATCATTTGTAAATTAATGACCACAATCACATGGTCAATGGATGCGTACAAGGCAGTTTTTTATAGTTTGATTGTGGGTGTGTATTTTATGGCATGTGTTGCTTTTGAACGATATCTTCTGGTCTCTCATCCTATCTGGTACAGATCTCATCATTCACTAAAAGTCTGCTGTGGCGTTTCTGTGATCATCTGGTTTGTTCCTCTGATCTTTGCAGTCGTTAACTCTGTTCTGCTGTTTAACGATCTGTTCCTATTCATCGCCTTTTTAATCCCCTACCTGATCATCATTCTGTGTTTTGTTGGCACTTGTCGCGGTCTTTCACGCGCAATATCGCTTACTCCTCTAAAGCGCAAACAAATTTTGGCCACTTTGTTCCTGGTGCTTCTGACTTACACTTTTCTCATTCTCCCCAGTCTAATCATGATATTTATAATTGCATTTTTAGAAGTTCACAATAGTGTAGCTTTTACATTTTTCATAATTGCTTATTTACTCGGGGTTCTGAACCCACTGGCTGACTGTGTATTGTACATTTTCTTGAGGCCTGATGTTGGAAGGTTAATGAAGTCTGTTCACTGCTGTTGTAGAACTGACACACATCAGAGTTCGACACACAGCCGGGACGAACACTCTCGAGACAGTAGAGCAGCGTTTGCCTGCTGTGTTATAATGCAAATGCCTGCGTCTCATTCACAGACCGCCTGCAGTTCAGTCTAAACATCTGCACTCAATAAATGAAGTCAGTAGCCGCGTTTCCATTACCCTTCAAATTGCGCAAATTGAAATTGCGAATTGAAAATACGCCCAATGGAAACATGTCAATTTCGCAATAACTCCCATTTATCGCAAAAAAGTGTTTCCGCTCGCATGAGGGGGTTTTTCAGGCAATTTCGAAAAAGAAATATTTAGCAAAACTGCAATGGAAACAGTTTTTGCGCATTTACGGTCACCTGACGTAGGGAGCGCGGGGCGCGATATTTTTTTTCCCAGGACGGTAGGGGAAGACTCATGAATATTAATTAGGAAAGTCATCCCTGATTGGTCTTAACCCCAGTGACGGGTAGGTTTAGGGCGGGGTTAGGGGTAGATCATCAGACCTCCAGTGGCGGGTAGGTTTAGGGGTGGGGTTAGGGGTAGGTCATCAGGCCAATCAGGGATGACTTTCCTAATTAATATTCATGAGTCTTCCCCTACCGTCCTGGGAAAAAAAATATCGCGCGCGGGGCACAACCTAACGCGGGGTTAGTTGTAGTCTCGCGTAGCCAGACCTTCAGACTGACGGCTGAAGGTCTGGAATTCATAGCAGCATTCTTTGGCCAAGGCCCGCCCATAAGGCCGTTTGACCGACATGTCAAACAACCAATTACAGTTCGTTTCGTTCAGCGTCACGTTTCGGGGCGTGGAAATGTCCCCACAACAACAGACCGGCGTGCAACAAGTCAGTCAGCATAGAAAATCAAAGAAGGAGAAGAAAACAAGCAGTAAGTCATTGATCTGTTCGTGCATGTATACTTTTGAGAATCCTACGTTTAGCTGATCTTGATAAATGCTCATTGTCACTCATGTAAACACAACAGTTTTTCTTCCGCAATCACACGTCTGCGCTTTGTTTCCTGCCAGACCGAAAATAAACGCGACACTCGCGCCCCCCGGAAATCCGATAAAATTCAACCAATCAGATGACGACTTCGACATTCCTGAAGTGTTTCCAGTTAAGTGTACCATATGCA
Organism: Vimba vimba; assembly: GCA_022828995.1. Taxonomy (NCBI): domain Eukaryota; kingdom Metazoa; phylum Chordata; class Actinopteri; order Cypriniformes; family Leuciscidae; genus Vimba; species Vimba vimba. Next base: position 4,746,794 of record CM040829.1, on the reverse strand, counting down.
TCAGACGTTTAGCCAACGTTCCGTGGGCGTGACGTCTGAGGCTGAGACTAGGTTAGTTGTAACACGCTTGTTTTAAATACTTCCGCACATGCTTGGATGACGAAACTTTGTTTATTTACTAGTTGCCATATCAACACTATATATATATATATATATATATATATATATATATATATATATATAAAAAATCCGCCAATTTTTTTTTTTTTTTTGGAAGATATCCATAGACATTTATTAAACCATAGCAAAAGTAAGTTTCTTACTTAAGTTAATTTTTCATCTCTATTTTTTGTGTTTATTTAAAATAAGACAAATCTGATATTATTTTAATCTCCAAAATGTTATTTAACAGTTGAGATATTTCTTTAATGCTTCACTAACTAGCAGAAGACACTCGCAGGGTTTAAATCCCATTTGTGCAGGCGGGGCATGTTGTAACACTGCGTTACAGTGTGCCCCTATTAGAAATATGCTATTATATTCTATACTTTTATTAATTTTATTGAGAAAACGTGAGAAAAAGGTGAATAAAGACTGAGAGTCAATGTTCAGAAATTACTAATTATTTATTTGTTTTGAACTATGTTGTATAGCTGTGTTTTCATGTGTTCGTAGTCAAAACTCAAAAATGAGTTTATATTTAATTATTAAAAATTGCCATTATTTTATATGAAAAAGTTTTTTTAATTGTATTTTATTTAGAAAATATTTTAGTTTGTTTTGTATATATTTTTTTATTAGATCAGATAACATTTTAAGCTGTCATATGTCATGTTACAATGTGCCCCTCACATGTTACAATGTACCCCACCTATGGGGCATGTTGTCACATTTCACTTCCATTCTTTCGGGGTATATCAAGAAAAAAGTATATACTGTATTAATAAAACAAAAACACATAATTGTACTAGACATGTGGGAAATTAATGTGGTAAAAAATAAATACTCTGAACCATAAGTAGATTTACACAAACTGAGAAAGTCAAAAAGCGTTAGGTTGTGCCCCGCTCTCCCCTAGATGATGCGGTGTGTTTGGACAGAATACGAGACAGAGATCTTTATTAAATTCCGAAAAGACAAAATAATTACAGGAATACTGGATTCTAAACCTCAAAAAAATACCACAATCAAGACCTCGCAGCAGAAATTAGAGAGAAACACCCAGAAACTCCTCATATGTGCCGCTCACACGTATAATAAGGGTCGTTCCTAACCATTAATGCTTGGAAAACACACACACATCTACTTCGATTAATATGGCTAGTGCAGTGGCTGGGATGATTTTTGGAATTATTTTACTAATCGCGAGAGGAAAAAATGAAGTTTTAGTCGCATAACATCGTTAATGGAAACGCCGTCATTTCGCAACAAATTTAGAAACAATTTAGAAACAAATTTAGAAACAATTTAGAAACAAAATCGCAAAAGTTTTGTGCAAATCTGTGATGGAAACGCGCCTAATGTAATTCTTCTCACTGCACACACCCTTCCTTTCTGTGACATTTAGGTTTATTAGAGATAATTCTTGATTCATAAAACTCAAAACTCAATTGCTTTGTTTGCGGTCCATTAAACACATACGGTAAACAGAGTTTTATTAAAGATGTATTGATGTGCCGTTGATGCTTCTGCTAATGTTCTGTATCAGCAGGACTTTATCATACGATGGAGAGGAGGCTTGTATAAAGCAGTTTATTTTTATTGATTCCCCCGATAGACTGACAGATCAACAACATCAAGTAGTTTAATGTCATAGTCTTGCTTGTGTTTCTAATGCATGTACATTATACTCTTTTACCAAATAACTACTATTCACGCTATTATTCACAGCACTTGAATATTGTGAATATTTAACTTCTATTGTTCTCCTCATTTGTAAGTCTGCTAAATGATTCAATATAAAAGTATTAAAAAGATGGTTCACTCAAAAATGAAAATTGACAATGTAAATATGCCCTCATGTCGATCAAAAGCTGGATAACTTTCTTTCTTCTGTGGAACATAAAAGACAATATTTTTTTGTCCATACATTAGAAGTCAGTGGACAGTTTTGTGTGAACTATCCCTAAAAAGACTTGCTTTAAAGTGCACAAAGTACTGTATATTAGAAGAGTACTAAGTTTATATACAAATATTAACCAGAGCTTGCATGGAAATCAGAAGAGGAGTTATTTGTAATATTGTTGTGTCTTTATAGAAGTGTTTCATATATGTCACATATCGAGTCAGAGACTGTCCTGTATTCAGGAAACAGGAACACAAGTATTCTGGTGTTGATAAAGGGAACTTGAGCATTACTGACGGGACTGTGGAGGCTGGGAAACACTGGTTATAGCTTATATAGCTTATATACATTTTAGGACACAGATACATTTGTAGAGGTTAATGTCAGCCACTGTTGTCAACACTGCTGTAGATTACTGTAGTCACCCAACGCCAATAAACTCATCGTTTTGAAAATGTGAACTATTGCAGTTGAAACTTCATTACCTTTTTGCAAAAAAACAAAAAAAAACAAACAAAAAAAAAAACATTAAACATGTTGAGCTTAGAGGAGCGAGCACTAATATTTTCAGTTCCATTCCTTTTAATATTTTTAGAAAATATGCGTTATCCGTGTGTGAGTGTCTCAACTTTAAAACTTGCCTTCTCATCTTTGGACCCTGCATTACCTAACATTTCTTATGAAACTTATTCAAACATAACATGACAAAAATTGTCCAGTGTAACTGATGTATAGATTAATATCTTACCCTCGTTCTTTTTCTCTATCATGTTTTTCAGCTCATTGTTAACTCTTCTTTCCTCATTTGTATTCTGATGACATTGAACATATTGTTAATACATTTTGTATATTGTATGCAAAGTTGTATGTCATAAACGTCATCTCTGTATGTTTTGCACAAAAAAAATAAAAATAAAAATAAAATCACAAAAGGTAGACTGAGCGATGTTTATTGACAAGCAATGATTATCGGTGCACACAGAGTGATTATAGAGTGACGGTCAAGGGAGGACATCATTCCTCCTCTATAGTCTCGACTCCCAGAGTGTTTCAATAGACCAATGATGGTGTTTCAACCAGACCTGGAACATTCTTAGACTGGTCATCATATTGTCTCCTTCAGTGGAGGCTCTCCTGTCACGACCAACACTCTTTACCAGTCCAATACAATCCCATATTAGAAGAAGGTGTGTGTGCTCTTTTACTGTCAGATGATGGTCACACACATCTTAAAGATGACATGTCTTCCACAGGTAGGTTTAGGGGGTCTGTTAGTGTGTGTGTGTGTGTGTGTGTGTGTGTGTGTTTGTTTGCGAGAGCGTGTGTGATAACACTTTGACTATCCATCTGCACAGTTTTTTTTTCCCAAACACCAAATTTCAAATGGTGAAAAACAGCATCAGCATCAAGATGACATTGAAATATTGATCTATTGACTGTAAATCCTGCAGCATGTTGGTTATATAATTATCCATTTAATTTAAATGTAATTTACTTATGATTATCGTATATTGCAAATCAAATATCGCATTATTTAACAAGTTTTTGCATATCACAGTTTTTCTTGAATATCATGTCGCCCTGAAGGTTGATCTCTGGAAACAGTAGATAAAGTTAAAACTGAATGACTCTGACATTATATTGACAAGTGTGTGTGTGTGTGTGTGTGTGTGTGTGTGTTTGTGTTTTCATTTTCTAGAAAGCAGCAGTTCCTGTCATCAAACCTGCAAGTTCTTCTTCTTCACTATCTTAAGTCACTTCTTAAACATATTTTATGTCAGACTCAGAGCTAAAACAGTCAGGAAGGGCTACAGTACACCATGACTGTGTATTAATGATTTTCATACGTGATACAGTTTTACATTATTGATTAATGCATTACTAGTATTACTGTATGTGTCGTAATACTACAGCATGACGCTGGTCATGAGTCTTAACAGAGCTCTGAACACTTCACCTGCACGTCTGACACTCTTTCTGTGATTAATGATCCATTAATGAGCAGAATCAGTGTTGAAGCCGCAGTGTACTGTAAACACACAGTGAAATGTGCCTTACTTACCTCTTCTTCTTCAATTATTACTGACCAGAATAGTGAGTCGGAGTAAAATGCCACAGGACCGTCACATGTGTCACACACACATTCTCACACTGCACGGTGACATCATGTACCTTTTCATACCTTTTCTTTACGAAGATATGTACAAAAGGTCATTATTTCTGATATTTACTTCTGAAGTATCTCTGGGTAAAATATGAGTTTTTCCACAGTTACTTTCATAAGGAACATCACAAGCACACATGTGCAAATCTGGGTTTACTAAAACTAGATTACTACACTAAGAGGTGAAATAGAGAGGGTTTTACTTTTATACCGCTCTTAGTCACAACACGAAGGCTGAGGTTCTTTTAACTGATGTTTAATGCTCTCTGGAGTCAGACATCAACATCAACACCGTAGAACTGAGTAAAAAGGATGAATATACAACAAAAACATGTCATACAGTCAGTTACATGGAAAACACACATGACTTTAAACTCGTACATAAACAGAAAATACTTTGCCTGCTTGTGAGCTAAGAGAGGGGGTTGCATCTTAAAGCTTCTTGATTGCATGACTTATGATCATAAAAGAGAAATACTTTAAACTTTACGATGATTACATCGTTTTATATGATCAGCAGAATTGCTCTGTAAAACCATAGACAGTAAAAGAAATGGACACAGCGACCCCATTGGAACTCAATTGAGACAGTGACTCCAGTCAGTAGGTGCTCATTCAGAGAAGTATTCTGAAATCTTGCAGAGCAATCAAAGACGATGCGAATCTTGCCTGGCTTCTGCGGGTTATATACTCCATGGTGAGGTATATACCATGCTGGTTGATTACTTAACTCCATCTCTGGGACCTTTTCAGCATCACCTCTTGCCATTATGTCCTTCATGAAAGCCAGGTAATCCTTTCGGTACTGCTCATCTCTCCTTAAACGCTTCTCTAGAGATCTGAGTCGATGCTCGGCACATGCTTTGTTGTTTGGCAACTCTGGCCTCTCACCCTTAAAAGGCAATGGCATCTCATAGTGTCCATCTTGCGTTTGCTTAATGCCTTCATTCAATTTAGCCAAAAACCTTAAGTCTTCTTGTGACGTTGAGACTTCCTCATTATCCCTTTCTACAAAGTCTGACTCAAAAACCTTCATTATCTCTGCTGGAGTGATCATCTCTTTTACCTTGTTCCTCTGTACAAAGCAGACTTCAGACTTGAGTTTGTGAGATGGATCACCAGCTGGCAGAACTTGCTTCATAATAATCCTGTGACTCGCACCGATTTCATCTTGATAACTGTCGTCATGGTTGTATCCAACGATACTCCAACCCAACACAGATCTTTGTGCAAATGGCTGATTCTCATTGCCACTGAGAACATCTCTGGGAAGTAAGGCTTGAGGACAGTTGTATCCTATTAACAAACAGTCAAGTGCAGGAGCCATTACATCTGCCAGATGTTCTAGATGAGGCCAGTTCCTTGCGGTTTCACATGTGGGTATATGAGATCTATTTGCAGGTATATAGTCTCTAGTGTAAGTTGTTGGAAGTTTTATTTTCACTTCGGACCGGAAGCCTCTTACTTGTAGTCCATTCAATTTGTGACTGGACACAACCTTCGTTTTGGAAGTTATTGTAGAAATCTTGAGTTTGACAGGCTCTTTCCTGATATCAAGTGTCTCAGCTGTGTCCTTTAGAATGAAAGTAGTGTCGCTCTGAGTATCAAGCAAGGCATACACTAAAATCTCCTTCCTTGGTTCAGCTGTTGTTGAGACATAAACTGGAATGATCGATGAGGTATGAGTGCCGTTCCTTTCTTGAACTACTCCATTCGAAGTCACAGGCTTAGACTCTTGTACCTTATGTGATTCAGCTGTTCTATCTGCAGATCCGTGATTGACCTTGATCTGATCTTGACTGGTTTTAGATCTTTGTACTGGGGATTTATTTAAACGGTCCTGATGTAGGCTTGTTGGGTGACGCTTCTCACATTTTTCACACACGCTCCTAGAGGTGCAGCTTCTGGAGTTATGACCAGTCTTAAGACAGCCAAAGCACAACTTCTCAGACTGTACAAACTTCAATCTTTCCTCAATCGGTCTTTCCATAATCTTACGACACTTATGAAGAGTGTGGCCATATCTTTTACAAAAGACACACATAAAGCTAGTCCTTTCCTCGTTGGAACTAGTGGTGAATGTCTTGGCAGTTGAGTTGCGATTCCGCTGAAACTTATGATCTTGATTTGTTTGCTTGTACCTTTCTTGCTCTGCTGGCTTTACTGCTTGCTTGCAGTGACGTGATAGGATTGCATGCAATTCGAGCTTCCTTGTTGAGAAATTCAACAAAGTATTTGAAATCTGGGAACCCCTTGTATTCGTCTTGAAACTTGGTGACTGCTCTATTCCAACGTGAACTTAACCAGTCTGGCAATTTGGCTGATATTCTATGATTTTCAATACAGTCATTCAGAGCTTGTAAACCTTGAACATAAGGCATGGCTGACTCAACACTGCTTAGGAAATCTACAAATTCCTGGAGATCTTTGCTGTCTTTGGTAGCAATCTTGTGCCAAGACTGTATTTTGTCACGATAAGATTTGCCAACTACGAATGGATTGCCGAACCGGTCATCAAGGATGTTCCAGGCTGCCGTGTAAGCTATTTCTGTTCCAGCCACAAAATGTCCTTCAATAGCTCTCTTGGCCGGACCAACTACATACTTGCGTAGAAAGTAGAGCTTTTCTTGAGGTGGCAAGTTCTTGAGATCAATTAATGTCTGGAAAGACAGCTTCCAGTCATTATACTTTAGGGGATCTACAGAAAAAACAACAGGTTCTGGAATTGGGATCCTGTTGGCTGTAATCGCTTCAGCGAGTGCCTTCACAAGGTCATTAGAAGCTTCGTTGGGAGCAGGCAATGAAGTTGACTGAGAGATATGAGCTTGGGGAATTGGTAACCTTTGAGAGGAACAAGAGGGTTGGTTGAAAGGAGCAGTGTCTTGTGCGAGCATGAACAGCTTAGAGAGAGAAAAAGGAATGCTTGGTTGAAAATCATAATCTTCTTGTCTTTGTTGAAGAAGAGGAGCAGAACGCCGTTCTCCCTGATCATCTGTGATGCTTTCAGCATAAACCTGCAGCCTTGCTTGTGCTGCGTTATGTCTTTTTAGTTCCTCCAACCGTTCCACTTCTTTTTTCTTTTCTTCCAGCTTTATTTTCCTAACAGTGCTTTCCGAGATAAATTGAGCCCTTTTTCTTGCATTCTCCGCTTCGGTTTCTCTTTCTTGAGCTTCTCTTTCTGCTGTTAACCTTTCATCCTCTGCCTCCAGTTTCCTAATTTCCTCTTCATGTTGATGTTGTGTCTTCATTATTTTAATCACTTCTTGTGTAGCCTCTACTTCAGCTGCTGCTTCTTGTCTTTTGTGCAAAGAATCACTGTAAGATTGACTGGACATCTTGGAAACAGACTTTGACTTACTGGAGGTTGCTGAGATGATACTGGACACCGTGGCTTCAAACACTGAATCTGAATCAGGCCAAGGAATCTCCTTAGGATCACCGTTGAGAAAGCTCTGAGACTTCTCATTTGCAGTGCTAGTAATGGCAAGACAAGTGTCGTTCCCTTTCAAGGGAACTCGCGTTGCGTCGAGTTTGACGCTATGGGAACGCTTTGCGTGATGACGTCTTGAAGCACATGTAAAATCAGTCCAATGGTGTAGCGGGACGTCAGAGGCGGGTGACGTCACGTACCAGGAAGCTATAAAAGCCGGCCTGTAGCAGGAAACAACAGCTTTCTGAGTCTTCAGTTGCGCTCTGTGTGAAATCTGTCTGTATATTTGGTGTTGTCTGTCTATATCATATATATATATATATTCAGTATGGCGAGCGAGCAGCAGTTTAGAGTGTGTGTCCATCCCTGCCCGCGTTATTTAACGGGAGGTGACACACACACTCTTTGTGTTGTTTGTTTGGGAGAGGAGCACGCCCAGTCAGCACTCGAGGGTGGTGACTGTGTGCATTGCTGTGCGCTTCCATTGCGTACGCTCCGATCCCGCTTGGCTCGGTTCAATCCCGACCACGCTCCCCAGGGCTCGGGTCCCGCCGCTGCCGAGGCACGGCGTCGATCTCAGACCTGGGGTTCACAGATGGATTTATCAGTGGATGTTGAGACGGGCTCTGCCTTATCTCAGCATCCGTCTGATAGATCCAGTGCCTCTTATCAGGGTGTGGAAGCACGCGCTGCGGTTCCTTCCCCCCCGATAGAGGTACCAGTACTGCAACTATCCAGCTCTGAGGAGTTGGATGTTGTGAGTATTGTAGCTGAGTCTGAGGATTCGCCACCTCAGTCTCATGCGTTTGAGGAACTGCTCGATGTCATTACTAGAGCTGTTGACAGACTGTCTATTGAGTGGCCAGTAGATAGGCAGGACGTTCGTTCGAAAAGTAAGCTCGACGAACGCTTCCTGCCATCTCGTGCGCAGCCCCAGCGCAGGAGCCTGCCGTTTTTCCCCGATCTCCACACCGAGGTGTCGAGATCGTGGGCGAAACCAGTGTCATATTGAGTGTATACTGCACAAACATCACACTATTCATCCATTCACAATTATAAAGAGCATGGTTATGGGGAGATGCCGAAGGTGGAAGAGACGCTCGCGAGCTATCTCTCTCCAGCAACGGCATCTTCTCTGAAGGCTCCTGCACTTCCATAAAGCTTATGCCGCCGCCGGTCAAGCTGCAGCGTGTTTACATACAATGTCCATAATGCAGGCTTACCAGGCTGAGTTATTGGGTGATTTTTTAGGAGGGCGGGGGTATTAGTGCTGATACGGTATCTGAACTGCGCATAAAGGACAAAGAAAAACATGTTCTTTTAGATGCACCCGTATCCACGCAAGGGTTATTTGGAGACGCAGTTAATAGTGCTGTAGCGAAGTCACAAGAAGCTTCAAAACAGGCAGCTGCACTTCAGAAACTTCTCCCCCGCCGTTCTTTCTATGAGGCTGCTGAGCGGGAGCAGCCTCACTCCTCTAAAAAGAGCGCTGAGCACCGCGCCACTCAGATACAGAGCGTTTCCTCCCGTGCTCCCCCACAAAAATCTCGGGGACACGGAGGGCGCTCTCAAACCCAGCAGTCCTCGAGGGGTAAAACGGATCTGCGGACCGTTATTACCGCCAAGAAGGCTGCTGGGGAAAAAGTCCTGATGTCTGAGGGCTCAGGACAAATGAGGGTAGTCCCCCCGAAGCAGAGCGGTTAACACCTCTTTTCACGGTGCCCGTCTCTCTTCGGTGCCCTCAGGGGACCGTTCTGCCAACCCTGCCGCCTCCGGCGTTACAGGGCGCAGCGGTCTCCGGCGAGCACATATCTCAAGGTCCACCCGGAAACGTAGTGGCCTCGGGATGCCCGCCCCCTCTGAGGAGGGTGCTAGAGCAGTCTGTTTGGTCGTTCCCTGCCGGTGCGCCGTTACAGGGCGACGAACCGACTGCTCAACAGCAGGAGAATAATACGGTGCCCGTCTCTCTTCGGTGCCCTCAGGGGACCGTTCTGCCAACCCTGCCGCCTCCGGCGTTACAGGGCGCAGCGGTCTCCGGCGAGCACATATCTCAAGGTCCACCCGGAAACGTAGTGGCCTCGGGATGCCCGCCCCCTCTGAGGAGGGTGCTAGAGCAGTCTGTTTGGTCGTTCCCTGCCGGTGCGCCGTTACAGGGCGACGAACCGACTACTCAACAGCAACAAAATCCAGAAACCAGTCTCGAGAGACTGGTACCTCTAGTAGAATCTTTGACAGCGTGGAAGCTACTGTCAAATGTTTCTCGTTGGGTCCTGCAGACCGTGGAAAAAGGGTATTAGATACAATTCTAGTAACGCCCACCGCGGTTTATGGGGGTCCTGCCCACAGTGGTGGGCCCCGAGCAGGTTCTGGTTATGGAACAGGAAGTAAACACTCTGTTAGAGAAAGGGGCCATAGAATATGTACCTCCCTCCAACAGGGAAACCGGGTTTTACAGCCGGTACTTCATAGTTCCAAAGTAGGACGGGGGATTGCGTCCCATTTTAGGTCTTCGAGTTGTCATGCAGCTCAAGTTCAAAATGTTAACATTGAGACAGTCGTGCCACAGATTAGTCCGAGGACTGGTTTGTCACGATAGACCTCAAGGACGCATATTTCCATCCGTCCGTGACATTGGAAGTTCCTGAGGTTTGCTTTCGGGGGCAAAGCATACCAATATCGAGTTCTTCCATTCGGCCTGGCTTTATCACCCCGCACTTTCACCAAATGCGTGGATGCAGCTCTGGCGCCTCTGCGCCTCCGGGGTATTCGCATCACGAACTACATCGACGATTGGTTGATTTTAGCTCAGTCGCATTAGATGGCGGTTCAACATCGAGATGTTGTTCTCGCCCATATGAAAGAGTTGGGGTTACGGCTGAACGCCAAGAAGAGTGTGCTTTCTCCACTCCAGAGGACCACTTTTTTAGGCGTGGTTTGGGATTCAGTGTCGATGCAGGCGCGCCTGTCATCGCCACGCTTCGATCCTGGCAGCTGTGAGAAGTGTAAAGCTAGGCCAGCTACTCACTGTCAAACAGTTCCAGAGACTGTTGGGTCTCATGGCAGCAGCTTCCAACGGGATACCTTTTGGACTGCTGCACATGAGGCCCCTGCAGTGGTGGCTCAGGACCAGAGGGTTTTTCCCCGAGGGGCAACCCATTTCGCACAATCAAGGTCACGCGGTGATGCCTACGTGCCTTGGTTATGTGGAAGAAACCTTGGTTCCTGTCCCAGGGCCCAGTGCGGGGAGCTCCTTGTCGTCGCAAACTGCTAACGACGGATGCTTCCCTCACGGGTTGGGGAGCGATCCTGAGGGTCGCTCATCTCAAGGTCTGTGGGAAGACCATCATCGTTCCTGGCATATCAATCGCCTAGAGATGTTAGCTGTCTTCCGGGCTCTGAGGAGCTTTATCACAGGTCTCAGGGGACACCATGTGTAGTACATACGGACAACACGTCGGTAGTCGCCTATATCAAGGGGGTTTGCGCTGGCACGCCATATCCTCTTGTGGTCCCGGGGGAAGTTGCTGTCACTCAGGCAGCCTACATCCCCGGGGTCCAGAATTTAGGAGCAGACACTCTGTCGAGACAGGGGCCGAGGCCCGGGGAATGGTGGCTCCACCCCCGAGGTGGTGGAGCTGATATGGAATTTATAAGTGGGTCTGTTTGCGTCTCGAGAGACGTCTCACTGTCCACTTTGGTTCTCCCTCACGCATCCAGCTCCTTTGGACTGGATGCTATGGTGCAGACGTGGCCGAGGCTACGTCTGTACGCTTTTCCCCCAGTTGCTCTGCTCCCGGGAATTCTGGAGAGAGTTCGCAGGGACCGGGTTTGCCTGCTTCTTATAGCCCCGCGCTGGCCGGGCAGAGTATGGTTTCCCGATTTTGTGTCACTCCTCGACGGGCCTCCTCTGGAGCTACCCGTCAGGAGGGACCTTCTGTCCCAGGCGGAGGGCTCGATATTTCACCCCCGCCCAGAACTGTGGAACCTGTGGGCTTGGCCTCTGAGGGGGCCCAGCTCATAGAGTCAGGTCTCTCAACTGAGGTTGTTGAGACCATTCTACAGTCCAGAGCTCCCTCCACGAGGAAACTTTATGCCCTGAACTGGAGAGTATTCACCTCTTTGTGTAGTGACCGTCGGTTGGATCCAGTCAACTGCCCAATTGGTACAGTTCTGGAGTTCCTGCAGGACCGGTTCACTGCAGGTCTGACCCCGTCCACCTTAAAGGTTTATGTGGCGGCCATAGGTGCTTACCACATTCCTTTGGGTGGAATGTCTGTGGGGAAAGACCCCTTTGGTATCTCGTTTCCCTCGTGGCACTTGGAGGTCCTCCTCCCTTTCGAAATCGGACCAGGAGGCTAATAATTTGCTTTGCCCTGTTCGGGTGTTTAGACGCGTATGTCCACAGAGCTGCCCTGTGGCGTAAAAGTGACTTTTGCTCCCCTAACAAGGGAGGTCCAGTGTCTAAGCAAAGGATGAGCAGTGGGTGGTTGAGACTATCTCACTTGCTTATGAGGCGGCTGGACAGCCTTCTCCTTTGGCTGTCCGGTCGCACTCTACGAGGAGTATGGCGGCCTCTAAGGCCCTTATATCAGGAGTTTCGTTACAGGACGGTTGTGATGCGGCAGGCTGGTCCTCACCGCACACTTTCGTCAGGTTCTACTCTCTGGATCTAGACTCTGCTCCAGGGTCTCATGTTTTGTCATCCTAGTGCTGCTCTTTATGATTTCACACAGGACAGACATTTGTTGCTATGGAGGCGTTGGTATAGACGTTCCCATAGCGTCAAACTCGACGCAACGCGAGTTCCCTTGAAAGGGAACGCTCCGGTTACGACTGTAACCTCGGTTCCCTGAAGAGGGAACGAGCGTTGCGTCACCTTGCCATATCTCCTTCATGCCTGTCAGCACGACTTCAGACTTTACTAAGCTGTTGTTTCCTGCTACAGGCCGGCTTTTATAGCTTCCTGGTACGTGACGTCACCCGCCTCTGACGTCCCGCTACACCATTGGACTGATTTTACATGTGCTTCAAGACGTCATCACGCAAAGCGTTCCCATAGCGTCAAACTCGACACAACGCTCGTTCCCTCTTCAGGGAACCGAGGTTACAGTCGTAACCGGAGCGTTTTTCCTTCGGATTTCAGGTTCCGGGCTTGTGATGCTTCTTATATCGTCATAAATATGGTCGACCTCAGACTGAATGGCATTAATGGTGCTCACAAATTCACAAATCAATTCTGCATCATCATTGTTCTTAATGGCTCTTTTCAAACCATTGATGTGATATTTCCACCTTCTATACTTCTGCTCAAAGCTTCTTTTCAGATCGTTTAGTCTAGCGTCTTGCAGTGTTTTACCCTTCTCGGTAAGTGTGCGTGCTCGCTGACTTCTTCTAATATCTGGGAGCTGTGTTATATCTTCGCCAACCTGAGGTTGTTGTACTTGTGCAGCCACTTCAACTTGCTCAGTTATATCAGCCTGTTGTGGTGGGATAATCTGCTCTGCATTGTCTACGTCTTGTGCAGTAGGGTATGTAGAGCTGACTTCTTTAGTAGGCAGCAATGTTTTTTCACTTGTGTATGACATGCTAGACCTGTGTTGCACTATAATGTGAATATTCAAAGAGTTCAAAATAAATCTAAAGTTTAGTGTAAAGCGATTATCTTAGCTAGACTTATGTGATCCAATCATGTAAATGATAAAAAATTGCAGAACTTTCAAGTAGCAAAGGTATGAACTTGTAACTTGTAAAATGTGAATATCAACACGCTTAAATTATAAAGTATGCAAAACACTTGAATATAACAGAAAATTCAAATTTCAGTCTTATTCAATAGTAGCACAATTGCCCGTCTGTTTAGTCCCTTTAGTTTCTTATATATAAGCCAAACGATAATAGAAAAATGTCCAACTTTATCTTAGAATGAGGATGATGGAAATACCAGAGCAATTGAAACTTCAGCGACAGTTCACAAGATCTTGTGCTGCTTCCAAGTCACTAACTTCCATAGTGCTTGCTTGTTCAGCCTTTACTTGCCCACTGGTTGCTTCAGTCAGTCAATTGCGATATTTTCATGTTGTACTTCCCTCATTCAACACGTGGCGCCTCTTAATGGCCGTCTTCCTCGTGCAGCTTTACGATCAGATGCTGTTGGCCTTCACCGACGCAGTAAGTGTTCTACTATACCACTCTTAGTCACAACACGAAGGCTGAGGTTCTTTTAACTGATGTTTAATGCTCTCTGGAGTCAGACATCAACATCAACACCGTAGAACTGAGTAAAAAGGATGAATATACAACAAAAACATGTCATACAGTCAGTTACATGGAAAACACACATGACTTTAAACTCGTACATAAACAGAAAATACATTGCCTGCTTGTGAGCTAAGAGAGGGGGTTGCATCTTAAAGCTTCTTGATTGCATGACTTATGATCATAAAAGAGAAATACTTTAAACTTTACGATGATTACATCGTTTTATATGATCAGCAGAATTGCTCTGTAAAACTCCGACCGCAGTTCTGACTCTTTGTTCGTGGCAAAAAACAGGAAGTGCCATACAAAGGCACGATGGGAACAAAATAAAATATAACCAAAAAACTCTTCGAAAGAATAATTATTGCTCAGATATACAACAGTTGAGTATATAAATCACAACAAGCATTATAAAATAATCGAAATATAAAAATATACAGATTAAACTGATTAAAAGTTGCTGAAATAAATGAGTGTTGAAGTACACAAGCGCCATCAAGTGGAAATAAACATTATAGACACCCAAAGCTTTGTGACAGCAAACACAACTTTTTTTAAACAAGTAAAACAGCACCTTTTAATTATTGCAATCAAATATTTCTAGATTTCATTGTGATGAATATGAACTAGAATGATATATGTGTATGAATGCGCACAGGATAATTACAGGCAAAACAAGTGAAAAATGTCAATTTTGGTCAATTTTGAGGTTTTCTAGCAATCTCAATGCTCCAAATAGCCATTAAACATCTAAAAGTATCTTTATTTATGTGTTTTCTGCGGGAGTATCTTTCCCTTGTCCATGAAATGCAGTATTTCTCTGCTCTCTTCTCGACTGGCGCTTCCTCTCAGTGTCACGGTTCATCGATCCGGGTGTTCATTGTGTGTATCTGTTGGTTGTTGTGGGTGTGGGGTCTGAGTGTGTAGTGCTTGTTTGTTGCTTAGTAACCAGCTGATCACTTAATCAGCCCGCAGCTGCAGCTAGTTACTTCTGTTGTTAGCTGCCTATATCTAGCCGGAGTGATTATTGCTTGGTGTCGGTTCGTCACTCTTGTTTGTGCTCTCTTACCCAGTTCCGGTGCCTGAGTTTCCTGAGTTATTTCCTAGATCTCGTCTGTGTATCCAGGCTTCTGGAGATCGTTTGGATTCTCGTCATCAAGTCATCGGTCTGCATCCGCGCTGGGTTTATTTCCTGTAACTCTTACTCCCCTGGGATTGTGACATTCTGGTCGCCCGCCTGCTATATGTGGTGTTTTGAGTATTTCCCTGTTTCTGCCTGTCGCCAATAAACTGCTTGCTTGCAATTGGATCTACGACTCTCTTTCTGACAATGTAGCTTACTATTTAAATCGATTGCTGGACATCGTAATGTTATTGTACATATATCTGATTTAGCATTGTATTAGCAACCCCCACCCTAACTGTCCCACCCACTTTTTAAAACAAAGTTGTGCCACTGGGCACACGTATCCAGTCCACAGGAGGGGAATGGCGCAGCAAGCCGACACTAAGAGCCGGGCTAACAGTGAAGCTGGCTTCATGTGAAGGGAGCCCACGGAGAGCAACCGGCTCGACACATGGGCTATTGTTCTAGCGAATGTGCTGGTGTCGCCCAGCCCGCAGCGCTAAAAGATTTCTCTGAAATTAAAAATCTTTTGGAACTTTTGGGATATTGTAAGTACACAACTGCAGGAAATATAAGTAGCTATATGAAGTAGCTTATGTCAAAAATGATTTATGACCCTTGGTTTATGGTTTTATGACAGGATGTCCTTATATGGGTGTTTTATGATGCCATGTGGCCTTTGAGAAATAGCATTGCTGATAAATAATACATATAAAATATATGAAATAAGATGACATTTATTTAAGTATATGCATTTAAAAGTAAGTTTTAAACATGAGTGGAAGTGTGCTTATCTGAGATGAAATGAGACTGTCTTTGTTGTCTCTAACTGCGGACGTCCACAGCTCTTTGAATCTTTCGGAGCTGATGAAATGTTACAAATTTGGTTTTAAAAATATATGAAATAAGATGACATTTATTTAAGTATAACTATTTTTAAAGTTAGTTTTAATCTTTAAAAAACCATGTTGAAATGAGACTCTGTTTGACGGTGTCCTTTTCCTCGATGAGTTTAAGAAATAAATACATTAGGCTATTGTTAAATAAAATAAAAACATTTAAAAAATATATATGAGATAAGAGATAAGAATACAATTATCAACTATAAGTGTTTTAATCTAATACACAACTTTATACAGCCTTACACAGATAAATAAACCATAAAATAGTGAATAATAGTTCATATTACTTGAAATAAGATGTTAAATTATCAAGTATTTTAAGGTTTAAACATGTGTTGAAGTGAACTTACCATCGGTGAAATTAGGAGGTCTTTTTGTCTCTGGTTAAAATCATAGATCCTTGAATTTCTGAGCATGTTTTCTGGATATGTTTGCTCTCCGTTTGCTAAATTGAAAATGAAGATTGTTTTCATCATGGCAGGGGCACAGGCCCTCCCCTTCCTCTCTGTGTATTAGCATATGCAGTTTGTTTCAGGAAACATCAAGCAATTAAAAGATAGGCCGAACATCTGGTGTTTTACAATCATAAAATCTCCTGTCTGAAGCATTCCTGTCTGGCAGGGAGACCCAACATGTGCCCATTCTGACACCTCTACACTGACCAGGCTGTAAGATCAGTATAATTAGATGTTTATACTCATGTACTCTTATCCAGTGATTGCTCTGATAAGCTCAATCGTCCTCTTCCCGGGGGAGCTGTCCCCCATCCTGTTGTTCTAGGAGAACGCGTGAAAGAAAGATGAAACCAAAAAATGACACCTCAATTCTGACAGCTTTTGTAGATCAGATTTATTTTTCTAACATTTAAACTTAGAGTACATTATAGAACACCCTTTGACTTTATGAATACACAAAAATGACAGCTTAATGATTTTTATATTTTGTGCGTTTATTTAAAGACTGCATGTAGGCCTACCATTTTTGACTTGTATTACCTTAATTCTTTGGCAATAATAAAGGTTTTTAGAAATAATATATTATTCAGCACATGTAGTCAGAGTTACAGAAAATAATAATAGTGCAACACATAAGGAGATTATGTTTTATTTATTTTACCCAGGTTTGTTAAAAGTATGTTGAATGATGTTAGTTAGTCTGTGCTAGCATGTGTTTGATATATCAATGAAAATATTTGAAAAACCTGTTAAAATCAAGTAATGATGCAATCCTTTAAATCTTAACGTTGAGTGCATCAGAATTAAATGGATGTAAAATTATTATCATATCAAATGTGACATTTTATTTAACGTGACATTATCCACCAATAATAAAAACATCCCTGAAAAAACATTCACTTCCTCGTCACACCGAGCAGCTTATAGTCATAAACACACACATATCCATAAACACACCAGAACCACACAGGGTCAAAGGTCACATGGCATCATAAAACCCCCATAAGGACATCCTGTCATAAAACCATAAATCAAGGGTCATAAATCATATATTTGACATAAGCTACTTCATATAGCTACTAATATATCACACTGTACAAGTTATTTTAAATTCTTCCCAGTTGTTGCTTTCCCTGGGAATCCCTGGGATTGCATTTCGAGCGACACATTTACACTGTTATCCGTTCTTGCTTCCTTAAGGTGTAAATATCCAGTGAGGGAACAACCACAAGTGCTCACTAATGTACATATACCCTTTATTTCTGTCACAGTGATGAGTAATAATATAACCCAACAATATTCATAATGACACAACCACCTAACACTGAAAACAAAACAATTTTTGTTACCCGAGTATGGGAGAAAGAAAATGTTCAACCTGAATGATAATAAAACAAAAAAGTACTGCAAGGGAGAGCTGCAAGAGAAATGAAACCCAACACTAAAGAACAGACTAAACCTTGAATGTTTTGCATCATGATTTAGCAGCAACCCTCAAGCAAAGAGATCTTTACTCTGAAACACTATTCAAAAATACCTTCAAAAGCTGGATTGTAATTGCCTTGTCTCTATTTTAACATGGAATACTGCTTTAATAGAAAAAAAAGAAAAAAATAGCTAATAAAAAGTCAAGTGTAACAGAATGCACTCTTGCATAGCTCATATATTTGCAGGGCTGCTAAAAATCAAAAGGGTATTTGGTCATAATCAGCTTTAAGGGTTGAGCTGATGCCTCAGTCAGTCAGAAAGGCTCAGTTTGAGTCTCAGGTCTCTCTGTCTAGTATTTTCTTGGTGAAGTTGGTCTCCCCGTGTTTTACCGTATATACTATTCTTGTTACACAGCTCTGGGGAATACTCGAAGAACTAGCAGAAGAAGCTAGAGGAACAAAATCTAGAAATATTGTGTTCATTATAATCCACCTGCGGTTTAAAGATTGAGTAAAATGGCAAACACATACACTTGCTGTATGTTCTGGGGTGTGTCACTGAGACAATTGAAAAAAATAATAATAAAAAAAATAAACTTTTATCATCAATAATGGAGCCCTTCAGACACAGTGACCTATACCAGTGTTAAAGCGCTATATGAAGATGACTGACAGTGTCTTGTCTCTTGGCAGCCCTGATTCGTCTCATGTTTCTTTGCTGGCTTTTCGTGAATAACTGATGAATTCATGACATAAAAAGAGATTACTAATACAGAATATCAAGACCGACAGCATGTAAATTACAAATTACAAACACACATAGAAATTATTTAAACTAAAGCCCTATTCGGACGGGACTAGTGTAACATGGAGAGGTAGGTTAAAGAGTAATAATTATCAGAGCTTCTCTGTGGTTTTAGTCCTGTCTGAATGTGCATCTCAGTGATCATGACGGACAATATCAGTAAAGATTTACCTCCAGTAAAAAGGTCCAGACAAATGACCTCAGGTAATATTAATCCAGTGTGAATAGACCCGCTGTAAATATGTATGCAAAAATTTCATCATTTCCTGTTTAAAAGTAGTTTTCCGCAGTTTTTCCAAGTATGGAGACGCTTGAAGAAGCATCAGTTGTGTTCTAGACGCTGGAGCGAGTCTGTGGCAAAACTCAAGTGTTTAACACACACCATCAGATCAGAAGAAGATCGACAGCACTCGTTAGAGGCACGAAACATCTTTTAGCGTTAGATAAGAGTCTATTACCAACACAATCCAATCTGAAGTTAATTAATACATCGTTCAACCGGACATAACTGTTTTATATATACACTCACCTAAAGGATTATTAGGAACACCTGTTCAATTTCTCATTAATGCAATTATCTAATCAACCAATCACATGGCAGTTGCTTCAATGCATTTAGCGGTGTGGTCCTGGTCAAGACAATCTCCTGAACTCCAAACTGAATGTCAGAATGGGAAAGAAAGGTGATTTAAGCAATTTTGAGCGTGGCATGGTTGTTGGTGCCAGACGGGCCGGTCTGAGTATTTCACAATCTGCTCAGTTACTGGGATTTTCACGCACAACCATTTCTAGGGTTTACAAAGAATGGTGTGAAAAGGGAAAAACATCCAGTATGCGGCAGTCCTGTGGGCGAAAATGCCTTGTTGATGCTAGAGGTCAGAGGAGAATGGGCCGACTGATTCAAGCTGATAGAAGAGCAACTTTGACTGAAATAACCACTCGTTACAACCGAGGTATGCAGCAAAGCATTTGTGAAGCCACAACACGCACAACCTTGAGGCGGATGGGCTACAACAGCAGAGGACCCCACCGGGTACCACTCATCTCCACTACAAAAAGGAAAAAGAGGCTACAATTTGCACGAGTTCACCAAAATTGGACAGTTGAAGACTGGAAAAATGTTGCCTGGTCTGATGAGTCTCGATTTCTGTTGAGACATTCAGATGGTAGAGTCAGAATTTGGCGTAAACAGAATGAGAACATGGATCCATCATGCCTTGTTACCACTGTGCAGGCTGGTGGTGGTGGTGTAATGGTGTGGGGGATGTTTTCTTGGCACACTTTAGGCCCCTTAGTGCCAATTGGGCATCGTTTAAATACCACGGCCTACCTGAGCATTGTTTCTGACCATGTCCATCTCTTTATGACCACCATGTACCCATCCTCTGATGGCTACTTCCAGCAGGATAATGCACCATGTCACAAAGCTCGAATCATTTCAAATTGGTTTCTTGAACATGACAGTGAGTTCACTGTACTAAAATGGCCCCCACAGTCACCAGATCTCAACCCAATAGAGCATCTTTGGGATGTGGTGGAACGGGAGCTTCGTGCCCTGGATGTGCATCCCACAAATCTCCATCAACTGCAAGATGCTACCCTATCAATATGGGCCAACATTTCTAAAGAATGCTTTCAGCACCTTCTTGAATCAATGCCATGTAGAATTAAGGCAGTTCTGAAGGCGAAAGGGGGTCAAACACAGTATTAGTATGGTGTTCCTAATAATCTTTTAGGTGAGTGTATATAAATATATGTTATATGTGTTTGCACACATGATATCAGGAAGCAGCGTAATACACACATGATGACAGGAGTGACGGCGATGAGCAAGTATAAGTATAAGTAAACTTCTGCTAGTTTTACTGAGATCTCTTATCCAGTGTGAACTGGCCATTAATATTACAGACGTCCTGTGGTAAAATTACATTACTCCATCTACCCTTGTAAAAAAAATAATAATTGTATTTTAAACAATGTTTAAAATAGTCCAAGTGACTACAGCGGCTCAACCTTAAGCTTATCAAGCGACGAGAATACTTTTTATGCGCAAATATATAATTTTCTTGTGTGTGTTTCTCTGAGTGAGTTCACAGTGTAACAGCGCAGCGCTTCTGGGTTCCCTCTTCACACATGACCAGCGTTGGCCAATAGTGACATTGGTGATGATGATGATGATGATGATGATGATGATGATGATGAAGATGATGAAGATGTTGTGTGTTCTTGAGAACATGATGAAGGGTTTGATGAGAATCTCTCCTCAGTTTTGACATCAGAATCAAACTTTACAGGCTCGACTGGATCACAGGACACTAGAAATCACAAATATTTTGAGTTTATGGGATATTGTTCTCCATCACAACAATCACAAGCTTCAAAAGTCTATAGCTTTAATAGTGCAGAAAGTCTGAAGAATCAGTTTGAATAGTCAGTCTACTCTCTTAATAATGTGGGGTTAAAATGGTAAATGGACTGCATTTATACAGCGCTTTCAACAGACCCACGGCCACCAAAGCGCTTTACATATCGCCTCACATTCACTCATTCATTCACTCATTCATTCATACACCGACGATTATATTAAAAATAACCCCAACAAGTAACCCAACTATGGGTTGGTGTAGCACTTTCCCAACTGTGGGTTATTTGTAAATCTGACAACAAGAATAAAATGTGTTGAAGAATTAAAGTTCAATAATGATCAAACACTCACATTTTGGATTTAGTTTCTTCATACTGTCACATCTATCAAGTCTCTGTCCTCTTTCCTCTGGTGATTCACTGGTTTGTGTCTCATTTCTGTCCTCCATTTTTCTCTCAGTCTTCTTGTTTTCTGCTGATCTGTGATTTCTGCTGATTTTCTTTCTCCTCTTCATTTGAATCTGTTCAATCACACAGACAGAGTTTCATTAAAGCGATATAACATCATATCACGAGACATCAGATCAACTCCTGATCAACATCTGCATGAGCTCAGTGTTATTACAGCATCTCAGATTAACTCTACAATATTCATAATAATCAATGATGATGAGAAATGACAAATATATAAATGTGAGTTTATCAGGAGTCCTGATCGGATACAAAACTGGTTTTCATCATAATTATAATACAGTGGCTGAACTGATGTTACAGGTTCAGATAACAGATTCACTAATGTTATTGTTTTAAAATGATAATAAATAATTCTTTTAAGAGGATCTTATTATAATATTATCGCCCCTTAATCTGTACGTTTCCACCCACGGCGCCGCCATTTGGTTTCGCAAGTGACACCAGTGTAACCAGTTCTAACACAATGGCAAAGTTCCAGCAAAGCATGAAACTGTTCTGTCAGACGAGCTCTGAACACTATTAGAGTCCCAGCCTCAGATGAGAAGACAACAACTAGACCACCAGAAACATATAGTTTTTATTTATTTATGATGTGATTTATGATGTATATATGTTACATAACACGACCAAGGGAGCATTTTGCTGAATATGATCACAAACAAGTAGCCTATTTAAGTATCATTTTATTATCATAAATAAGTAGCCAATTTAATATTAAGTTACTTACATTTTAGACACATTACACATTCAATTTTAATTTATATTTCACAGACGAAAATAGTTCCAAAGGAAAACAACAATCAGCGCGGTGTTTTGTTACTGAATGATTATGATTTAGCGTTTTGAATGAATCGTTTGAATGAATGATTCACTTATTAAGACGGCCACTTGCCACCACCTATTGGCGATTTAGTTTCATGTTTAAAAGTATCATTGCATTTTTTTCTTGTATATTCAAACATTTACTTCAAACATTAATCTCATAACATTAAGCTATTTATTGCAGTTGGAATTTTGCATTATATATAATTTAATTTGACTGTACAGCCCCGTTTTATTATTGTAACTGAATTTATTGATCAAATGTAAGAATTTGACATGAAATATGATGCATATATTTAATAAGGTAAAAATAAAAATCTGCCTTTATAAAGGTAAATAAAGGCCAAACACTGATCATGCATTCCCCTCAGCAAAAGTACAGTTGGACCCATTGTGCGTTTATATAGGCTACATGTTGCTGCTGATTGGGCTGACATTTTTGACACACCCACAAAACGAAAACGTTTCTCAAACCCTGTTGCACACCGTTTCCAGAAAACATGTCGTTCAACCCAGAAACCGTAGCACCGGTTTGAGCCTGAACATGCCCCTGTTCAAACCTCTGGCCAATGGTTAGATGGATCACGTGATCTTTTATTTCTGTCAGGACCACTACTGTCAAATGCGATTGACAATTAGCATACAGTTTGGATTGGCGGTATGGTTCTGTTCTGGGCGAGAACTCCCTGTGCATCCATGCAGCCTAGCATGGATAAAAGCAGCGAGAGCAGCAATAACCCCCCTTGGGGTAAACAGAACAGAACCAACATGAAAGTTTGCAAATATATTTAATTCAAGATTTTAAAGTACAACATAATTCGAGAATTTATTCTGATTCAAGGGGAATGCTCTACCTCGACTGTACTCTACTGTACACTACCTCTACTGTACTCTACTGTGCTCTACTGTACTCTACTGTACACTACCTCTACTGTACTCTACTGTGCTCTACTGTACTCTACTGTACACTACCTCGACTGTACTCTACTGTGCTCTACTGTACTCTACTGTACACTACCTTGACTGTACTCTACTGTGCTCTACTGTACTCTACTGTACACTACCTCTACTGTACTCTACTGTGCTCTACTGTACACTACCTCTAATGCGCTCTACTGTACACTACCTCGACTGTACTCTACTGTACTCTACCTCTACTGTACACTACTGTGCTCTACTGTACACTACCTCTAATGTGCTCTACTGTACACTACATCTACTGTACTCTACTGTACACTACCTCTACTGTACTCTACCTCTAATGTGCTCTACCTCTACTGTACTCTACTGTACACTACCTCTACTGTACTCTACCTCTACTGTTCTCTACCTCTACTGTACTCTACCTCTACTGTACACTACTGTGCTCTACTGTACACTACCTCTACTGTACTCCACTGTACACTACCTCTTCTGTACTCTACTGTTATCTACCTCTACTGTACACTACCTCTACTGTACTCTACCTCTACTGTACACTACTGTGCTCTACTGTACACTACCTCTAATGCGCTCTACTGTACACTACCTCTAATGCGCTCTACTGTACACTACCTCTACTGTACTCTACTGTACACTTCCTCTTCTGTACTCCACTGTTCTCTACCTCTACTGTACTCTACTGTACTCTACCTCTACTGTACTCTACTCAATCTATCTATCTTTTCTTTATTTCTTTCTGTATTTCTTTCTAATTAATCTTTCTTTCTATCTATTCTTTCTATCTTCCTTTCTTATTAACCTTTTCTTTCTAACAATTTTTTTCTTTCTTTCGTTCATTCTTTTTTAACTTTTCTTTCTGTAAACTTACCACTCTAAAACTCTGTTTGCGAAGTTGTTTCAGACATTTAGTTTACATGAGCGCTGTTTTCTCTGTCAGAGAAATTCGGATGTGATTGTGACTGAAAGGGTTAATAGACAGCGTAGCCTACTCATTTAGAAATAAGGTGGTGTCCATGTCACTATCCAATCTGTTAATGGTTAATCGTGCATACATGCATATAAATAGGCTATAGATGGATATATAATGCTTTTTTTTTTTTCAAATGTAGTTTTTACAGTAAAAATATTGCGCTGAATTATGTAACTGGTCAGCGGTGTTATAAACCTGAGAAACCGATGCAGCATTTTGATAAAGAGGTTACAATGGTTTACTCCTCACCAACTAGGACTATCTATCATGATATACTACAAATTTTATTTCTCGTGCCATTTATACGCCAAAAATACACACTGTAAACCCCTTGGGGATGATTAGGGGTGTGGAGTGTGTGCGTATTGCACGTCATAATGTGTCAGTATCATATGATCATATCAAAACCATTTTCGGCTTAGGCTATAAATAGCATGAGAGATACAATTTGTTGTATAGATATGCACTTTCATTAGATCGGGCTGATATATCTTATGTCAAGACAACAATCTCCCTGATATAAAAACTCAATCCCCCCCCCCCCCCCCCCCCCCCCAAAAAAAAAAAGAGTACCTTATTAGGAAGATGAGCCAGCTGACGTTGACTGTCCCAATAGATTATCCAAATCGTAACTCTGGATAACCAAGATTATAAGGCAGCTTGATTCAAGTAGATATGAAGTGGATCTTCTGAATGACAGCTCAGGGTTGTCGTCATACAACCAAGAGGCGTATAATGTGAAAAGTGCAAGTGTTTTCAGTTCTCCTCCTCCAACAGTTTTCTGCAACGTCTTTTTCTCCTAAGCCACAGTTGCAGCGCAATAGACATCTGATAGAGCCGTTGTTGTAATGGATAAAGTAAGGTAAATTATCCTTTTTCCTGTAGCCTATATTCAATAAATGAAAAGTTATAGTTTATCATTGAATTTACACATTCAGACACCAGAGAAGATGAAACTGATGATGATGATGAATGATATATAACAGTGTTTGATCTTAAACATCATAAATACTCAGTTTGGTTTGTCACTATTAATGCTGTTTTGTGGCCTATCAGCGCCTTTTTTGTTTGTTTTTGGTTCAATATATTGTATTAGATCATGTTTAGCATATTTAGTCTGTAAAAAAGGCCCCCTTGTGGCCGCTAAGCATCAGACACTTTACTGTGACTTTCTCTCTCCTACTGGAAGACGCCTCGCTTCACCTGGACTCTTAGCCAATCACAAGTTGACTCAGGCTCGCTGCACGCTGGTAGCATTCTGTCCGAGACTTTTTGCTAATAGTGTACGCGTCGCTAACCGCACGGACTTACAACCCTTGATACAACTGTCCTATTTATGTGTGCATCTTTACAAATAAGAATCAGTATTTCGTTGTTCTTTTACTGTCATTGCTAAGGCTAGATTGGTAGTGTTTGGTCTGTTTAGTGTTGCTAAATGTAAGCTCAGGCTTTTCCTGCCCGGCTAGGCCTCGTGTCGTGATGCTTCTTTCTATCGATGTATAGGTTGCCACTCAGGCATTATTCTTTGGTTACACATTGTAGAATACCAGTTAAGCACCCTCTGCGCATAGTTTGTAAGCTATCGCGGTGATATTCGCCTTCAATCCAGTTAATTGGCTATAGGGCACGCACCTCCTGCATGTACACTGGTCGTCACGTGACACCTCTCGGCGCAGCCTGGTGTAGTTATTTATGCGACCAACAGAGGGAGCCATTGTATTGCGAATGGTTTATCCTTTCTCATTGTTATGGTTGGCGCTGTTTAGTCCCACCGAACAGCCTTTTTCATTCTTTTAAAGGGACAATAAGTAGGAATTTCTCCCATCTAGCGGTGAAATTGTATTTTGCATTCAAACGAATAGCGCTCTACAGCGCCTCACTTTTTAAAGTGCGTGTTGCATCTACGGTAGCCGTTATGTACCAAAAAGCTAAGCTTCTAGCACTTCATCGAGTTTTCCTTCGGGTGAACTGGTTTGTTATTTCAAACAAACTGCAACTTGACACAACGAACAAACGAATGTTAGTTTTGATCAAACAAAACTTACAACCTTGTTTTTAGGACCTTCTCTACTTTACTCAATAGCTGCTATTCATCAAAGAGCCTGTTTAACTTTTAACTATAAATGTTATACTGTCTATAATAAAGTATACAACCAAGCAATGAAAAGCTTGTAATTAAGACAGTAACATTGACTTAACCTGTCGAGAAGAAAACAGGAAACTTCAGCGTCTTTTGAAAGCTTCCTCCTGCATTAGCTGTCCCGACATTAACCCTTGTTTTTTGTAATCTCCGATCACGATTCCTTTTACGGTCTATTATGGACTTTTTCGACGACGATGACTCCTTATCCTGTGACTCAGCATATGTATTAATGAACGGTGTATAAATAACCGTACAGTGCAGCCTTTTAAACTTGCCGCGACAGTGACAAGCATAGACATGATGTCTATGGTGACAAGCACCACTCTCTGCTCTGATCCTCCGCGTCTGTTGACATCAGTCACGTGACGCTGGCTCTGAACGAAACGCGTTGTGGAAACGCGTTGGCCTAGTACTTTTTGTCCCTCTCTGCTATTATAGTTTTTCAAGATGGCGGAACTACATGGAAGCCTCCGTGGACCTACCCGTCCCATGTATATAAAGATAATAAATTCTTCGTTTACGAGGATTAGTCAGATCATTGGCATAGGTATTTGTACACCATTGAGGACATATGTATGATTAAAAATATTGCTTTTAGATAATAAAATACCTAAAAAGCTACTTATTGTCCCTTTAATGCCAGTTTCGGCCATGTTAAAATATTATTGTATTTTATTCCTGCTATATTATTAGAATAGGATACAGTTAATACAAATAGAGGTTTGTTGCATGATAATCATTCATTTGCATTCAACTAATTATGTTTTTTTTATTTCTTTTATCTGTTTCAGAACCACACATCAATGTACATATTCAATCAGCAGTTGTAAATTCAATAAATACTTCCGATGAAGAAATCTTGCGTGATTCTGACCGATCACCCGCTGTGAGCTCTACTTAACGATCCACAAACTATCTAAATCAAAGAAGCCAGTCTTCTTCTGCACAGTCTTTTTTTGCTTGCCATTTTTCTCTTTCTCTCGCCTGTTTGCCTGTGGTTTGTGATATATGTGTTATAACCTATATTCTCAAATGCATTCATTTCTCATGAAAAAACTCCACTTCAGCTTCACTAAAATATAGAAAGACAAATGTCCATATTTAAATAAATTAATACAAAATGAAAGAGAAAGTGTTAGTCACCTTGTGCAGAGCAGAGGAAGCGTCCAGAGAGAAACACAGCTCAGAGTGGTAATGTTCTCTGTGCTCTTCTCCTCGCTTATACACACGCCTCCTCTTGTTATGTTATATGAGTGTATGGGACGCTCACGGGGTGTAGTCAACATTTCAGACAATATTGAACAAACCAGGTGATCTTTAACTAGGAAATGAATATAATATCTTATAATCTAGTATAACTAGGGGAGACAACACTTTTTGCATTTCTCTCAGTTACTCAGAGACTTTTGGACTAGACCAACCAAATTTGTATATAATAAACTTGCATCTGTCTGCTAATTATCCATACCATTTAAAGATTACATATGACATATCATTCACAGTATTTATCTGAATGGAAGAAGCCAGATGCTGCAACTGAGTCTGACCCAGGGACAGTTGCAACATGTTAAAAATACCTTAAATTTCACTAATTAACTCCATGAGCATAGAATTCTGAAAATATTAGCTGTTTTAGACCTACTATAGTATTATTTATTTATACAATAATATTATTGTAGCCTAGTCATATTTATCAAATAACAGTTATTGAGTTTTGTTAGTGCATGTGTAAAACATAGGCCTACACAGATTCAGTGTGCAGGTGTTACAGATGCTATTCAATCTCTCCATATTTCAGTGTCAGACAGGAAGAATTGAACAATTTGCAATGCAACAAACTTTTATTAAACATGCTATTTATAACTCGTTGCAACCGTCCCCAACCCTATCAGCCATGACTTTGTGTGCCTGCTAGACACACTGATCTAACTGTGCATGTGCAGTATGTATGTCATCACTCTAGCTTGTATCTGATTGGAGGAATAAGACTTGTTGCAACTGTCCCCGATCTACCCCATGTTCGTGCTCAAAGTATGATATGAACAGTTTGGTTTCACTTTGTGACGCAGTTTAAAATGCGTTCATTTTATGAGAAAATCTCGACAGTCAGAACAATAATATCAATAATAAAGGCGAAATACATACGAAAACACACCCGTAATCATTTACGCACTGAGAAAAACATATACATTGTGGATAACAGACCAGCCGTCCTGATTCTGCATGTCCTGACTGAGCGCAATGTGATCAACCCAGATGAAGAAACAATATAACTATTGACTTCCTTCTTCTCTATTAGGGTAGACTGAGTACAGTTGATACACTTTTTGCGTTTTGATTTTTCACACAAAAATAGACACTGAAAAGAAGTGAATTTCCACATGACATGCCACATGACATTTCATTAGCTTGTAGACTAATATATTATCAATCAATAATACCCACAAGTATTTTATATTTTCCACAATTAGCTCATAAATATAAGGTGCTTTTTGTTTCAACTTTGTCTCAACTGCACCCATATGTGGTAGCCTACAGTTGAGACAGTGCATGGTACAGTTGAGACACCCATTTTTAATGATGTAAAGGTAACTAACCGTTCATTGCAAATATAAAAAATAAAGACAAATAAAGAAAATAACAATTGGGCAACATTTTTGTTTATTCATCCATTTATATTCATTATTTTATTTCAATTTGCACTGGTTAAAATTTATAAAGCAGGAACAAGATATGAAACAATATTTATTAATAATACATAGTTTAAATATCACAAATATAATTTTTTTATTTTCATTTGCGTCCTATGCTGGCTAATTACGACGTTTAACCTGTTATTATAAGACTGAACAACTATTTAAGGCGTCTCAACTGTACCTATGTCTCAACTGTACACAGTCTACCCTATAATTAAGACATTTCGGGGATGAACTCATTCTAACTTTGGAGTTGAATCTGGGTCGAGGCAGACTATAATTTCTTTTAAAACTTTTGAAAAACTTTTGTCCAGCGATTTGTATGTCAGGGTGGCAGAGCTGCAAATATGGCTCTTTTATTAATAAGGTAATTACAGTGCAGATGATAATGCATCAGATTTGTAGATCTCTATCAAACACTGGTAAAACTGATCATATAAAGTACGGGTTGGTTGATAAACTTTCCGTGTCAGGTGAATGTAAACTCTTTGAAATGTTAACAACTGAAACTTGTTTAAATGCATTGTTCATGACTCAAAAATATGCATTACATCAGTTTTTAAAATAATCTTTAAAAAACACTTTTTTGAAACTTTATTTGCTTTCTATATTTATATAGAGTTTTGCACTGATTTAGCACAATGGATTTATACGTACATGTCTAATAAACTGCAGGTTGTCATATACTGCGGTGTATCTGCACTTTTTCACAAAGACCAACACAGAGAAGTTTAATGATTATAAAAGGTTTATTAAAAATAAGGAGCAAGGAAAGGCTTGAAAATCCAAGGATCAGAAACTGAAGGAGAAGGCGTCCGTCTCCAGGATCCACTGAATCACCTTTGAGCTTCTGTGTTGAAAGAGAGATAAAGGAGACAAAACAGTAGAAATTATTATATTATAGGCCAGTATATAATACAGTTGGTATTTAGTATGGTATTTAGTAGTCTCCATTTAGTCAGTATGATTTCTTTTGTAAAACGGCTTGCTGCTTTTAAGCGTTGTTTTTTTTATAATCTCACTTACAAAACTTCCATATCCCTTACCATCAATCCAAAAACCAGCTGAGCTGAAACATAATATAGACAAGTAATAGTCAACAGAATCAGAGCAGAGCACAACTGATCCGTCGCTGTTCCGAACAAACAGCATTTATTCATATATATATATATATATTATTGTAATTTTTTTTTTAAATCACTATTTTTATTATCAGAATATTAAAAAAATAATAATAATAAATAAAGTTGTCAGCATTGCGATTCTATTTGTATACACAGTACAGGCGTGCACTCCTTCACAGATGTATTCACGTTTAAATGTACATATCTTTCTATTCAGGAGACTCTTGTTGAGGCCAGTGATCTCCTGGCCGCGAATAAAACTTCATTTCTACAAAGAGTAATTTGGGAGTCGTGGGAGGTTTCAGATCACACGTTACACAATCTCCTTTGTGTGCAGCGGTTTTTCAGCTGCATCTGTCATGATGCATTTCCTATTGAAAAAAAAAAATATATATATTTTGTCAGTTTGCGCTGCGCATTTACAAATAGAAATTCAATCAGGCAACAACATGGCATCCAGCAAATTTGATACCAACTCACCATGAAGATAGGTTGACCATCTGACTCCAAACATGCTCTGTTTCCACAGCACCAAAAAATCATGAGCTTCCTGAACGAATAACGAAAGTGTGTATTCATCACACATTTCCCTGACATTAACGTGTAGGTTTAGGTTGAGTAATCACTTTCAGAGAATATCACTTTCAGTTCAGTTGTCACATCATGTCTTGCGCATTTCAGGCGTATTATTTTGTCTCTGAGGGCAGAACCTCAACCAACATGTTCACACAGACACAGTGTCTATCAGGGGTGTGTTTCCCAAAAGCATCAACTGTGCTCGCAAGTTCCGTCATTATTATCGTAGTTCAACGAGTCGGTGTTTCCAGAAATCATAGTTCATAACAAACAATGATAAACAGCATCGCAGAGTTGAGTGTTTAGGACGACAGATCTCGAGCTGAGGTTAGAAGAAGAGTTTTCCATATAACAACTAGCAAGCACAGTTTGGCACTGCTGTCGACAATGCATGTTGTGAGATATCATTTCCTATGTGGGAAACTACATTTGTGGTCACAAGCCTGATTTGGGCCAGAAGACCACTCATTAAATGTAACATTTAATTTAATATTCAACAGTATTATTGCTTTGCCTGCATTGACACCATTATATGAGAACTGAACTGAGCTGGACAATGACATCACTGTTTTCTCCAGAGCGGCTATATATATATATATATATAAATGAACTAAATTAATGACTTTTTTACAACAGAAATGAACCATCAGTGAACTTAAGCTGGACTGAGACGCTATTTTCTCCTGGAAACAAACTTTGTTGCATTATTTTCCTGTTATCTCTGTAAAGCGGCTCTGAAACACTCAGTGTTGTAAAAAACACTATAGAAATAAAGGAGACTTGACTTTGGGAATCACATCATTAAATCCAGATCTGGGCCACTACAGGGCCGTCACTCTTTAGGGTTTGTGGGCCGAGGGAAAAGAGGTTTTGTGGATCAGAGCTGGGCCAGACACATGTGGGTTGTTGTTTGCATGACATGTGGACTCAAATCCTGATCTTGAGCAAAATAAGCTGACATTCAGTGCGACCTGTGTCTTTTATTTAAGAATACATACAAATGTCATTTACGTCCTTATTTTGTCAAAAGATTTAAAGCATCGTCTTTAAGAGTCCATGAGCGAATGAGTGTCCCAAAACAACGCAGACCCGCTCTAAACTGAACCGGGTCATGTGACACATCACGTTTTCTACAGAACCCCGAACTTTAAACACCTCAGGCGGGATACATTATAAATATCGGCTTCTGAATATCACAATTGTTTTTAAATTGAATGAACTCAAATTGACATTGATTTATTACAAAAACATAAATACACATCTCAACAAAAAACATGTTACAGACAGTGATGATCACACATAGTTGACACCCTTAACTGAATTTGGACAAGGGTTTTAACCCATAATGGACCCAGTCTTCAACTTCACAATTACAATTTACATAAATACTCTTAAACATACTAATCCAGAGAGTAATTCAAATCAACATCATAAATGACAACAAGTCAATCATCACTCAATTAATCACTTAATTCTCATTAACTTTAGTGTTCCTTTAACACTCTTAACTTTTGCTTTTGCTGTGTGCTGTATTTTTATTTATTTTTATTTGTATTTATTTTATTCATATCTGCTTACTATTTACTCAGTTGTTTGTGCGTGTTTGAAGTTTTATGTCATCAGCTCAAAGTCATAACTGATTAACAGTAAATATTGATTATATTCTTTAGTTTTGAGATGCAAAGCAACATGTCGAGTCAATAATGTGATTTGATTTGACAAACCCAGCCGTTGGGTTAAATTTTTTTAATTAATTTTTTCTTAACCCAACGGTTGGGTTAGTCCATATTTGACCCAACTTTGGGTTGAAACAACCCTGCACTGTACATCTGTAGCCATCAGTACTGAATCATGTAGGAGACTAAGATGAGACAGAGAAGTCACTGGTGCTAAAATAAACTAGTCAGAAATGTCTGTGTCATTATTTTAGAGTTCTTTAAAGATGCTCTAAGTGATGATGGGTGACGTCACTTCTTGTTGACATTCAAAGTATTGTCAAACAAAAAGATGGAGGTTAGCTCCACCCTCCCTCCTCCTCATCCGCGCACTAACCCCTCAAACCACACCTTGTCAGTTATTGGCTGGATCGGTTTGTTATGTTTCGTGGTGCGGGTTAGCTCAGCTACTAGCTTCAGGATGTCTGCAGAGACCGCGTTTCTTACAGTGTGTTCAGGAGACAGGCAGCGAGCGGATGGAGAGGAGATGTTTGTTGTACCTGATATAAAATGTTTTGACCTAAAAAACGTGCGACATCGCTTAGAGCACCTTTAAAATCATTCAGTTTTACTTTCAAAACATTCACATATTGTTTAATTAAAGTTATGCATTGTTTTTTGTTTTTTTAATACTGTTTTTTTTTTGTATTGCATTTTCTTGAACAATCACACAACAATGTACATCAATGTACAACACATATAATGTACAAAAACAATCAAACAAACTCCAGAGCTCATATTACATGAAAAGTGCAATAGCACAAACCAACATTGGATAATACAGTATGTACTTTGGAAGTCCGAGTTATCAATACATTGCAATCAATAGCCACAGATATAAGCAATAAAATAGGGTTAATATAGTGCAAACTAAAATAGATTTTCATAGGAATATAATACCTAAGCATTTTGTTGCTTCTCTATTATATTGTTAATATCCGCATGTTCAATAAATAATAAAAAGGGACTCCAGACCCTCATTGGTCTTCTTTACCCTTAAGGCCTATTTATACTTCTGCGTCGAACTCACGCCGTGGCTACGTCGTAGGCTGTGTGTAGCGCGCGTACCCTTCGGCGTACGCTGACGTGCACCTCTCCAAAAATTTAACAACGTGTCAAGTCTACGCGGACGCAAGCGCTGTGATTGGTCTGCTTGGACCGCTCCCTCGGGTTTCACATGCTCCCTCTGCATGCGCGTCAACGCGGACAATGATGCAGAAGTATAAATGAAAACCAACGCGTTGCCTACAGCGTAGAGGTGAGTTCAACGTGAGTTGAACGCAGAAGTATAATGAGGCCTTTTTAAGAATATTGGTTATCTGAAACTTTTTTAGATGATTCTGCGCATCACGTGATGTGGCAAACCTCTCAGTATCTCTAAACCAGTATGTGCTTTCACGGTTCAACAGGACACAGATGTTCAAGTGTTTGGATTTTAGCAGTTCCTCTGTGTTCCTTTCTTCTTCTTTTTTTGCACCTGCACTCGACGCTGTTAATCTTTAATGTGACTGAGTGTTTAGGAAGAGTTCATTATTCTGTTCAGTGCAGATAAATTCTGTCCACAGTTTCTTGACTTCTCAACATTAAACCAGTGATTTGTTAACAGCTAAAAGTGGACTCTCCGTGTTTATAGTGAACTCTTGGTATAATCTATAATGTGATCCTGATGATCTGGGGTGCGTTTCCCGAAAGCATCGTTAGCCAACACTGTTCGCAAGTTCCGTCGTTATCAGCAGTTCAACGAGTCTGTGTTTCCCGAAACCATCGTTCCAACCAACATTCACAAACACCATCGCAGAGTTGTGTGTTTGGAGCGACAGATCTCCTGTGGTTAGAAGAAGAGTTTCTAGATTGCATGACATGTGGACTCAATAAATCCTTATCTTGAGCAAAATAAGCAAGCTGACATTCAGTACAACCTGTGTCTTTTATTTAGAATACATACAAATGTCATTTACGTCTTTGAGTTTGTCAAGAGCAGGGGTGGGCAAACTTTTTGGCTCAAGGGCCACACTGGGTTTTAAAATTTGACAGAGGGCCGGCCCAGTAGCAGATTATGAAACACGATCTCATTAAAGTGCGTATCTATACCACGAATTTTACTTCTCGTACCATTTATACGCCAAAAATGTTTTTTTTGTGTGCATATGCTACGTACTGTAAACCCCTTGGTTAGGATTAGGGGTGTGGAGTGCGTACCTATTAGGCTACACGCCATAAAGTGCGTATCATATCCACGCGAAAACTGCGTATCATAAGCACTACAAATACAATTCGTGGTATTTGCACTTTAATGAGATCGGGCTGCACAAACACATTTACGTTGTGGCAACGTCTGGGCGAAATTCATTCAACAACTGTGAGTAACGACAATCTGATAATAGCCTACATTTTTTATGCTAGATATCCCCCATTTAGCATGTTATGTTTTGAGGTTAATTTTTAATTAGTCAGATGTTAGATAATTATAGCCTATACTTTTTAAATATTGTTTATCCTTATTATTATTTAATGGGCCTAACAGTAAATTAGAAACAAAACACCTGCAAGTGTACACTTAGAAGAGTAAAAATGACAGATGGTTACGTTAATTCAACTTTATTAAAACTGCATATGGCAATCAATTTGCACTTCCAAAAGTCATACATTTGTGGAAAAAAACTAAATAAACGAATATAAAATTTATTTTAAGAATAATAAAATAAAACATAAAAAGCAAAGGCAGATCAGAACATTTAATGAACAAAACCGAGTTATTTACATGGCAGACGGGAGCGTAGTCGAAAGCCGGGCGATAAAGGTCGGCAAACGGAATCAGTCAGGATACAAATCCTGAGGAGTCATATTATCTTATATTTTATTCGCTCTTTTTGCCCAAATTGGAGCGCGTCTCGTGGCTCTTACTAAGGCCCTGTTTACACGAGAACGCTTGCGGGTGAAAACGTAAAAATATTTTATCAGATGTACATTGAATTGCACACACTTTTGCGTCACCGTATGCACGCAGATTTCCCCCCCATAACGCTCGTCTAAACGCAGAATAAAAAAGTGATCACTTTTGCGTTTTCTCTTCAGATCGTTTCCGTGTAAACGTAGCCTAAGCGTCGCACCTGCCACAAGATCTCTCACTGTTTATATCTACCAGACACTCCGACTGATTCACGAGAGCACACAGACAGTGCAATCCTGCTATTATTTACCTTTTTGTCATCTTATCTAGTTTATTCGCCCTTTTTGTCCATAATGGAGCGCGCGTCACGTCACCTATCAGCGTTGCGCCTGCCTCAAGATCTCTCACTGTTTAAATCTACCAGACACTCCGATTGATGCACATGTGCAAACAGACATTAAAATACTGCTCTTATTTGCCATCTTATCTTACATTTTATTCGCTCTTTTTGTTCATAATTGAGCGCGCTTGTTGGCTCCTATAAAGCGTCGCGCCAGCCTCAAGATCTCCCTCTGTTTTACTGCCTGATACTCCTGCAAAATTAGTTGTTTCAAAATAGCACACTTCAAGTTAACTAATCATTAACACACTTGAAGTATAATGAAGTGTTAAGAAGCAAGATATCTAAGATAATGCATCCAGGAGAAATGCACCAGCCTTAGCTTTGGGTGAGGACAATGAAAAACTGACTAGAGAAACATTTACTTTGAACATTGACTTCATTTTCCAGCAGGATTTGCACCTGCCCACACTGCCAAAATAACCAAAACCTGGTTCAGTGACCATGGTATCACTGTGTAATTACTGTGTGATTTCATGTAATATTCTAATTTTTTGAAATCCTGTTTTCATGGGTTTTATGAGCTGGAAGCCCAAATTATGTACAAATAAACAACTAAATACTTGAAATCGTTTAAGTTGTGGGCCCTGAATCTATAATCTATGGAAGTTTAATGTTTTTAATGGAATTATGGAAATAAATAAACTTTTCCATGATATTCTATTTTTTTGGAAAGGGTCTGTATATGTTGATGTGTGTGTTCTCTGATTATGTCCATTTGTTCTGTCGTTCTGTCGTCTTGTTATAAGAGCTAGAGGTATTCCCCTGCTACTCATAATATAACTCATAAATGTATGTTCATCATGTGTGTGTTCTCTGTTTATGTCGATTTGTTCTGTCATCTTGCTGTTGTTACTCGTCTGCAGTGTGTAGACCCGATGCGGTGTGTGTGTTTTTCTGCCCATGATCACAGGTTTAAGCTTGCGTATGAAGTTATTTTTAGTGCAAATACACTGAGCGCCTGTGACAGGGGAATCTGTAGTTGTGGAGAATACCCACACGTGTGTATCAGTAAATTTGACGTCACAGAGAAAAGTGCAAACTTGAAGATTTTTTCTCTCTCCCACAAACACAACAGTTCTTCATTGCAGGAGCACAAATGACTAATCCTATTCTACAAATCACTAATTATGAAACTCGTACACACACATTTGCTGCAGTGAATATGGTGCAAAACACATCAAAAAATGTGAAGTCCCGGACAATCCGCAGATCATGATGTGAATTCATCCAATGAGAGTTTCACACTTGCAGAATATTCATTAGTTCACACTCTTAGTTTCTCCGCAGGTTTAATGGATTATTTCAAAAAAGGTAAATATAGTTTCAACGTGAATTTAAACTACAATTGTTTGTCGTTTCGTAACCGTTTATAATGTTTTTATTAGTTTGCATATTTTGTGTCCCTGACTGAATGCAGACATTCACATCATGTAATGTGTAAAGAGTTAAAACCCTGTTAATGATCAATAAGTTCTCTAGACGCCTGACAGAAATAAAGTCAGTCTGGTTAGTAATGAGTGAAGCTGTTTGTGGAGTTGTTAAATCCTCTGCTGAGATCTGTCTTTTCTCTTCAGGGGATTTCATCTGAGGCTGAGGCTGACGTCAGTTGTAGATCTTGTGTTTCTGCTCGTCTATTCTCATGTTCTCTTCTTCACTTCAGTGATTCTGCTGGTTAGCAGGTTTGTTAAGGCTGAGATGACTCAATAGATTTATTTGGTGGTTTGAATAAGGTCAAGTTCTGGTTTATTTCTTAGCTCTTGGCTGAGTGCAGTGCATCTCTGTGAGATCCATCAGTTCAGTTTTTATATGGTTAAACTCTTTAAGGCTGAGATGACTCAATATATTTGGTGGTTAGTGGCTAGAAGTGGTGACGACTCCACTGGTGCTACTGTTGTAGGTGGAGGCAGTATCAATATCAGAATCATAAGCCCCTTTCACACAGCACTTGAACCCGGGAAATTGCCGGCAAATTGAAGCCGGGATCGTTCGCCAGCTGTGAAACGGTACGTAATGCGCAAGTTTATGATTGAATCAGAGAAAAAAATGCACAAGCATGGTTTCTCGCAGCAAGAGATCGCAGCTCATAAGCAAATTTAAGAGATTACAAGTCACATCGATGTCACGTGTCTTTACGGCATTTTTACGGGTTGTGTGTGAACGCACTCTCTGATTCCGGAAAATCACTGGCAGTGTGAATGAACCAAAATCAAACGAACCCGGGTCAAATCCCGGGTCACTTTATCCGTGTATTTTCCGGAATCTCTGTGTGAAAGGGGCTATACACTCTACAGAAGCCAGAAACAATCTCCCACCCCAACACTTCCTGTTTTATAACTGATTTGACTACAGAATCTCTCAGTGAAATGAGTTTCTCTCCATCTCTGCTCAGGCCATCACAACTTTTGAATTCCATGAAATGCTGAAGACAATCCTTACTGAACAACACAATATTAAACCAACAAGGCACTCACAACAACAACAACAACAACAACAACAACTCTCTATATTTCTCCTCTGCTCTTGCTTGTCTCATAATCTCGCTTTCTAATAAACCTAATATTATATTCTAGAAATATTGTGGCTTTGTGGCAAGTTTCTTGTGATATTTCTCATAAGTGGATAAAAGCATCTGCTAAATTAATAAATATAAATCTTACAGTCCAGTATGTTTTTCTTCCTCGTCTGCAGTGTATATATGCGCCCTATGCGGTGCGTATTTTTTTCCAGCCCAGTTTTCCCCATAAGCAACTCCCTTTCCCAAATGAATAAACATCGTTGGTAAAATATAACAGGATGATTCGTCGTGAGCATTACACCGATTGTAGCCTCAATAAACTGAGTCACGCTCTGACAGCTCAAACCAATAGAGCGGTTTCACTCTCGTTTCGTTTGCCGTTTGATGTTTCTCGTATTTCTCTGTATAAGTTGCAGCTCTTATCAATGGGACAGTGATGGTCACACCAGTGCGAACTCTTGTCGCCCATTTGGTCGCAGTCTGGAGCCCTACTTGCATAAAATGTGGCTCTTATCCAGGTCCTTTTCCCCTTCAACTTCATACAAGCCAAAGTTACATAAAGTTACAAAGTAAATATTGCTATACTGTATGGGGTCATATACAAAATATGACATAATTTAAAGCTCAATACCATTTTCCTCGAGACAAAGACAAAGATAATACAGCACATGTACATTCACACTCACTATCCTTTTAGACTTTTGATTAGATAGACTTATTGACTTTTGTCCACTTTAGTGGACATTATATTTTAGTGAATTTCTCTGACATCATACATGTCACGTCACACCTGTAAAGAGCACATTCAGGGCTTTTCAGAGACACCAAATGTTTGGAGGTTTCACCATGAAAACAACGTCTCCTTGGTCTTTAAAAATGTCTGACATTAATTTAGTGATCAAATGTAGGAAATATGATAATATATTGTAATTATAATTTAAATTGGACTACTTTTCAAATTGTATTTCATAAGCCAACATCTCAAGAAAATGTTATGGGGTTTCAAATAAAAAAAAATGACTTTCTGTTCCAGAACAGGGCATTGATTTCATACATGTCCACTGTAGAGGACATCAGAACTTACATCATGTTTATCAGGCGTTTTGGGAGACAGAACAAGAGAATATGGAAATAAATTATACATCAATATTCCTATGAAATATTAGATATTATTATTAAAATGTTGCTAATTATTACTCCAATTATTACACTTCTTTTCATTAAATGTTGCTCCAAGAACACATTAATGTGCAAATTAGATAAAGTGTATAGATACATTGCATTGAATGTGAATATTAATTTATGGCCATTTTACCCACATATTGCATAAAGTAAAATGGTGTATCAATTCATTCCGTTATATCTTTCATAACATAGTTGAGAATCATCTTTATACAAATTTTGGTTAAAAAAATACTGAAACCCCAAAAGTTATTGGTGATTGAAAAAATAAAAACCCATTGTTATTGCTTATACATATAATTTCATGTCATTTTATTTTTGAAACAATTTAGACCTGGTGTCCACTACAGAGGAAAGAGCATAACATATGAATAAAATATTATTTTTCAAAAAAGCTATTTTACCATTTGTTTCTTATGCTCTAAAACAATGTGGTGACATGAAAAAAACTAAATTCAAAAAACTTTTTTTTTCTGGGTCTCAGGAGGCCAAAGCTCTCCCTCATCCCGCCTCGCCTGCCCCACCAACTCCTTATCGGAAACAAACCCATGTATAAAACATATTGCAGTATTAAGATGCATGACAACATTAGCCCTTACATATACATATGTACATACATACATACATACATACATACATACATACATACATACGCACACCTACACCCATACTCGCATATATACACATAAATAAAAAGAAAGGACAAAAAGTATCCCGTATATTTAGGTATAGAAAACAAAAGTCCAGTCACACATGAGGAAAACATGTACAGCAACAGTTTGCTTGCGAGTAAGTAAAGAGCAATAGCAAGTGCCAGATCTGAGACCCAGGCTCTTCCAGTCTGAAGGGGCTTTACATTTAAAGGCACGTCTACTGCTCTCTCTGAAGATGTTTGGCCCAGTGAAGGAGAGATATTCAGTGTGTCTCAATCTACAGCTGGGTCTATATGGAATTAAATATTCCTTCAGGTAAGGAGGATAATCATAATACACACATTTATAAATGACCTGATACCAGTGATCCTGTCTTCTGGCTCAGTGAGTCATACTTGACACAGGGGTGAGTAATAAAAGGACATCTCAGCACAGATCTACATATATTATTGAAAGCAACATTTAATGCTTTCAAGTTTTATGTGCTTTAAACATCCACATAGTCTAATATGGGAAATATTAACTGTGACACAATTCTTAACCTAATCAGCTGAATGAAACAGTTAATAGAGCGATACAATATTCGTAAATTACAATTAATCTTTTTTACAACAGAATTGATATGACAGCTAAAGGAGAGTTGTGAGAGTTGTGAGTCAAGCCAAAGGCCCAGATATTTAAGTTCATCAACTCATCAACAGTGGAGTATGGTCTATGAATTTGAGTGAAAGATTGATATCTTGATTCAGTGCTGCTGATCTGGTGGGGAACAATATGCGATATGACTTTTTCTCATTCAATGGCTGGATTGGAACCAAAGTTGAATAGCATTAAAGTTAGATTGCAATGAGGATTGAATCTTAGAGACAGACACATACCCCATACAGTAGTGAAATACATAGCAATATTTACATATGATTTAACAGTTTATTGTCATACATATCAAAAATCTAAAAGGTGTGCATCATCATACCTGAGACCTGGATGAACAATTTACAGTTGGTTTTATGACTGTAAGTCATTGTCTTCAAATGCTATTGAAGTTAGAAACGTTTATAGCAATATCGCATGTAACTTTAGAGACGGTCCCTAAATGTGAGACTGTCGAACGTCCAGCGTCAAACCAACTTCATGCCAGTCAGTTAAAACACTTTTGCTTTTTACATTAAAACTAGTAAGGCGAGGCGTGGCAAGGCAAGTTTATTTATATAGCCTAGCCTACACAATGGTCATTCAAAGTGCTTTGCATAAAAATAATTTTAAAAAATCATAAAATAATCACAAGTGCATATAGGAAATAAGAAAAACAAAGAATAATTTATTGATTAAAACTGATTTAAAATGTAATTATCTAGTTGCTCTTCAATATCTAGTCATGAAAACCCTTTTTAAAACAGTTTTAAACGTGACAACGAGCCCCAGATTTCCCTGAATCGCCAATATATCAACATATGTAATATTGCATTTTTCAGACTAATAAGCGATGTCAACATTTTTCTGAGCAAAACACTTGAGGTTCATGTTTTCTAACCATGCATTGTCGCCCATCCAGAATGAACGTTTGCAGATTTGCGTCTACAAGTCGTTTCGTGGAGCTTTGTTACAGGTACTGTTCAAAACTTCTGCTTTTGTTTCAAACACACGAGCCGTGGGCACAGAAACCGTATAAATCACTTCAGTCGAGGAGGGTTGCACTGTTCTTTTAAATCATGCACATGTACAGTAAACTCTTGTGTCACAAAGGTAATATGCAGAACATACTCTTCTGACATGTCCAAATTGGCGCGCTCAAGTTGGCAGGGCACCAAGTGCTCCTATTGGACCACGCGCGCCCGGGCACTCACCATAGGTTCCCTTACGAGAACGTTCTCTCGTACTGCGTTGCAAACGCTGTGGGAAAACTCCTTTTCTCGAGAATATTGAAGCCTTTATTTTAAAACGCATTGCTGCAGCATAAGCGAGAGCATCAGGCTCGCGCGAGCTAGCTGATAGGCTATGCTGCATGCAACTGCACGAACCAATGGCGAGAGAGCAGAGGCGCACGAACCAATCAGAGAGCTTGGCGCCCTGCCATACTCGAGCGCGCCAAATAGGGCGTGGCAGAAGAGTATAAATACAGAGAAATCTCGCCATAAAACAGATCTAATCTCCTTCAGCTTCGAGACTCACCTCTTCGCTGAAATCTCCAGAGAGAAGCCGCTCGTCGTTGAGAAGCCCTTCAGCGGAACAGCTTCAGGTTTTGGCAGATCATCCTCGCAGATCGCCGGCTGAGCGTTTCCCTGTGGCATCCGACGAGTATCCTTTTTGCACTATCTAAAAGAGCATACCGCTGTTTTCACAGCGCGCGAACAGCGTTGTTTCAAATGTCTGTTTGCGAGTCCTGCGGGGTTTCCCTGCATGTGTCTGACAGACACACACTGTGCGCGGTCTGTCTCGGTCCTGAGCACACCGAGGCAGCGCTCACTAAAGGCGGCTGTCCACACTGCGACAGCATGACCATGGCGGTTCTCCGGTCACGTCTCGCCCTCGCTACTTCAGAGGGCGAACCCGCTTCACTTCCGTCTTCGGCGCCCCTCGAGCCCCGTAGGAAGAAGCGACGAGATCAGAGGATCCCCGAAAGCGGTGAGGTTGAAGAGCTCACGCCGGGTCTCTCCCCGCGTGCTTCACCCGCCTCCCAATCCCCGGTTCTGTTCGCGAGAAGCGACCAACGCCCCTCTCTCGAAGCGGCGGGACTCGTTTCTTTTGGCGGATCGGCGGATGAGGATGACGCTGTTTCTGTGGCGGCATCCGAGAGCGAGGAATAGTCGGGCTCTGTGGACCCCGCCCCCTCTTCTCTGAGCGATCGTCCTGACACACGTGCGAACATCGACGCCGAACTTTTCCGTGTCATGTCTCGCGCTGTCGAAGAACTAGGACTCAACTGGCTTTCCCCAGCTGAACCTGCAAGAGGCCGCCTCGACGAGTGGTACCTGCCGGGCCGCCAACAGGCCCCCCGTCAGCGCGCCGCTCCTTTTCTGCCGGAGGTCCACGAGGAGCTCACTAAAAGCTGGCGCGCGCCCTTTTCAGCGCGAACGCGCGCTTCCGCTTCTCACACGCTCTCCTCTGTCGACGGCGCTGAAGAGAAGGGCTACGTGTCTCTTCCCCCCATCGAAGAAGCGGTCGCCGTCCATTTATGTCCTCCCACTGCAGGCAGTTGGAGGTCTAAGATGACGCTGCCGTCTAAGCCCTGCAGGGCCACTTCAGCTTTGGCCGCCCGTGCCTACGCCACCGCTGGCCAAGCTGCCTCGGGGATTCACGCCATGGCCACACTTCAGGCGTTCCAGGCCAAACTCCTCCGTTCCTTGGATGAGTCAGGCCCTTTCCCGGACACCCTGAAAGACCTCCGTAGCGCTTCAGACTTGGCGCTTCGGGCCACGAAGACCACCGCTCAAGCTCTCGGCCGCAGCATGGCCAGTT
This sequence comes from Vimba vimba, assembly GCA_022828995.1. Taxonomy (NCBI): domain Eukaryota; kingdom Metazoa; phylum Chordata; class Actinopteri; order Cypriniformes; family Leuciscidae; genus Vimba; species Vimba vimba. The sequence continues at coordinate 4,703,297 of CM040829.1, read as the reverse complement.
TGATTGTGCTTGAGCGCCACCTGTGGCTTAACTTGACGGAGATCAAGGACGCAGATAGAACCGCCTTCTTAGACTCTCCGATCTCCACATCTGGTCTCTTCGGCCCATCTGTCAACGGCTTCGCGGAGCGCTTCACCGAAGCACAGAAGGCTTCTAGTGCTATGAAGCACTTTCTCCCCAAACGCTCCAGCTCGGCTTCACGGCGTCCCAAGAGCGCGCCGCGGCCAGAGAAGTCAGTTCCTCAGGTTCATCAGCCCCGCCCAGCGGCTGAGACCGGTCAGCGCTTAAAGCCAGCGAAACGTTACCCTTTCCCTAAGCGCCAGGGACCCAGACCGAAGCTCACGCTCGACCTCGAGCCGAAGAAGCCGTCCTAACCGGCAGAAAGAGGGGTTCATGTCCCGCCGCGGCCGGACCAGCCCCGAAGATCGCTCGAACACTGCTCACAGCCCCCTCTTCAGTTCAGGCGGCTGGAGTAGTTTTAAATGCAGAAATAGGGCCTGCTATCTGTCATGCACCTCTGCACACAAACGCTGTTTTAACAGCGACCCACAAAAAGCACAAATCGAGCAAAATTTCACTTTCATGTCTAGTCGAGCCCCCGTCTCCGGGCGCTCAGTCTTCAGATATGATCATACCTCTGGTTCATCGGGCTCTGGCATGGCAGGCCATACCCGGAGTCTCAGAGTGGGTAATGAACATCATAAAGCGCGGTTACTCGCTTCAGTTCTCCCGCAGACCACCACGCTTTCGAGCGGTTATTCAAACTTCAGTAAGGAGCACACTAGTTCATGTCCTCCGCACCGAAGTACAGGGTCTGCTGGCAAAGGGGGCTATCGAGAGAGTTCCCGCTGCACTAAGCGAGTCAGGGTTTTACAGCCGTTACTTCCTCGTTCCGAAGATGGACGGCGGCTTAAGACCCATTTTAGATCTCAGACATCTGAACAAAGCCCTCATGACACGGCCGTTCAGAATGCTTACAACCAAACACATCCTGGCGCAAATTCGCCCAGGCGATTGGTTCTTTTCAGTGGATCTAAAAGACGCGTACTTTCACATCCAAGTGAACCCCCACCACAGGCCATTCTTGAGATTCGCCTTCGAGGGGCAGACATACCAGTACACAGTTCTACCTTTTGGACTGGCACTGGCACCTCGTACGTTCACGAAATGCATGGATGCAGCTCTCTCCCCCCTGAGACAGCGGGGAATGCGCATCCTGAACTACCTCGACGACTGGCTCATTTTGACTCAGTCAGAGGCGGAGTCCAATACTCACAAAGCCTGGCTTCTCAGTCATTTAGAATGCCTGGGGCTCAGGGTGAACTTCTCCAAGAGTATTCTGTCCCCCAGTCAGCGTATCACGTTCCTGGGAACAGTTCTAGACTCCGTACTTATGAGAGCGTGGCCCACTTCTACCCGCGCTCTCTCAATCCAACAGCTCGCCGCGTCGTTCACAAAGGGCACTCATGTACCCCTTCGAACGTATCAGAGGATTTTGGGCCTTATGGCTTCGGCAGCTTCAGTACTCCAACTAGGTCTACTGCGCATGCGTCCTCTTCAGCTGTGGCTAGCACCTCGGGTACCCCCTCACGCTTGGCGTACAGGTATCCTGAACATCAGGGTGGACCAGCATTGCATTCTAGCACTGGCCCCTTGGATGAACGCCAGCTGGTATCAGCAGGGCGTGAGCATGGGAGTGGTCTCAGAAAGGAGGGTCATTTCGACAGATGCCTCCAACTCAGGTTGGGGAGCCCTGTACGAGGGCAGGCCTGCCTCCGGCCTCTGGTCGAGCTCGGAGAAACGCCTACACATAAACTGCCTCGAGATGAGAGCAGTTTTTCTGGCCCTAAAAACCTTCCTTCCACACCTGGCAGGACACCATGTCTTGGTCCGGACGGACAACATGTCAGTGGTGTCCTACATAAATCGCCAGGGCGGTCTCAGATCCCGCAATCTGCTCGCCATAGCTACCCAGCTGCTACTTTGGGCTCAAACCAATCTGCGCTCGCTCAGAGCAGCTCACGTGCCGGGCACGTTGAATACAGGAGCAGACATGCTCTCTCGGGGCAACGTTCCCCCAGAGGAATGGTCTCTCCACCCCCAGACAGTTCTCCTATTATGGGAAATCTTCGGACAGGCAGAGGTAGACCTCTTCGCCTCAGAAGACAACTGTCACTGCCCAATCTTCTTTTCGAAGAAAAAGGACGCGCTGGCCCACGACTGGCCCAATCGTCCCCTTTACGCGTTTCCTCCGGTCTCGATGCTGCCTCAGGTCATCGAACGGATCAGGAACACGGGGTGTGCGATCCTCTTGATAGCTCCTCTCTGGCGGTCCCAATCTTGGTTCCCAGAGCTGATGCAGCTGTCAGTTTCAGACCCTTGGCCAATTCCTCTGAGGAGCGACTTATTGGCTCAAGCGAACAGAAGGATATGGCACCCCCGTCCCGACTTGTGGGCCCTTCATGCCTGGCCGCTCAACGGCTACCCCAGGACCTCCCAGAGGGCGTCCTGAATACTATTCTGGAGGCTAGAGCTCCGTCTACTAGACGTCTCTACCACCTTAAATGGTCAGTGTTTTCCAGCTGGTGTCAGGCTCGAAACCTCGACCCTCACTCTTGTGAAGTACCGTTGGTTCTTTCCTTTCTCCAGGAGCTGTTGGACGCGGGACGTTCCCCGTCCACACTCAAAGTTTACGTGGCAGCCATCGCGGCTTTTCACGTTTTGGTGGCTGGCTCTTCTCTGGGAAAATGCGACCTTATTGTTCGCTTCCTTAAAGGAGCCAGGAGGCTCAACCCGCCTCGGCCTCCCTCAGTGCCGGCCTGGGATCTTTCTCTGGTTCTACGGGCCCTCAAGGGACCCCCCTTTGAACCCTTGGGGTCCACGGACCTAAAGTCCCTTTCCCTGAAAACTGCTCTGTTACTGGCACTGGCGTCAGTCAAAAGAGTAGGGGACTTACATGCGCTTTCCATAAGCGCTTCCTGTCTTGAGTTTGGCCCCAACGACTCTAAAGTCCTTTTGAAGCCAAAACACGGTTACGTGCCTAAGGTGCTCTCTACTCCGTTCAGAGCGCAGGTAATTTCGCTGTCGGCCCTCCCAGTTTCGGGAGAAGACAGTGATGCTCATACGCTCTGCCCTGTTAGAGCGTTGAGATTATACTTGGAGCGTTCGGCCTCGTTTAGGCAGTCCGAACAGCTCTTTGTCTGTTTCGGGGGCCGAACCAAAGGGTTGCCGGTCACGAAACTCACGCTATCCAGATGGATAGTTGATGCTATTGCTTTAGCATACACCTCACTGGGCCTTCCTTGCCCCATGGGTGTCAGAGCTCACTCCACGAGAGGCATCGCCTCCTCGTGGGCTTGGACTAGTGGTGTCTCTATTGAAGACATTTGTGCGGCGGCAGGCTGGTCAGCTCCGTCCACATTTGCGAGATTTTATAACTTAGAGGTCCCTGCTTTACAAGCACGGGTTCTCTCAATCTAACCTCGGCTCTCCGATCCGGGTTAAATTTCTAAGTTGTATGGGAACTTTACATGGGCTGGCCCCTTTCGCCCTAGCCTATGTACACACCAAGTATCTTTAGACCCGATGTTCTGGTCTGTGGTATTCTGGCTACTTTCTATCCCGGAAATTCCTGGATTAGAGTAGCCATGAGACTTAGCACGGCGTTTTAAAAAGTGTTCCCACAGCGTTTGCAACGCAGTACGAGAGAACGTTCTCGTAAGGGAACGTACTTGGTTACTTACGTAACCTCGGTTCCCTTAGAGATAAGGGAACGAGTACTGCGTTGCCCTGCCGTGCTATCCTCGAACATCAGGTATTTTCGTTCAGTCGATTAGACCTGTTTTATGGCGAGATTTCTCTGTATTTATACTCTTCTGCCACGCCCTATTTGGCGCGCTCGAGTATGGCAGGGCGCCAAGCTCTCTGATTGGTTCGTGCGCCTCTGCTCTCTCGCCATTGGTTCGTGCAGTTGCATGCAGCATAGCCTATCAGCTAGCTCGCGCGAGCCTGATGCTCTCGCTTATGCTGCAGCAATGCGTTTTAAAATAAAGGCTTCAATATTCTCGAGAAAAGGAGTTTTCCCACAGCGTTTGCAACGCAGTACTCGTTCCCTTATCTCTAAGGGAACCGAGGTTACGTAAGTAACCAAGTACGTTTGTGCAGTTGCCGCAGCACAGCCAATCAGCCCGTTTCGCGGGCTATTATGCTCTTGCTGTGCAGCTGCAATGCGTTTTAAAATAAAGGCTTCAATATTCTCGAGAAAAGGAGTTTTCCCACAGCGTTTGCAAAGCAGTACTCGTTCCCTTATCTCTAAGGGAACCGAGGTTACGTAAGTGACCTAGTACGTTTTCCAAAATTTCCACTCTGGCCGGAGTTTTTAGAAAGAATCGTTTTCAGAGGCGAATTATCCGTTTGCGTGTAAACGAAGGGCACAAACGAAGGGAAATGTCACCGTTTTTCAAAATAACCATGTACGTGTAAACGGGGCCCGAATTAGCCGTCAAAGCATGCCCGGTTTTGATAAAAATAGCATCTACTTTATTTAAATTTAGGCCCCGTTTACATGTACATGGTTATTTTGAAAAACGGAGACAATTCCCTTCGGTTGTGCCCCTCGGAGAGGGGGTTCAGCAAAAAATCGGCAGCTGGCAGCAGGAAGTAGCCGCTAATAACCAGAAGTCGGAGGTGATGCAGCTGTGCTTATTTAAATAAAATACTTATATTAGTAATTATTTTATTTTTTTTATTAAATATAAATCAAGTAACGATGATCATAGACATAGCCTAATACAAAAAAAACAACAACATTAAGCTACACTTGAAATTATGAATTTGTTCGTGTATAAATATAATTTATGAATGACTGTACATGTTTGTTAAATAATGAAATCTATACAAGAAATGCCTATGTAATCATATTGTATATATATTAAATATAGGCTACAGTAGCCTACATACCCATTTATTAAACTTAAATAATGAGAACAGGCAAAGGCAAAATTCCTTTCAGGATAAATCTCCAAATAGGCCCTATCTTAATTAGATTATAAATATTGTAGCTAATGTATTTAATGGTTTTTCATTAAAAAAAAAATTGGAGTGTTCAATTCAGTTGTTTCAACTGGTTCTGCAGTTTTAGAATGTTTGAGCAGTGTGTATGATTGTCAACAATCTGGCCTTATTTAAACATGAACTGTTGACGAAATGCGTCGTTCAGATGTTTAATTTTCACACGGGGCGCGCACCATATTTAAAATTTTAAATTTATTTGAAGGATAACCCCTTGAGATGCACCATCTCATTTTCGAGGGGGTCCTTAGAACAAGCAACAATACAGACAACAAAATTACATTGTATAACACATAATACTTCACATTCACACCAACATTCAGCTCTCCATAACTATCTCCTCACACCAGCCCTCTAAGTACATTGATACAATAGGTATACAGTTATCACACATAACATGCAAGTTCAGTACAGTTCAGTATAATGAAGTTCACGTGACAGTTGAGAGTGGGTATAATCAAAAGCAAGAGCATGTATTCTGCAAATGATCATGTAATGATGGCCTAAAGAGATTAACCGAGGTAATGGATCTGATTGCACTTGGTAAATTGTTCCAATCTGATGGAGCTTTAAATTTGAATGCCCGATGACCTACTTCTTTATTAATTTTGGGAACGTAAAAAAATAATTGATCAGTGTGGCTTAAATTATATGAAGAGCGAAATGAAATATTGTTTTAGATACGGAGGATAATTTAAGAAATTACGTTTAAAAATAAACTGAAGCCAGTGAAAATGCCTTCTTGAATTTAATGATAGCCAATTTAATAATTCATACATTTGGCAGTGGTGCGTTTTGTATGGACACCTCAGTACAAATTTGCAAAGACTATTGTAAACAACATTGAGAGGATGAAGATTTGTACCAGAGGCGTTCTGGTAGATTATATCGGCATAGTCAAGGATTGGGAGTATTAAGTAATAATTATTTTTCTAACCTGAAGGTTAAAACAATTAATAGAGGAATAAAGTATTCTAAGTCGATATGATATTTTCTTAATAACTGAGTCAATATGTGATCTAAATGACAATTGAGAATCAAGCAGAAGACCTAAATATTTAAACTCATCAACTTTTAACACTGGAGTTCCATCTATAAGAGCACATACCTGTATTTACATCCTATTTTCGGTCGAAGTCCATAGTAATCGATTATCGAGTTCACGCGCATTGGTTTAGTACCTGATCACGCGCGTGAACTCAACAATCGATTACTATGGACTTCGACCGAAAACAGGAAGTAAATACAGGTATGTGCGCTGGCTGAATAAACATCATATTTATTCATATCTTTCACATCTACTGCAGTCAGATTCACCCATGTTCACTCTGAAGGAATCACTCACATGACCTGTGCACTTGTAATGACACATCAAGGATGTTAAGAGGCTAAAAGCAGGTTTAAAACTTGCCCCATTGAAGTCAACAGAGTGCAAATTTTAAAAAGAGGATAACACGGTGTAGGCAACACCGATTTTTGTTGTTGTTCTCTGTACTGACAGCACTCCAAATGTACAAAAAAATGAGCTCAATGTTAAAATTGACCGGAATTCTCCTTTAACACACTTGAAGTATACTGATAAATAGTCTGGCTACAAGTATACTAAGCTTTTTTTTTTCACCAGGGATTGTGTACAATGTTGTTATGTATCTTGTTTAGAAGAAAAGCCTTATAACGGATTGGCAGAGATATACAGTAATAGTTTGTTATTTATGTATGTGTGTCTATACCCATGATAACCCTGGTGAAAAAAAAATATGCTAAGTATACTTGAAGCCAGACTAATTATTAGTATACTTCAAGTGTGTTAATGATTAGTTAACTTAAAGTGTGCTATTTTGAAACAACTAATTTTGTACTAAGTATATTTTAGTAGTAATGAAGTTGTAGTAAAGCATAACTTTAAATGTATTTAGTGTACTTTTGTGTACTAAATTGGAACAACTTTAAGTATATTTAGTATATTTTAAGTATATGCCTGTGTAGGGACTAGTTACATACTTGATTAGTGTATTAAAGTGTACTTTATTTGTGTTACAAGTACATTACAAATTAATTACAAGTGTCTTCGAAACATACAAGAAATATACCGTAAATTGATTAAAAATATATACTAAGTATACTTGCAGCCACACTAATTATAAGTATACTTCAAGTGTGTTAAGGATTAGTTAACTTTAAGTGTGCTATTTTGAAACAACTAATTTTGTACTAAGTATATTTTAGTTGCATTTAAATTGTAGTAAAGCATAACTTTAAGTCTATTTAGTGTACTTTTGTGTGCTAAATTGGAACAACTTCAAGTATACTTAGTATACTTTAAGTATATGCCTGTGTAGGGACTATTTACATACTTGATAAGTGATAATAAAGTGTACTTTATCTGTGTTACAAGTACATTACAAAATCATTACGAGCAATATACAAGTCTATTATTTTTGAGTAAAAATGATATTCTCCGTAATACCTTTGGCTTAATCCAAATACTACAAATAGCACACTTTGTCTTCAATAACAAATGCACATTAATAAACAAATATTACTTAGCTATACTTTGTACAATATACTTTAAAGCTATAGTAGGTAATGTTGGAGAGCTAGCCAGATTTGAAAGCGGCACCTCTTCTAAGCTCCACCCCCTCCCGTCAGTACTCCGTCCAAAGCTACGCCCCCACAAACATGAACGCGCATCCACAGTCGGAGTCAGCTGCAGGTCACAGGAAAGCAGAGTATTTTTGTCATGTTGGAATAAATATTTTGAAACGATAAATGCCTTTCCTTTACCATTTCAGCATAAACAAGCTATTACTTTTCTTACCTCCTTACATGCTAAATGAATAATGACAATGAATGTGGTATAACACTTTTTGTTTTATTTTTTTTAAAAACGAACAAGAGAGACCTAAGAGAAATACTTTTTTACACAAGTATCTGTACTTTCGCTGCTTTTGATTGTCATAAACAATCTGTATTTACATATAATAAATAAGAAATAAATATATATAAGATAAGGAGTGTCCAGGGATGGCTGACAGGTCAGGCTTTGCATGAGGCATCGTCTGCTGTGGTGATCTACTCCTTTGGCAGTGATTTACCTTTAGGAAGAATATCACAATTACACATCTGACAATAATTACTGCATCTCAAAGACACACAAAGAATGACAACAAAACTTTGTTTCCATTTCACACAGTAACAAACATTTCTTCTCGTAGCTAACAAAACACATATGCCACATCACCACAGTGGTCCCGTTTATAAGCAATATTAACGTCATTTTATCACAATTATAATGCAGACACTTGCGACTATGGCTGTGCAATATGTTCAAAATGGCATGTCCTAAAAGTCAGATAAGCAGACCTGTAACGCAACTGGCTTACACCGACAGAGAAGCTAATGTTAGCATTGCTAGTTAGCACAAGCTACAAAAGTAGCTACGTGGCCTAACGTAACATATATCATGGAAATAACAAATCCCCCCGAAGCAAAACAAATAATTACCTGTTCAGCAGAAAGAACGCAACCTCGGCATCGCTTTTCATCACTTTTGCTCCCTCAGTTGTCTCCACCATTCAAATGCTGCAATGTTGACGCAAGTTTGTTCTCTGGCTTTATCCAGTGCCTGTTTCGTTGCAGCCTTTTCTGCCTCCGATTTTCTTTTTTTTAGGCTTTTTATCAGGGCGAGCAGTTACCAGCAAAGCTGGCATTGGTAGATTTTGCTGCATTTTCTCTTCCATTGTGCCGCAAACTCCTGCTTACTCGGTGTAGTGAGCTGAATGTTTCCGGAACGGTGACATGTGATGAGTGCACGCAGGGCAGCGCACGCAGTGGGGCTCGGGCACGAGACATGAAGGCATCTGATTGGTTCTTTACATTCGCACCGAATGGCAGTGATTGGTCAGAGTTTTTACTGTCCTGCAGCTGCTACAGAGATCTGATTTTTTTCATTCCTTTTTCTGAACACATAATGTATTGACTACTCTCAGGATGGAAGGACCATTTCACCCAGTATAAAAAAAGTGTTTCTGAACAGGATTACCTACCCTAGTGAGTGAACTTCCATTTTTGGCCATGCAATATAGCCAGTGTTTACTTGGCTGCATGTTAAACGGCCACTTGTGACATCACAATCCAGTAGCTGCCACTTTCTGTACAGTAGAAAACACATTTTCTTGTGTGTTCCAATGGTGTGATTGTTGATGTAAAATTTGTAATGGATTTGTGTTTATTGTACATTGTGCCTATCTTTAACATTGTATAAACTTAAATTAAAAATACTTAAATCACAATTACAAAAGTAGCCATTTGTACACTGCATACTCAAATCTATTTTAAGTAGATCAACATAAGTATGTTTTCTTTAAATACACAAAAACTTAAAAGGACTTGTAGTGTACTTTTTAGAAATATGTTAAAAGTGTGCTTGTTTTTAGTATATTTCTTAAAAGTGTAATTAATCATATATTTATTACCAATGTACTTATAGTGCACTTGTTAGAAATATATTAAAAGTATGCTTGTTTTAGCATATTTCTTAAAAATGTAATTAAGCATATATTTATTACCAATGTACTTATAGTGCACTAGTTAGAAATATATTAAAAGTATGCTTGTTTTTAGCATATTTCTTAAAAGTGTAATTAAGCATATATTTATTACCAATGTACTTATAGTGCACTTGTTAGAAATATCTTAAAAGTATGCTTGTTTTTAGCATATTTCTTAAAAGTGTAATTAAGCATATATTTATTACCAATGAACTTATAGTGCACTTGTTAGAAATATGTTAAAAGTATGCTTGCTTTTAAATATATTTTTAGAAAATATACTAAAGTACTATTATTTTAAAGTGTGTTAAAAGTTGTATTATAAAAATAGATAAAAAGCATGATGCTAATATACTTTTAATATATTTAAAGATAGTATATATTTTTTAAATATATTTGCAATGTACTATTGAAAAAGGGAATATATTTCAAATATAATAAAGTATACTTTTTTTTCACCTGGGAAGGAGGAGCCGAAGTGTGTGTTTAAGTGTGTGTGTGCTCAAGGACACAAAAGACTGTGATTCTACTTATAGAACCTTAAAAAGAATCAAATCAGCCATCTTGGTTGAGTTTACTGGAGTTCAGGGACATGAAAAGGTGAAGATTAGAACCTAAATTTGGTGGAAAACAACAGGTTTCTGATGAGTTGATTGCCTCTTTGGATAATGATATGTCATTAAACCACCAATACCCAGAGCTGAGGAAAATAAACCCCAAGAGAAAAACAACAAGCTCGGAGTTGACGACTTCTTTGACTCGAAGTGTGATTATCTGCTGTATATATTGACACCTCTTAACTCATTGATTGAGTTGATTAACTGATTGTGCTCCACTCGTGTTTAATTAGGGTTAATTATCTGAACGTGCTCCTCCCGAACTTTGTTAATAAAACATAATTTCTTAATATGCCAAATATGGTAGGGGTTGATCTTTGAGCATTATGATTGGATGGAATGGACATCGTGGTTAATGATTCTTGTGTATAAATATGAGGCTTCTTCCTAACTAAACTTGAGAGTGTTATGGTACTATACTCTTTCTACTTAATTGTTGTCTGCAAATTAATCTAGCTATCAGTATTCAGGCCAGTGCTGTAGCAATGCATCACTTCTTTTTCCTGATGTTTTCACTGCTAGCCATTATTGGGCATGTGAGCACCGACCGGCCTTACAGATCTGAGCTGAAGGTGCCGAATGGGTTGGGGATCGTGGGGGCCTAAGAGCATGTGTCCAAGTGGAATGTACGCCGCAGGGTTTAGTCTGAAGGTAAGTTGGGCATTGACTCTGTGGCTAATATGGGGGTGGATGAACTCTTCAAAGATTCAAAACTATTGCTATTCATTTAATTCCAGGTTTCTCCAGGGAACTGCATCTGCTTAAGATTTAAGTGTCCGTATAATATTAAAGAGCATGAAGCTAAATGTTACTAAGTTTTGGGTTAGTTTCTTTCAAGTGTAAGGTTGTCTCAATGTTGTTTTAAGGTGGAAACCTATGTGTTTGCTGGTGGTGATACAGCGCTCAATGGGATTCGTCTTCACTGTGTCGATCGGTCCAAAGATTCATCAAGCTCACGTGACTACACCGTAAATGAGTCCAACGTAGCAAAGTAATGGACTCCGATTATTAACAATTATTGCATTTAAGCTAGATAAGTAAATTGAGGACTTTCTTGAATAACAATTGATTTAATCAGGCAACTGTTGTCTTCAGGTGGGGTACTTGGGGACGTATCCAATGGTGTCCTTCTGGATACTTTACAGCTTTCCAGCTGAGAGTTGAATCTTCCCAAGGAGATGGAGATGATACGGCTGCAAACAACATCAAGTGAGTGTGTGGTGCTATAAGTTATAACATCTCTTACCCAGAGTATACCTCTTACACCATCTCTTACCCATCCAGGTTTTTTTTTTTTTTGCTATTTAAGGACTATTTTCCCCCATCAATAGTTTAGTTAATATCACACTCGCAGTCGTGCTGCTGTTCAAGATTGTGATTGCTGCAGGTGATCATGTGACTGACACAACAGCACAATATATTTTATCATAATATTGTCACATCTCTCTTTTTTTTTTTTTTTTTTTTTTTTTTTTTTTTCAGGTTCAAATGCAGTGGAGGTCAGGTGCTGGAGGGTTCCAGCACAGACTGGGGCAACTGGAGTCCAACGTGTGAAGGAAAAGGAATCTGCGGCTTACAGACCCGGGTAGAACCGCCACAGGGAAGTGGAGACGACACCGCTCTCAATGACGTGATCATGTTCTGCTGTGATTAAGGTGATGTGATTTCAATCAAACTCAGACTGACACACTGCAGATCAACTAAATCTGATTTCTTTCAGGTGTAAGAGGATGACAACAAGAACAGCAAGATCAAATGGATGGTAATTATTGATAATCATACTATGATTAACATGAACCATGTCATACAACAGTTGTAATGTTAATCTGTAAATACAGCTGGTCATTATCACAAAAATAAAGCCTAACCGGATGGTCAGGGCATTTACATCCCGTCTATTACTGGAGTTGAAATTATTTTTCATTCTTGTAGGTTAGTGATTCTTCTGAAGACTCCTGAACTTTTGCTGAAACGTTTGTCAAATATCAACATTAAAGACTTTCTAAACAGAACCTTGTAGTTTCACATTGTTTTGCACAACACTTTACATCAGATCGTTCATTACATTAGTGCATGTGGCAGATGGTCTAATGCATTCAAAGTAATTGTCTTATCCGTTCATGCATTCCCTGGGAATAACCAACATACTCTACTACAGGAACACTACATTAAAGTGTAATATTGTTAATCCTGTTAGCCTAAACTTTTTACTTTTCTAAAGATCTAATTGTATCCATATTTGTTTATAGCTAAAATGGTACAATGCATATTCAGAAAATTATTTGATGCAAAAAATTCAAGCCTCATTTTAATATTTTGAAACTCACTTCTGCAGCAAATCGGTCCGTGTACTTGGCGGCCAACGGATTTTCGTTTTGAAAGGAAAAAGACAAATGAAAAACGGCCGATTTACCATTAGTAAATAGGAAAACGGAAAACAACCCGAAAATTATTCGTTTTTTGTTTTGATATTAAAAAACGAAAAACAATCTCGTTATCCGATTGTCCTTTGTGTTTATAGATGGAAATCGGAAATCAAAATAATCCGTGTAGGGTTCAGTCGCTTTTTTTTTATGTAAAACATTTTTCCAAAAAAACGAAAAACAAGAATTCAGCTTGATTTTTTCGTTCTGAGGTAGAAAAATGAATAAACAGCTTGAATTCTACACGTGGGCGGGAATGTGGAAAACGAATTTTGAAGTCATTTATTCGTTTTTTGCCTGTGAACTAAAAAACGAAAAATCAAGCCGAAATCTCTTTTTCGTTTTTTTGAAAACGAAAAAACGAATAAAGGGGCCAAATGAAATAAGCAGAAACGAGAAACGGCGTCTTTATTCGTTTTTTCCAAAAAACGAGATTTCGGCTTGATTTTACGTTTTTTAGTTTACAGGCAAAAAACGAATAAATGACTTCAAAATTCGTTTTGCACATGTGGACTGTCATGAGATTTTGTTGGTAAATAAATATTTATTTGTTTAATTATAAAAGTGAGTTTGTCTTTGAAAACAACAACAAAAAAGTGAAATAACAGTGTGATCACAAAACCGAGCGTTCGTTCTAAAGGGAAATTTCCAGATATATTTTATTTATTTGTTAGCCTATAATGCTGTTGTTTTATGCTACAAGTTTAATACTATGCGGATGCGGGAGTTAAAACTGTGCTGGACTATGTTGGTGACCCAGTGTAAATGTAGCCTACAGCGTAAAATACAACCACAAACACACGTAATAGGCTATGTATAGCCAAAACACAACACGAGTTTGTTTAAACTTGATTTTTATTACCACCCATATATATATATTTTTTTTCCCGGACTCCACGCCAGAGGTCCCCCTCAGCACCCCTGTGTTATGTTGCGGGTCAATTTGAACCGTTTAGGGTGCTTTCACATCTGTAGTTCCGTTCATTCTGGACCAAGGGAGAAAAATGATGTTGCTAAACAGTGACATAATGCACAACGCACTCTGACTACGGCAGCTGGTTTAGTCCAAAAATGCGCAGTTCTTTGGCAGTTGGGTCTGTTCGAGGTCGGATCACGTTCTCACCACAAACGAACCGCTCCGTTCGTCTGAAAGAGTACCGCTTTTGGTGCGCACCCGAGTGCGATTGCTGCATTCACACCTGCCCAAACGAACCGCACCAAGGGGAAAAACGAACTCTATAGTGCGATTCAACACAGAACTAAATTAGGCAGGTGTGAAAGAAGTAAGAACCCTTAGATTTTCTAGTTGTTGGAAATACTGGTTAACCCTATGTTTTTTTTTTCTTGATATTGTGTGACTTTTTCTCATTTATCATGACGAACATGCAACGTTTCAACATGCTGATGTGTTTTAGCCTATACAAACAAAATTACTAGTAGCCTAGGCTACGTTCCTGATGTTCACGGGCCAATTTGACCCAAACATTTTAACGCTAATGCAACATAGGCTATAGGCTACTGACTCAAAATAATAAAATTGCTATGAAGCTATAAAATTAGCTTTTCCACACTTATTTTAATACAGAAACATATTTTGTCAGCCACACATGGTAAAAACGAGCCATCATTTATTTTTTCAATCTACCTGAAATAATATTAAACCTTTGTTTGTTGGTATTTTGTGATTTTTTTTTCATTTATCATCATGATCATGCATGCAAAGTTTCAACATGCTGATGTGTGTTGACATATACAAACAAAATTAATATTACATTTGTGATGTTCCCGCCCGGGTCAATTTGTCCCTCAGCTATTCAAAAGCAACGGACACATGTGTTTGTATATGACAGGGCACTTCAACTCCAGTTCTAAAGTGCAAGTGTCTAAAAGTGCTCTAACCCTATCCAAACACACTTGAAAAAGCTAAATCACGTTGTTCAGAATTAATTGCAAATTACAGATGAAAATCTTTGTCAGACAAATAAGCTCTCATTTCTATATTCAAGATATCTGAAATACCTAGCTTTTAACCTTTTATGATTTCCAAAGGCAGCTTTACAGAGCCAATAAATAAATAAAAAACATTTATTTGATGTATGTTTTTGTTATGTTTTGTTTCTCACTCCCATGTGAGTGAATAATGAGCTTTCCCACAATTTTGCTTAGTGTGGCACAACATAGGAGGAAAAATGAGCTCCCAAAGATTGACATTTAAATAAGTAATTTCACTGGTTTTTGATGATACTGATACAGATGAAGATGTTTCCGAGTTAGAGGATGCTTCAGAGATGTAGGAAAATGTTGTTGAAGATACAGAAAATGAATGAAACTAGGGAAACTAGGGAACTATGTCTATAGGAAACTAAAGGGAAAGTTAACTTAGGAAAAGTAAACATTATTTTCATTATACAGCTACATTTAACTGTTCAGTTATGATGTTAGGCTATAGGCTAAGCATAAAATGTATAAGAGAAAATGAAAACGTAAAAAAAAAATATGCAAAAAAAAGTCAGTAGGCCTATACTGTTTATAAAAAGAAAACGGTTTTAAAAAATGGTTAAAAAAACAATTTGACCAAATTTGTCAATTTGACCCGCTCCGTAAGTAGCCTACACGGAAATCGAACATGCACGAGGGTACGTTCAGCATATAGCGCTTATTTTAGATTTTTTTTAATGTTTGACAACATCTTCCTCCACTCTTTGAACAATTTTAATTAACATTTGCCTATTCGTTATTAACAAAGCGAATAAGACGGATGAGATAACACAAGTAGGAAATGAAAGACCTGGATTAACCTTTCAAACGAATGCGGTTCATTGTTATTTTTTAATGAAAACACAACAACAATAAAATAGTAGGCTACAATAATAATAAAAAAAACTCCTGCATAGTGTTAAACTTGAATTAACAAAACGATTAAGACGGAAAAACAACAGCATAGGCTATAAATAAAATATATTTGGAAATTTCCCTTTAAAACGAACGCTCAGTTTTGTGATCAAATTTCACCTTTTTGTTGTTGTTGTTTTCAAAGACAAACTCACTTTTATATTAAACAAATAAATATTTCTTTACTAACAAAATTTTTCCTCCGCTATCGTCCTGTCAATCATCTCGCTGTCTCACCCTCGCGGCTATGATTAGCTACAATACAATTTTATTTACCATCATCGCGGTACCCACCACCATCAGCAGTTTTGCATTACAGTTTTTGCATTAAAACCACCCCTTGTCCAAAACTGAGCGTATTGTCTAAAGAAGAGTTATGACTGCTGAAATGCTACACTTGACTGAACATTGTGCTTCACCACACAGATTTAACTTCGCACAGCTAATAAAACCATCTGGGTGCAGATTAATATTTAATATTTCTGATATATAAATATTTCTCTGAAACGCGTTAAGTTGCACATAAGTAAGCCCAGGACCTGCCCTGAACAGTTTAATACATAGGCTACCTGTCAAGTTTTGGATTTGAAAATAAGGGAAAATTTCCGGCGCCCACCGCGAGCAGCCGTAGTAGCGTCCATCATCCGTCTCTGTTTTATTTTCGTTCTGTTTTTTTCCATAGGGTTGTCACTCATCATCTGACCTCACACACTGACCTCGCGACAACTGCCACCTACAGTAGGCTACCTGTAGTAGGCTACTGTAGGTGGCAGTTATCGCGAGGCTACTGACAGACTCAGATTAGAAATGTTTTGTTTTACTCCGCCCGGGCCCGGGTAGCCTATTATTATTTTTTAATAACGCAGGTTAAAAACCGGGAGATTTACGGGAAAATACTAATACGGGAGGACGGCGGGAAAGAAGGGTAAAATACGGGACTTTCCCGGCCAAAACGGGATACTTGACAGGTATGGTTTAATATGCGGTACGCAGAGCCATAGGACTATTATTTTGTTGAATAAACCTGGGGAACTACCGATGACGTCACATGCTCAGATTTTCTTGACCAATCGGCTGACAGGGGCGCCTCATGACCGTCCACATGTGTAAAACGAATTTTGAAGTAATTTATTCGTTTTTTGCCTGTGAACTAAAAAACGAAAAATCAAGCCGAAATCTCGTTTTTTCGTTTTTTTTTTGAAAAAACGAATAAAGGGGCCGTTTTCTCGTTTCTGCTTATTTCATTTCAAATTGGAAAACAAACTATCAAAACGTACACGGACCGCCAACCCACACACACTGTCATAAAAGACTGTCCGGTGGGATTGTATTGGATATAATCTAAATCAAATTATTGTGTATAGCAGGGGTGGGGAACGTTGATCCTGGAGGGCCGCTGTCCTGCAGAGTTTAGCTCCAACCCTGAAAAAAACATTCGGCTGCCTGCAACTTCAGTAATCCTGAAGACATTGATTAGCTTCAGGTGTGTTTGATTAGGGTTGGAGCTAAACTCTGCAGGACAGTGGTCCTCCAGAATTAACGTTCCCCACCCCTGGTGTATAGGAAAAGTAGGCTATTATACTTCTTTGAGACCATTGAAAACTAGTTTGTGTATTCTGGAAGAAAAAAAAAAAACCCGTTTGGCATCATATTCATATAGCCTAGAGCTCTCCCGATTGGCATCATAGCCTGGAGCTTGTCTTGCATCATAACTCTCTGACCTCATTGGAACTTTTTAAAACATGCGGACGTGTTCTATTGTTCTCCAAAACAGATCATCCCGCCCCAAACTCACGCCATTGGTTGAGCGCTAACTTAAATATTCTCTCGTCCTGAGACAAGTAGGATTTTCCAGCAGTTCATTGTATGACTGTAATTGGAGAGGATGACAGCTCGAGTGTACTGCGCGGTGTTATTGTGTCTGTCTGGATGCTTGAGCACAACAGAAGCTGCTCTAGGAACCACAGGTGAGATCCATGTTCTTTAACTTCATTACGCAGCCTGAAGAAATGCATGAACAATAGAACTGGTGACCAGTGAAAGATGAACTTTGTAAAAAAATAAATTGTAATATTATCTGAGTCAGTCAATGGAGTTGCCAACTGCCATTAAAACCTGAAAGAAGAAGATGTTATATTGAAAGGGTTGACGCCTGTTTCACACTGTGCAGTGGGTATGCGGTGCCCAGAGCCGTTATATATGAGAGTTGCGACAGTCAGATCGGATAGCTATCTGTTTTTTCAAAACGATTCCATTTACACCTGGTCACATAAATGTGTTTTTGCGAAACGGATTTAAATCCGATCTTCAATTCCCGCGCTATATGCAGATTTAATGGAGTGCACGTCACCACCAGATATGACCTGCATTTTAGTGATCATCAGCTAAAATTTCAAAATCAAAGACCGCAATAAGAGAGAGCGGCAACAGCCCTGGTAAGATCATTTCGTTTCTCTACTTTTAATGATGATGATTGTGTGTTAAGCGTCTGCGATTTACTTTCATTTTTATTTGCGATAGTTTGCACGTTGTCTTGATGAATATGCTCAGCTGCTCATCTGCGGTGATGCGTGTTCCAGTAGCGTCGTCATAACTGGCTATAACATTACATAAAGCCTATATAACACGCTCTCACACGTTTATATTTTAGCATTTTTGGGAGGAGTACAATTTACATATGTGGTTTTAACAACCAGATGCATTTACACTTGTCCAGTTTCGTCTGGATTGCGGTCCAGACCACCTCTACTTTTAATGATGATGATTGTGTGTTAAGCGTCTTACTTTCAATTTGATTTGCGATAGTTTGCACGTTGGAAATGAAGAGATTCTCAGCTTCTTATCTGCGGTGATGCGTGTTCCAGTAGCGTCGTCATATCTGGATATAACATTACATATAGCCTATAAAACGCTCTCACACGTTTATTTATTTATTTATTTTTTGCATTTTTGGGAGGTGTGGTTTCAACAACCAGATGCACACTTGTCCAGTTTCGTCTGGAATGCGGCCCAGATCTCCTCCTGAAGTGGTTTGAGCGATCGGATTCAAATCCGTCTCGAATGCGTTTCGGAGGGCATTTACACACTGGTCTTTTCATGATCGGATAGCTATCCAATCTGAGAAAACGCATGAAGTGGCCAGGTGTAAACAGCCCCTTAAATAACTTGCATATGATAGCATTTTTTTTCTGGGGAGTAGCAGAAACGCATTAATACAGTTTTTAATTTTGGAGGGAAATGGGGTGCTCCCATAATGTAGAATATACAGTTACAGCAACGACCATTTGCGGCAAATTTCTGTAAATAAATGAAGGAGAGACTGCATTAGGCTGAAACTTGAGATATGGTTACTGAGTGGAATAACTATGTTCATAACATTAACGTTACTGTTAACGGGATTCATTTCAGTACATTTACATGTAACTTTACACATACTGTACACAGTACATGCATATATTTGTGTGTGTTTTGATGAATGGTTTGAAAGGATGTAGAGGTAGATATGGGGCGCCGTTTGTAAAGCGGCTCACGCTGAAAATAACAGCAACATTTTGTCACATTTAGCTTCAAACAATGTTTAAAAAACTGACAGTCACTTTTTAGCACATTTACATCAATATTTGTCAATGATATTTTAAATAGTTAACTTAAATCTAAATATTAAATGTTACACCTAAATGTTAAATCTAAATCTAAATGTTGAATCTAAATGTTTCCGGTGAAACTAAATATTTACCTAATATGCAAATTCACAATTCCGGTAACCGGAAGTGGCAAAATAAAAGCTCGAGGAGGTCAGTGTGTGTTTATAGCATGGTTTATAGTGTCAAATAATGAATAAAAACCATCTCATCCAAGGAAATGGACTCTTGGACATGGATTATTGTGATAATAACTACCTAAAATAATAAACACGTTTGAAGAAACTGTATTTAAAGAGTAGGCTACTTCAATGAAAAGTGCGGGACTTATGACCTGTAGCCATAATAGCCAGCCACGAAGGGGCTCACTTTGACTAAATGTCTATGCTAAACCATGCTATAAACACACACTGACCTCCTCGAGCTTTTATTTTGGCACTTCCGGTTACTGGCATTTTGAATTTGCATATTAGTTAAATATTTAGTTTCACCCGAAACATTTAGATTCAACATTTAGATTTAGATGTAACATTTAGATTTACATATGTGAGTGTGTGACACAAAGATGGATTACGGCCCAAGTGGCCCATACACAGGGTTGGGGAGTAACGGAATACATGTAACGGCGTTATGTAATCAGGATACAAAAATCCAATAACTGTAATCCGTTACAGTTACGTCAAAAAACGTTGTAATCAGATTATAGTTACATTTTGAAAAAAAAGGGGAATACTTTCAGGATTACAATGGTTTAATTTGAAACTAAATAAATAAGTATTTTGGCATAATAACACTATATTAAGCGCTGCTTGATTATACAGTAATCAATTATCCTGGTTCTGTTGCCAGTAATAACTCACGTGTGCCACGCGCTGGTGCATGTGCAAATAACAGCTTTATGCTTTCTACAATCTCCTCAGACGCAGATTGAATCACTGCTGCTAGTAGAAACGATGCTGCCTGCGGGTAAAATCGCTTTTAATTCATGGAAATTCCGCTGCTATTTTGTAGAAATTAGGAGAGTAGCTTTTTTAGTACCCAAAATGTCCCTTCTTAATCTTTCCTCACGTAACGTGATGTTCGTTGTCTAGGTAATGTAGGGGAACTCCCACTGCCAACGCCCCAAGTTCAGTCAGGCAAATTAAGAAAGATCACGGCTTTAGTCAACATGTAGGCCTATTTTAAAATAAACTGTTTTACACAACTAAATGTTGTGTTTTTATTTTTTAGTTAAAAATTTGTTAAAAATAAAACAAAATAATCTGTAATACCATACATTAGCCACTAGATGTCTGTATAGCCCTTTACATAAATGTATATATTCAGGCCTGTGTATATATTTTGCAAATATTGTACACTGGACCAAATTCTTAATAAATAAAAGTTTTTTTTTTATTTATTTTTGTATATTATTTCTTCTTGCTTGACTTTATTTATATACGTGACCTTGAAGTAATCCAAAAGTAATCAGTTACATTACTTTCATATTATAGTACTTGGATTACGTTACTGAATACTTTTTTTTAGGAAGTAATTTGTAACTGTAACGGAATACATTTTTAAAGTAACCCTCCCAAGCCTGCCCATACACACACCCAGCACACACTTCATCTTGGTGTGGTCCTAATATATAGTGTATTTTGTCCATCTAGCTGCCTGTAGACTGCCTATAGAGCCTGGTCCTTGTAAATTATACACGTCCAGGTGGGCCTTCGATTCTTCTGCTGGAAAGTGTGTGTCCTTCACATATGGAGGCTGCAAGGGCAATGGCAACAACTTCTACAGCCAGAAGAAGTGTGAGGAGTCTTGCGGAGTCATGATGAGAAGAGGTAGGACACACACATTACACTGGGGGAAAACAACAACACATTATTTTCTTTAATATCGTTTTTCTTATCAAAACTGTATAGAGAAGCTCATATTGTGATACTTGTGTAATTTTTGGTTTGTTTTTGAAATGTTAATGTATCATCATGACATGGCCTGTCAGGAAAAGAAGACCCAAAAGCTGTGAATTTGTAGCAAATCAAACTTTATTTTTATGGGGTGGCCTGTCAGAGTGTGTGACTCGCGGCCTAATGGTGTCCCTGACCGGCATTAGCCTAAATAATTTGTTACATTAAGCATTTAAGTTAACTGAAATAAAGCTGAAATTAGGCTAAATAAAATGGGCCTATAATATTCGTTGAAATTTATGAAAATTAGAAATGCTGTCTTGCAATAAACTGCAATAAGTTTAAGCTGAAGCTCTAAAATTACGAACTGGAAAGAAATAAAAACTTAAACTAAGCTTAAATAGCCTATAGCTAATGTAACCCTGAACATGCCAGAGTAAGGCTGCACCGACTGTATATTTCCCCCAATATACATATTTAATGCCTAACCCTGATGTTCAGACGTTCACCTATGGAAAGTCCTCATAATTGTGTGTGTGTGTGTGTGAGAGAGTGTGTGTGTGACTCAAAGATGGATTACGGCCCAGCTGAGTGGCCCATAGTGACCCAGCACACACTTTATCTTGGTGTGGTCCTAATATATAGTGTATTTTGTCCATCTAGCTGCCTGTAGACTGCCTATAGTGCCTGGTCCTTGTGAAGCAATGATGCCCAGGTGGGCCTTCGATTCTTCTCTGGGAAAGTGTGTGTTCTTCGTATATGGAGGCTGCAAGGGCAATGACAACCAGTTCAACAGCCGGAAGGAGTGTGAGGAGTTTTGCGGAGTCATGATGAGAAGAGGTAGGACACACACATTACACTGGGGGAAAACAACACATTATTTTCTTTAATATCGTTTATCTTATTATCAAAACTGTAAAGCGAAGCTCATATTGTGATACTTAATGTAATTTTTTTGTTTATGTTTTTGAAATGTTAATGTATCATCATGACATGGCCTGTCAGGAAAAGAAGACCCAAAAGCTGTGAATTTGTAGCAAATCAAAAAGGAGTGTCTGCAGAGCTGTCGCACTAAGTGTGTGTGTGTGTGTGTGTGTGTGTCTCTGTCTGTGTGTGTGTTTCTCTCTGTGTGTGTGTGTAGAAGCATGTAAGTCCGAGCCAGATTCCGGTCCGTGCTTCGGGATGATGGAGCGTTTCCATTACAACTCGTCCATCATGACCTGTCAGACGTTCACCTATGGAGGCTGTAAGGGGAACCAGAACAACTTTGTGACAGAAAAGGAGTGTCTGGAGAGCTGTCGCACTGAGGGTGTGTGTGTACTTTATATGATTGAGGACACAATTTGCATAATGACATGGGTATTACACTGGTATTACAGCATAAACATGGTTAAAGAGGACATTTCCTGAGTCCTTGTAATTAAAATGGCTTAAACATACTAAACAATGTTTTATCAAAAATATAAAAATGCAGAAAGTTTTCTGAGATGGTTAGGGTGAGGTTTCATTTCACCTATGGAAAGTCCTCACAATGATGTGAGTGTGTGAGTCCGTTGTTTTTGTGTGTGTGACTCAAAGATGGATTACGGCCCAGCTGAGTGGCCCATAGTGACCCAGCACACACTTCTTCTTGGTGTGGTCCTAATATAGTGTATTTTGTCCATCTAGCTGCCTGTAGACTGCCTATAGAGCCTGGTCCTTGTGAAGCAAGCATTCCCAGGTGGGCCTTCGATTCTTCTGCGGGAAAGTGTGTGTCCTTCACATATGGAGGCTGCAAGGGCAATGGCAACAACTTCTACAGCCAGAAGGAGTGTGAGGAGAATTGCGAAGAGTCATGGTGAGAAGAGGTAGGAAACACACATTACACTGGGGGAAAACCACACATTATTTTCCTTAAAGGGGGGTGAAATGCTATTTCATGCATACTGAGTTTTTTAAACTGTTAAAGAGTTGGATTCCCATGCTAAACATGGACAAAGTTTCAAAAATTAAATTGTACGTTTGAAGGAGTATTTCTGTGCCAAAAATTGTCCTTTCAGTTTGTCACAAGTTTCAGAAAGATTTTTTCGAGTATGGGCCTGTGTGATGTCAGATGGGGCGGAATTTCCTTATACGGGTCCTAAGGGCACTTCTGCATGAATAGCGCGGGCGCGCGAGCACTCGTAGACCAGAGCAAGAGAGCGAAAGCAGTACCTCATCAAAGCGCTGTACTTGGCTTTAGGGAAGTCAATGTCACCAAAGAAGTGTGTTTTTGGTTGCCAGGGCAAGACAACCCTGCACAGATTCCCAAAGAACCCAGCGTTAAGGGACCAGTGGGTGGAGTTTGTTTTTTCAGAGCATCAACGGAGTTGTGCAAGACTGTTTGTTTCCTGCATTTCGACGATGATTGTTTTATAAACAAAGCCCAGATCGACGGATTTGCAGATCGTCTAATGCTTAAGGATCGAGCAGTCGCAATGATAAAGGTTCGCGGTCGTGCGTTGGAACCGGGCGGTGAGTAAAACTGCTTCAAATGTCTCTGTGTGTTGTTACTAGCTCGGCGCGTTAGCACAGCTTTAGCTTCGCCCACACGGCACGCCTCCAGCCGCTCGTTTTTTTCTGGAAAGACTCGGTACAGCCTATCTTTCTTCTATAAATATAATAAAACTAAAGACTTTTTAGAGATATGAAGGATGCAATACTACTCTATAGGTACTCAAAATTAACAGGAGATTGAGTGAAAATGAGCATTTCACCCCCCCCCTTTAATATCGTTTATCTTATCAAAACTGTAAAGAGAAGCTCATATTGTGATACTTGTGTAATTTTTTTTGTTTTTGGCTTTGCAGGAGATGACTAGTTTCTCACGGTGAACTGAGAATGCTGTGAATAAGAAAGGAGCATTTCTTTGTTTTAAAACCGAAAAGTACAACATGGATCTGTTTCCACAAGGCATTTACTTCAACATTAACACAATAAATCGAAACCTGTTAAATTGTCTGGTTGTGCAGTTTATTTTTATACATTTTTAAGATGCTGTGTTTCTGTTGTTGGGTGTGTTTTTATTTTTTTATTAAATAAAATTAAATAAAATGTATCTAATTTAAATTTATTTAAATTAAATAAAAAAAAATTAGTTTAAAATTTTTATTTTAGGGATCTGCTCTATTTTCCTCTCACTGAATATTTTCCCTGGATTCCCCAACTGTTTTTCTTTTATTTTATTTTTCATAAAAGAGGTAGAAGATACCAGATCAAGTTACTCACTGGTTACTGTAAGGGTTTATGATTTATTATAATTTATATTTTTATAATAAATTTTATAATTTATATATGATTATATAATTTACATTTATAATGTATTGGATATAATAAAACCATGCTGCTAAACCACAACAATGTTAATTTGTCTAATTTAGACACGTAAATGATTTAGCTGTTGTTTATTATAATCAGACAAATTCAGGTATTTGAGCTTTGAAAGGGACTTTGTTTGAGCTCTTTATTGGAGTATATTTTCCTATAGCAAAATTTAATTTATTTTAAGCAAATGATTATGAAGGACAGGCAGGTAAAATGCATGCAAGACTTGTGTGTACTATAGGGTGCCATGTTGATGACTGGTGGATAGAGGAACAATGGGGTGTGTTGCAGCCAAGCGGCAACCTCCCCGTCTCTCTTGAAACCAACACGGAAGTGAGTTAAACTGCAATTCGTTGACTGGCCGCTTGAGGCTGTTGTCAAAAGTGAGTCAAATCTGCCTCTTCCCCATGTTAAAATGGCAAATTTTACAGCAGAAAAAAACATGTTTACAGCCTGGTGTCTGTATGTGGCTTTGGTCTATACAGCTAATTTTGCCCTTCATGACAACGGTGAGAGGGGTGAATTTTTTTTTTTATAACTCTTCCGTTCAGTTGATTAATATTTAAAGTTCTGCATAATTAAGGGTGTGTCCACTTTTGAGTGACAGGTGGATTCCCGCTGATGTCAATGCTAGCCGTTTGTCTGCTGTTAGCCGCGGCGCGTCACTTCACCTCAGCAAATGTTAGCTGCTGAACTTGCCACCTCTGCAGTGTTTGTGCTTTTTTCGGGATTATTTCATACAATTTAATACACCCATTACTTCTCCCACGGCTTTGGATTCCGTCGTTGTCGTCGAGTATCGTTCGAGAGAACAACCAGCGCTGTATTTCAGTTGTTTTCCTCTGTGAACATGCACTGAGAATTTCGTTGCTTTTTGGAGTTTTCAGATTTAAAAAAGGTCTATAGATATAAAGGCTCGTTCGTTCTGCTCTCACGGAACAGATTGATTATAATATGGTTATGTACCGTCAGGTGAAATCCCGCAGGCGTCGGCGCTTTCTCCGTCCATGCAATAAATCCTTGAATGAGTGCGGATTTCTATCGCATTTACTTGAACTTAATAGGTAATATATCTGTGGTTTAACCCATTTGAGAGGCGGACAAAATCAGAATTTAAAATGGACTGAATAATAAGCTCTCTACGAACTTGACGAGCGATGCCGCGCTGACGGACCATAGACTATAAAAAAGAGTGACTGACATGTAACTGTTATGCACATAAATCACTGTCACACACACTCTCTCAGAATAGTTACTGCATAATACATTTTCAACTAGCAGAATAGTACAGTCTCACTTGTAGTCATGTCTTTTAACTATTATAATATTTCAAAGGGCAAAAACAGGAACTTTTAATTGGCTTTTCATCATCAACTGTCACTTTAGCGTGAGGCCCTGTGCAGTCGCAGACTTGGTACTCTCCATAGGGTACTTTCAGTAGCATATAGCATTACCTCCCAAGCCTGAGCTTACTCGATCACGTCGAGCGGTGAGCCGCGAGCGTGCCAGGCTCCTCCAGCTCCACACATGCCCCGCCTCTTTGCCAATTTTCTGTTATCCGGGAGTGACGCAAGGTGACGCGAGGCCAAGATGGCGACGGCCGACTCCGCCCACTTTAGGCTTCAAAAATGCTCTTCAGAAACCTACGGGTGACGTCACGGACACTACGTCCATATTTTTTTACAGTCTATGGTTGCAGCAGCAATGTTCATATTGCGTTCCAATAGGAACGCCGCGTCTCTTCCGCGGATCATTGTGCTTTTAATAGCTGTTTTTACGATCAAACACGTCCCGCAATTTAGAAACGGCAGACACTGCATTTGACAACAATCACCGATTGTGCTCAGTGCTGATTCTGATGTAGAGCCTAAGTTTGGGGAGAAATGATGGGAAAGATGACGCGCTAGACGAATGCGGCTAGTTTTTAATAGTTTTACCTCACATATCTTCTTTTTATAATCCTTGGAAGCTGAAATCGAAAATAAAATTCGATTAACTACCTAGATCAGATGTAGGCTATATGGGCAGACTCTCTCGAAGCACTCGGCAGATATCATGAACATCGTCAGATAGCTTTGTGAAATACTCAACTCAACAGTCCATTGGATGGGCATCAAACTAACATATTCCAACATTTTCGAAATTGTAACATGCTTTTTTGCAAAAATATACTTATAATTCATCTCCCACTTCGTTTTAAGTCTGCATCGCACCTCACTATGTTTTGAGGGTTGATTTGAAGGACAGAATAGCACTCCCCCTTGCTCCCTAAAGTTTTGTGACACCCTACACAAGAATGTGCAAAAATCTAGGGGAAGGGGAGGTATTGGGGCAGGCCCATAATATCCTATATATAAATAACAGACGCAGACGTCATGTTAATTGAGACGAGTGCATGTTGCAAAGTCATATTAAAGAACCGATCGCAACCGCTGGCACACTGCACTGAGCCGTGTTGAGTAGAGTGTTAAATACGTGTTAGCGAAAAATAACAATAACTTCACTGCTACACGTGAATGACGTGACGTCTGCGCCTTAAATTTAATGGAATAAATAGCAAAAATAAATAAGACGTTGAGTGAGACATTGAGTGCAACGTTCATTGAGACGAGTGTGTGCTGCAAAGTTACATTAAAGAGCCTATCGGGAACGCCATATGTTCATGTGTTAGTCAGCCTGGGACTCCTCACACTTGGCAAATGTCTAGAACAGTGTGACATTTATCTTCACAGAAGACATAGAAAGGTTATGATGTTAACAGGAGAGATGAAACAGTAGTAGTGTCCCAGCATTTATCAGCAAATTTTGGGCACTTGTAGAGGCTGAGTCAATGAACAAATTGATCAGCTGGAGCCAAGTGAGTGTTTTTTGCAGAATACAGATGATTTAATTTAAACAGATGATTTAATTTAACTTCTGTTTATATTAGATAATTGTTATATAGTGGTTCTTTATTTACAGTATTACATGTCTTGTATATATCATAATACATATATATCATAATTTTTCTAAAAAAAAAAATTCCAAATGTGTTTAAACTTTATTTATAGGCTATACCAATACATAATTAAAATGTAAGTACTCTGAAAAAGAGAGTATAAAAATCGAGTGTCTGTAGTCCTTCTCAGAGCACAATAAACACAGCTACTTATTTCCATTCACTCCACCCCCTCCCTTCTGGTCTCCTTCCAAAGCCACGCCCCCAAAACACATGAACGCGCGACGCCGACCGCTCAGCGTTTGCCAGCGCCGAGCGGAGAGGAGAAGTTCATGTAGTGATATCATGTCAGAATCACATGTAATAAAATATCTAACTTTATCATTATGAATATAAACAATTAACATGGCTGTTAGTACTCACTATCAAGCTAGCATATAGATACTGGTAAAGTTTAAAATATATTGAGTTTGATTCGGTAACGAGCTAGTAACATAAGGCAAAGCTAAAAACAGGTTGCATTGATACACGTTTCCCCATTACCATCAGTTACACTGTGATGAAGGTGAATTTCGTGTAAGATTCATAACATATACGGTGTTTTGCATGTAAGAGCTTCCACAATGAAAGCACTGTTGGCTCTAACGAGGACGCCGATATTGACTCTCGTCTGACTTCTTGCTTTATCCAAAGAATTTTTGGTCATAGCCTTTTCGAATACTGTCTTTCTTTTTTGGCCTTGTTTGCCTTCGCTGACTGTATATGCAGGTACTCGGAATTCTGACTGCTCTTTCTCTGCCATAATTGTGATTGTTCCTAGCTTCCGTGCCTCTCCTCGAGTCAAACTGGTGCGCGCATGTGGGCAGCTCCTGTAGCAGCGGGGGTGGTAGCCATGGTAGCGAGGGAGAGTGACAGTCGCCCAGCCAATCATTTCATTCGTTCCGAATGGAAATAAGTAGCTGTGTTTATTGCAGACCTGAGAGGACTACAGACACTCGATTTTTATACTCTCTTTTTCAGAGTACTTACATTTTAATTATGTATTAGTATATAAAGAAAGTTTAAAAAAAATTGGAATTTTTTTTTTTTTAAACTGCCGACACTGCCTTTAACACTCCTGAATATAAATTTCACAATAATAATAAACTCTTCAGAATTTCTTGTTATTCATTTAACATTGCCCAGTAGACATTTATTCTGATGTAATCAGGTACCATTTAGTAATACGCTGTCTGACCTAGGTTACAAAACCACATGTGTACTTAAGCCTGTCAATCATCACTATAGTGCCACCCTCTGGCTGTATAACTCAAGAACACTAGATCTCTGACAGAAGTGTGTGTGATGTGTATTAGAGTCTGTCAATCATCACTATAGCGCCACCCTCTGGCTGTATAACTCAAGAACACTAGATCTCTGACAGAAGTGTGTGTGATGTGTATTAGAGACGAACGTAGAGTTTTGTTTTGCTCTGCTCTCTGGCTGCGCTGTCACGTTCGTTCTACATCACAACGCTTCCTACGCTATGTCATACGCCAGCATCCATCTCCGTGAACGCGCGTCGACCGTTACCGGAAGCCAGTTATTTTCGTTTATAAAGTTTTAAATATGTATATTTTTACGACAAAACCGCACGGATTACCCTCAGAAGGCCTTCGTTTATCCCCCTGGAGCCAGATGGATTACTTTTGTGCACATTTTTCAGAGCACAGAGCTCAGATCAGTTCAGATGTTTGGATCAGAGAACTGAACTAGATTCAGTGTTGAATGTGAATCTTTGTGCATGAAATCATTAGAGTAAATCACTTTTTTTTTTAAAGTAGACAATGCTAAGTAAGTTACCTTGTTCAAGCTCTCAGTGGAGGGAATTTTAGGGTCAAATGAAACACTTTGAACACCAACAGAGCCTTAATATCTGTGTTTATTTAATTTGACTAAAAATAAAGATGATTATTCAGTGTAAAATGTCATGGAACTCACTAGTCCATTTCCTCTGTATTACAGTTTTCTGTATACCTATAGATGAGTATATACAGTCCTGATAGTAAATATTAAGATGGATGGTTTGGAATTGGTCAAATATGCTTGTCTAATAATTATTTATGTGCTGTATGATAATGCAGAAGTGCATTTTAATGCATAATTTGGAGGACAATAATCACCAAATGTTTACAGCCAAGTATATTTGCATTTGCTCAGATAGGCCTATTTATATTTGCATGATATCAGGGGCCTGTTTCAATAAGGAGGTTCAACCAACTCTGAGTTAAAGCTTGAACTCTGAGTTGACTTACCCTGAGATGGGAAACTCTGCGTTCTCTTACGAGAGGTCTCTCGTATTGCGTAAGGTTAGCTTACGCATCGGGAAAGTCTTCTTTCTTCGAGATCTGAAGCCAAAAAATTATCCTTAATTTTGTATACATTGTCAACGCAGTGCAGCAGCCGACAGACCTAGGCAGGCTGTATAAGCGTGCTCATTGGCTGCTCGGCGGCAACTGCTTAAGCCTATCGGTGAGCGCTCTGAACGCGGCAACCAATGAGGCCGCTTCGCGCCCTCCACACCCTTCTAACCGTCAGAATGGGTGTGGCCAGCGTGTATATATTCAGCGCTCATAGGCTAAAATTCTGATTTTCTTGTCTTCAGCGACGCTCTTCGCATCGCTGGATCTTGAGAGCCGCCGCCGTTGAAACCAGCGACCAGCAAGCTTAGGACAGTGCCTGAGGAAGCCGGCCGTCTTCGCCGCCTTCAGCCATCCGTGCCTGCTACGCTATCCGGCGACATATCCTTTACATTATTACTGTTTCTGTGTGTATTCTAAAAGAGCACGAGGCGTTTTTGTAAAAACGCCTCGTTTTTGCGGCTCGTGCCGCGCCCCGCTCAGCAACGGAGACCGCCTCTCTGCGCTCTCCGCCTGGGCCGCGGGCACGCCGCCACCGCACTCTCCGAGTGCGAAGAGTTTTCAATGTCGACCCTGCAGGCTTGACTTGAAGCTTTCGACCAAGCTGTCGCTCCGCCTGTCCCTGCCGGGCCGCGCAATAAGAAGCAGATTGCGCCGTTCAAGGGATGACAAAGCGGACGGTCACGAGCAGCGTTCAGCGTGCACGCCTCACTCACCGGCGAAAAGAGAAGAGAGTGTGTTAGTCTCGCTACGGCTGGACAACCGCCAATCCTCACACATTTCTCAGTCCCCTCTTAAGTTCAGGCGACTGGAAATATTACTATTGCAGTAAACAAGCCTGTTTTAAACACACGCACGCCTGCAAACAAACGCCGACGCGACACATGAGGTCGCTTTTTATATGCTCGCGCTAACTGAAAGCTAATGTGTTTTCCCCTGTGGCTCAGTGGCAGAATCATACGCTTTCATGCGGGAGATCCTCGTTCGATCCCAGCTCGCGGGGCAGATAAAAATTTATGCTGCTTGCTTCTCCGAGCTCGCGGCCAGTCTTTCTTACTTACAGAAAGCGAACCCGCCTCTCGCACCACACCTTCTCAGGGTGCTCGAGTATTTTTGAGCGTCTAAACACGAGAGAAGAAAAGACGGTTAAATCCCGCAGCCCTGCGGCTGGACCACCATCGAAGCTTAATGCTCTGTCAGTCCCCGTTGCCACGGCTACTGCAGCTGTTTACCTCGCAGTCAACGAGCCGGTATATCTACCCGCTCGCCTGCGCGCATCCGCCGTTCTCATGGCAACCCAGAGAAATTTCATAATGTCTGGTTGCACGGCTGACGCCGTATGTGTTTCTAGTACAGTGAATGTGCCCACGTTTATGTGCTCACCCCTGTACACAAGCACTATACATCCCGTGTCTCTCACAGAGCCCACTCTCATGAAGCAGGCAAAAGCCGCTTTAGTGTTAAAAGTAGGTCACGTGTCCACTTCTCCGTGCCCACACCTACTCACTGCTCGCTCTGTCACACGGCCTCGCACGACCGGTCATGTTTTAAATGTAAGTCCTGTGCCCGCCCTCGAGCGCTCACACATACTAACTAACATTTTCGCCCCGACGCCGACATCGCGCGTCGCGCCTCACACTATATGTTCCGCGTCCAAAGCCACCGGGACACTGTGTGTAAAACGGCCAGCTATCGCTACGTGCGATCCGCCGTATCTAAGCACCAAGAGCGCGCGCGCCGCGCGCGCCCCTGAATGTAAGTTTTGTGCCCGCCCTCGAGCGCTCACACATACAGATGAACATTTTCGCCCCCGACGCCGCCATCGCGCGTCGCGCCTCACACTTTATGTTCCCCGTCTAAAGCCACCGGGACACTGTGTGTAAAACGGCCAGCTATCGCTGCGTGCGATCTGCCGTATCTAAGCACCAAGAGCGCGCGCGCCGCGCCCGCCCCTCCGTTTCGAGCTCTCGAGCCCGCGATGCGCGGCGATTGGAGCCCGGAGGCCATTCTTCCCCTGGCTGCACACGCAAAAGCGTGGGAAGCTATTCCAGGCGCATCAGAACGGGTGCTAAGCACAGTAAAACAGGGCTATACTCTGCAGTTCGCTCGCCGCCCTCCGCGCTTTCAAGCGCGTATCGAGACCAGAGTGAATGGGGAAGTAGCACATCTACTTCGAGCAGAAATAGCTACACTTCTGTGCAAAAGGGCTATAGAACCGGTTTCCCCTTCCATGAGCGAGTCGGGCTTTTACAGCCGTTATTTCCTCGTTCCCAAGAAGGACGGAGCTCTCAGACCAATTTTGGATCTGAGACGTTTGAACAAGGCTCTTATGAGAAGACCGTTCAAAATGCTCACAACCAGACAAATTCTTGCGCAAATTCGCCCGAGGGACTGGTTTTTATCTCTCGATCTAAAAGACGCGTGCTTTTCAGATCCAGATAATACCCCGTCACAGGACATTCTTGAGATTCGCCTTCGACGGTCAGGTATATCAGTACACGGCCCGCCTGTCGAATGCATTCGACGCCTGGCCGCGTCCCTCCGGCCGGGCAGCACCGTACCTCTCAAAACATTTCAGAGGTTACTGGGTTGTATGGCCTCAGCCGCAGCAGTGCTTCGGCTGGGTCTTTTACGAATGCGCCCGCTACAACGCTGGCTGAATGCCCGAGTGCCTCACAGAGCATGGGCTTCTGGCGGTATTCGCATCAGAGTGACTCAGAGCTGCGTTTCAGCTCTGAAGCCCTGGTTAGCGGCCGACTGGTACCAGCGGGGAGTGACAATGGGAGCTATCTCACACCGCAAAGTTATCTCGACGGACGCTTCCACCTCAAGCTGGGGCGCTCTGTTCGAGGGCAAACCGGCTTTTGGCCTATGGTCAGACCGGGAAAAATGCCTCCACATAAACTGTTTGGAGATGATAGCGGTCGAGAACGCGCTCAGGCGCTTCCTCCCATTCATACGGGATCACCATGTGCTAGTCCGCTCGGACAACACGTCCGTGGTATCCTATGTGAACCGACAGGGCGGTGTCAGATCCAGGAATCTGTGCAGGCTGACAGAACGCCTTCTCGTGTGGGCTTACCGCTCGCTGCGCTCGCTGAGAGCCGCGCACGTGCCGGGCCACCTGAATGTCGGTCCAGACAGACTGTCCAGGGACAACATTCCCCCGGGAGAATGGTCTCTGCACCCCCAGACAGTCCAGTTTCTCTGGCGCCTATTCGGCAGAGCGGAAATCGACCTCTTTGCGTCGAAAGACAATGCTCAATGCCCGAAGTTTTATTCGAAGAGCGAGGACGCGCTGTCCCAGACATGGCCCAGCCTCCCGCTGTATGCTTTTCCTCCGATCTCCCTGTTGCCACAGGTCATTTCGAGGATCAGAGAAACGCACCACTCAGTGCTGCTTATAGCCCCGCGATGGGAAAACCAAACTTGGTACCCAGAGCTAGTGAGGCTGTCGCACTCACCCCCATGGCCGATCCCGGTGAGAAAGGATCTCCTCTCCCAAGCCGGTGGATCGATCTGGCATCCCCATCCAGAGCGCTGGTCGCTGCATGCATGGGTGATCAACGGATACCCGTTGACCTGTCAGAAGGGGTCGTGAACACGATCACACAGTCGAGAGCCCCCTCCACGAGACGGCTCTACGCGTCTAAATGGTCGGTGTTTTCTAAATGGTGCGCTACTAAAAACTTGGATCCGCGCGCATGCGGGGTCCCGTGGGTGCTCTCCTTCTTACAAGAGCTGTTGGAAAAGGGCAGATCCCCTTCCACGCTCAAAGTATATGTGGCCGCTATCGCAGCGTTCGCTGAGACGACGCGCGGCCGGGCAATGGGAAGGAATGAGCTCATTATCCGCTTCCTCAGAGGAGCTAGACGGATGAATCCCCCGCGGCCCCCCTCGGTTCCCTCGTGGGATCTGTCCTTGGTCCTAGCGGCCCTAGAGGCTTTTCCCTTTGAACCGCTTGAATCCGCAGATCTAAAGTATCTGTCGCTTAAAACCGTTTTTCTGATAGCTCTGTCTTCAGTCAAACGAGTGGGTGATTTGCACGCGCTATCTGTTAGCCCTGCATGTCTTGAGTTCGGGCCGAATGACTCGAAAGTCATTCTCAGACCGAGACACGGTTACATCCCCAAAGCGATTGGAACCCCGTTTAGGGCACAAGTTATGTCCCTCTCGGCTCTGCCAGCATCCGACAGTGGGGACAGTGATAACCTCCTATGCCCTGTCCGGGCGCTGAGAGTTTACATCACGCGCTCCGCCGCTTTCAGGCGTTCAGAGCAGCTCTTTGTTTCCTTCGGCGGACGCACCAAGGGTCTTGCCGCCTTGAAGCAGAGCTTGTCCAGGTGGATAGTGGACGCGATAGCAGCAGCTTATGCCTCCAGACACCTGCAGTGCCCTCTGGGCATCAGAGCCCACTCCACTAGAGGCATGGCCTCGTCGTGGGCCTGGTCCAGCGTAATTTCTAATCACGGTATTTGTATGGCGGCGGGCTGGGCCTCCCCGTCAACATTCGTGAGGTTTTATAACCTGGAAGTTCCTGCCCTACAGGCAAAAATACTGTCAGCATAAGTGACATGTATGCTCTGCCCATTTCTCGTGTGCAGACTACGTTCATATGCTGGCGCTATTCTGGTACTATACTCAGGGTGAAGTGTTTGACTCAGACCGGCTGATCCGCTCTGTTTCCTATTTCCCGTTACGCGCTGTTGTCGGTGCTGGCCCGCGCTGCTGGCCGCCCGTATTATTCTCTGTCGCGCGGGAATTTTTCCCTTCATGTGAGACCGACTATGTCGTTTTTCTCCTACCCTTATGAGTGCTTACGTACTGTATGGGCTCGCTCTGCCGGCCCTACTGTTTGTACTGTTATATGTTTATAGACCGGCCGCGCCGCTCTATTTCATATGCTGCATGAAGTGCCTGTACTGCGCTGGCCCGTCTCTCCGACCGGCCACATTTCCCAGCAGAGTGTTTTCCCCGGTTTCCCTGGGATTCATGGGCTGGATGCTCGGCGCACACGGCGTTGACAAAGGGTTCCCGATGCGTAAGCTAACCTTACGCAATACGAGAGACCTTTCGTAAGAGAACGTACTCGGTTACTAATGTAACCTCGGTTCTCTCTAGAAGAGGGAACGAGTATTGCGTAACCCGCCGTGTCGCGCCACGAGCTTTTGCGCTTCAGACTGCGAAAACCAGAATTTTAGCCTATGAGCGCTGAATATATACACGCTGGCCACACCCATTCTGACGGTTAGAAGGGTGTGGAGGGCGCGAAGCGTTGGTTGCCGCGTTCAGAGCGCTCACCGATAGGCTTAAGCAGTTGCCGCCGAGCAGACAATGAGCACGCTTATACAGCCTGCCTAGGTCTGTCGGCTGCTGCACTGCGTTGACAATGTATACAAAATTAAGGATAATTTTTTGGCTTCAGATCTCGAAGAAAGAAGACTTTCCCGATGCGTAAGCTAACCTTACGCAATACTCGTTCCCTCTTCTAGAGAGAACCGAGGTTACATTAGTAACCGAGTACGTTTTCGGTTACAGAACAGCTGAAATGAGTTAGTTCAATCAACTCTGAGTTGACCTACTCTGAGTTAAGCGCGTGCACCACAACTATAAAAAGCCATTATCAATGGAGCGCAGATATTACGAGTCACCATGGCAACAGCGCCAAACAAAAAGAGGAATTACTGTTATACAGTGTTGGGTGTAATTAATTAACAAGTAATCTAAATATTGTGATTTAATTAAAGGGATAACTCTTAATTCTTCTGTAATTTAAAATAAAATCTGATGTAATTACATTAAATAGGCTACTGCATAGACTATAGAGAACAATTCTGTATAAAACAATAGTGGATTTAACATACATTTTTAAAAGGTATATTTTTTATGTAACCTTCTCCCTCTACACACTTTGGTCAAATCAAGAATAGTTCATGCAATTGTATGTTGTTTATTTGAAAGCATTAAAAGTGCAGTTTCTTGTCTCTCCTTGTATTGTTCAAGTGGTTGAGGTTGATATGGGATTTAGTAATTAGTAATAAGTAGACCAAAACTTTCTAAAGATAGTAATTATTACATTAATCTAATTACACTGTTGAAGATAACATTGATAACTATTTTAGAGTAACTTACCCAACTGTTATAATATCAGAGGTGAAACTGGAAGAACAGTAGGCCTATGTTATTCAACCTAATTTTAATTTTCATGTGGAGCAATCCTGCAGGCATTAAAAGACCATGGCAGCAGCTGAAAATTAAATATAAAAACATAATTCAATCAGGTAAGGCTTGAGCATATCATGGGTGAAGGCTACTGACTTTACAAACATTTGACATATTAAATAACTAAATAGCATCCAGTGTCTAGCAGCAGCAGCATTTACAGCTGAGGGAATTCCAGGAGGGACTTCAGAGCCACTCCCAAAGATCCAAGGGCCTTCATAAAATGTAAGAGGTTTACATATGTGTTATTTTTTAGATAGGCTATTTTTGATATTTCCATTTATTTTACTTTGAGGTTGGGTTTTTTGTTGGTCCTAGCAGATTCTGATGGTAATATCTGTCTTTTGGAGCCTCCTGTCCCAACAGAACCACAGGCAGTCGTAAGTCGCCAACTCAATACACCAGAAATGATGACAAATAGTGTTATAAAGTGCACTCGACCAAATGCTCATCTTCACAGGACGATGGGGATGAAGAGTTTCTGCTGCCACAGAGAGGCCTACAGAGGTAATGTTAATATTATGTGTCTACACATCAAACAATCTACCCATTCAGATTTTTTCAATTTTTTATGTGGATAATCTAAGTTTAAATCTAAGTATAAACGGGTATTCTTATCTCTCCCTGCGCCCCCAGAGTGTGGAAGAACAGCTGGAGGACGGTCCAGCAACTTCTGTTGCACAGATGAACACATTTCAGTGATTTCCAGTAAATGCCACAGTTTAATTCTGTAGAATTTGTTTAGAACTACATTATGTAACTCTAATCTACTACTGTTTTTTCAGTTGCCAGTTAAGGAGTTATATAGACTTCATCTTATAAAAAAACAAGTAATAAAAACTCAGTGAGTGTTTTAGCGCAATTTTCTGACGTCATGGGATCACAACACTAAGAGATAGTAAATCTTTTTATGTTTTTTTTTTTTTGTTTGTTTTTTTGTTTTTTTTGTGTGCGTTCCCGAGATTAGACCTTCCTTAACATAATGCCGAAAACCCGAAGTCTCTAGGTGGTCTGGTTGAGGAGGAGATAGAAGTGCAAGATTGGTGCGCACAGACAGAACAGAAATCATGAGTTAACAATCGCAATTTTGTCCGTAGGAAAATTGCGCTAAAAATAGTAAAAAACTGCAGTAAAATTAGCAATATTTTATTTATTAATAAAATATAAATTTTATTGGTAACTGACTCATGGTAACTGACTCTGAGTATAAGTTACCTCTCTTTCAGAAACGGGCTTGACTTACTCTGCTTTCTCAGGTTTAACATACCTCCCATTCTGAAACAGAAAACTCAAGTTTCCCTCATTTCAGGGTTAACATACTCAGAGTTTTCACTTAAC
Source organism: Vimba vimba (assembly GCA_022828995.1). Taxonomy (NCBI): domain Eukaryota; kingdom Metazoa; phylum Chordata; class Actinopteri; order Cypriniformes; family Leuciscidae; genus Vimba; species Vimba vimba. The sequence goes on along the minus strand of CM040829.1, from coordinate 4,665,970 downwards.
CTCCTTTCTGAAACAGGCCCCGGGTATTGTTGAATCATTAGCTATGTTTCCATACACACGTTTTTATCCGAATTAAGTGATATCGAATGAAAAATGCCTTATGGAAACAGTAAAATTCACAGAGATTTATTTTTTTAAACTTTTTTTTGTGTGCAAAACATACAGAGATGACATTTATGACATTTGATCAACTTTGTATACATTATACAACATTTATTAACAATGTTCAATGTCTTCAGAATACAAATGAAAAAAGAAGAGTTAACAATGAGCTGACAAAAAAATGATAGAGAAAAAGAATAAGGGTAAGATATATACATCAGTTACATTGGACAATTTTTGTCATGTTATGCTTAAATTTAAGTTAAGTTTCATAAGAAATGTTAGGTAATGCAGGATCCAAAGATGAGAAGGCAAGTTTTAAAGTTGAGACACTCACACACGTACATATAATGCATATTTTATAAAAAATATTAAAAGGAATGAAACTGAAAATATTAGTGCTCGCCCTCAAATCGCATGTTTAATGGATTTTTTTTTTTTTGTGTGTGTGTGAAAAAGTAATGAAGTTTCAATGTTAAGCATTAACTGCAATAGTTCACATTTTCAAAACAATAATTAGTTTATTGGCATTGGGTGACTACAGTAACCTACAGCAGTGTTGACAACAGTGCCTTAAATAAACCTCTACAAACACATCTGTCCTAAAATATAGAAATATATAAGTTAGGCTGCTGTGAGTATGTGTGTCATTCTTAATTTCTTAAAGCGGTGGTATAACGCCCTTTTCACAAGATGTAAAATACGTCTCTGATGTCACCAGAGTGTGTGTGTGAAGTTTTAGCTCAAAATGCCCCACAGATATTTTTATATCGCATGTTAAAATTGTCACTTTTTGTGTGTGTCCCTTTAAATGCAAATGAGCTGCTGCTCCCGGCACAGGGGGCGGAGCTTCAAGAGCTCGTGTCCTTTTACCTCACACAGACATGCACTGGAAATGTCAATGTTTATGTTCAAACTGGAGTCAGACAATGATGGAGAGGCTCCAGAAGAAGTGACAACATGTAGAAGCAACAGGACATTTCTGAATGGTTAGTTGATTCATTTATGTATCTTATGTGTAGTTATCTTCTAGTCATTGATTAGCATATTCTGACATGATAATCTATAAATCGTGTTCATGGGGCGGGGTTTATGTAAATTACAGGGTTGGTGATGTCACTAACCCAGGAGGAATGTGGTGTAGTCTCTACCAGCCGTTTGTTGTAGTTTGTTTTAAAACGATTTCTTTAAAAGCAAATATCTCCCTTTGCTTTGAACTTTGAGCGTTGTAACTTTGCAGATGTTGTTTATGCTCAAACAGCAACATTACACACTAACTAAAGTTAGAAAAGTCAAATCAACCACCCCTTTAATTTATTCTGTAGGCTATAGCCAGTGTTTCCCAGCCTCCACAGTCCCATCAGTAATGCTCAAGTTCCCTTTATCAACACCAGAATACTCGTGTTCCTGTTTCCTGAATACAGGACAGTCTCTGACTCGATAAAGACACAACAATATTACAAATAACTCCTCTTCTGATTTCCATGCAAGTTCTGCTTAATATTTGTATATAAACTTAGTTTTTTCGAAATTGACGTGTTTCCATTGGGCGTATTTTCAATTCGCAATTTGAAGGGTAATGGGAACGCCGTGCAGATGTTTAAACTGAACTGCAGGCGGTCTGTGAATGAGACGCAGGCTTTTGCATTGAAACACAGCAGGCAAACTCTGCACTACTGTCTCGAGAGTGTTCGTCCCAGCTGTGTGTCGAACTCTGACAATTCTCTGTGTCAGTTCTACAACAGCAGAGAACAGACTTCATTAACCCTCCAACATCAGGCCTCAAGAACATGTACAATACACAGTCAGCCAGTGGGTTCAGAAATATGAGAACAAAAGAAAATAAGAAAAATGCTTCACTGTTGTTAACTTCTGAAACAAGTGTAACGATCATGATTAGAAAGGGGAGAATGAGAAAAGTGTAAGTCAGAAGCACCACGAACAAACTACCCAGAATTTGTTTGCGCTTTAGAGGAGTAAGTGATATTGCGTGTGAAAGACCGCGACAAGTGCCAACAAAACACAGAATGATTATCGGGTAGGGGATTAAACAGATGATCGGTATGGTCAGTTCGCTAAAGTCTGTGACTGTTAAGATCAGAGGAACAAGCCAGATGATCACAGAAACGCCACAGCAGACTTTTAGTGAATGAGATCTGTACCAGATAGGAGGAGAAACCTGAAGATATCGTTCAAAAGCAACACATGCCATAAAATACAGACCCACAATAAAACTATACAAACATGCATAACTCATATCCCTTATCAAAATCGTTATTAATATACAAATCTTATGAATGAGATCTGAAAGAATCAAATTAAAAACAAACACTGGAGTGGAGCGATCAGATTTGATAAGACCACACAACTCTAACAGAGTTAAGATCATGACTAGAATCTCAGTGCCTGAAAAGATCATGAGAAATGTTACTGCTGTAAACTCATGTTTCATGATAAACTCTTCAATCTGACGGATCCATTCGTCTTCATAATCTACTCCACTTGATCTGGCGTTGGTATAATAATCTACTCCACTTGATCCGTCGATGCTGGCCATTGTTTCATGAAATCTTGACAGGCAACACTAAATAACAAACCAGTCATTAGTTAAAAAAAATTCATTTACTATTTACTAATTTATTAAAAACATTAGGGGAAAATATATGACATAACTTGTTTTCTGTGTGACTGTTGAAATAAAGTTTCCTCAGTTTGCTTTAGAGGAGATGTGTGTAATGTTAGAAAGCTTGAAATACATAAAATGAAATGCAAGATTAAAGTTTGTAAATCCTCCATTTGAACAATATCACAGAAGCAAGAATATTCTGAATGCTGTTGTTCTGAATATTCAGTCCAGCACAGCTGCAAGTGTACAATGGTTTATTAAACTAGGAGTAAATCTTGAAGAACTTACGTTACTGACAGGAGTGTGTGTTTCGTCTGCAGGTCAAAGCAGAAGTTTGTGGAGCAACACACAGACGGACAGATGTTTCACAAGTTTCCACTGCTCTTCATTCACTGTAAAAACACACATCTTAAAGCTTGTGGATCTAATGTAGGAAATGCCTGAGATTACAGACTAACTATTTGATCCAACGTGTGAAACTGTAATTACCTTAAAGACACAATTAACTGAATGTTGAAGTCAGCAGGACTCATCAGAGGGGCGTCTGGTCCCTGTATAAAAAAAGAAAAGAAAAAAACTGTGAACATGCTGATATCAAGAGAAACTATAGGGCAGCACGATTCTGGGAATACATTTTAGATTTTTCTGGTTAAAATTGCTTTTTAAAATTCACAGAATACACACAAATGTTTACAACAATATATAATGAACAGCAGGTGTGTTGTGCCTTGTAGGCATAGGCTACGCGCAGTGCTGCATAAAATAATAATAACAATAACAGCCTATAAATCTATAAAAAGGAACACTTCAGTAACAACTACGCTACAGAAAAATATATTGATTATCATATGTTACAATGTTTCCATTCATTACGATGTTATGAAATGAGATTGGAGTAAAAACATGAAGCCTAATGTTTGGTGCGTTTTGCTTTTCAAACACACAGCGAGCTCCAAAATATGAAACATTATGGTTACCATATTATACATATCTACAAATATCAAATATCCACAAACACAGTATTTAACAGTAAACACGGGTCTAAATATTATAATATTCACCATATATCTAGCAACAGTTCAAATGCAATGTGAAGTTCATGCAACAATAACATTAACAGTAACTTACAACAAAGATGAAAGACTTATTTTTGTTTAATAGAACAAAAGGAAAGTGACTGTCTCAGCCTTCCTTTGGGGGACACTGGTTAGACTTACAGCCTTAAATGTTATGCTACAGCACAAGCCATTCACTCATCCATCCTCTATGGGTTATGATGTCTGCTATGACTGATGTTTTCATTGGAAGATGGAGATGGAGATGTAGATGCCTCAGTAACCAGGCAGTTTCTGGTCTCACTGACTTCCATTTTTTTTCCTACTGTGGAAGTCAATGGGACCCAGAAACTGTCTGGTTACTGACATTCTTCTAAATATCTTTCTTTCTGTTCAGCAGAACAAAGAAATTCATACAGGTTTGAAACAACATGAGGGTGAGTATATGATGACAGAATTTTCATTTTTAAGTGGATATTTTCCTTTAAATATATAATCAGCTTTATGAGGATAAAGATGGTTTTAAAGAGAAGGAAAGAGTTCATGACACAGATTTGATGATTTTAAGGTGATGAAAAACATGTATGAAAGAAATGAAAGGTCAGACACACACACACACACACACACACACACACACACACACACACACACACACACACACACACACACACACACACACACACACACACACACACACACACACACACACACATCAGAATGTCCCTTGAGCCCTGTGACAGTGGAGTGTCGCCCTCTGCAGGAGATTACCAGGATTACAGTTAAAACACACACACACACACACACACACACACACACACACACATGTCTGGTTCACTATCTTTGTGGGGACTCTCCATAGACGTAATGGTTTTTATACCGTACAAACTGTACATTCTATCCCCTTACACTGCCCCTGCCCCTAAACCTGCCCATCACAGGAAACATTCTGCATTTTTACTTTCTCAAAACAACTCATCCTGTGTGATTTATAAGCCTTTTGAAAAGTGGGAACCGCTGGCTGGTCCCCACAATGTAGGTGATCTCAGGTTTTACTATTCTTATGGGGACATTTGGTCCCCACAATGTAATATAAACAAGGGCACACACACACACACACACACACACATATCAGCCCTGTGACAGTGGAGTGTCGCCCTCTGCAGGAGATTTTCAGGATTACAGTTAAACGAGTTTTAAAGGAATTATAATTGTATTTTAAGGGAAGCTTTACTGAAGTCAAACTCAAGGATGTCGAATTTAAAAGTCAAACAGCTCATTATATCAGATCAGTCCTGCTGTTTCTGTGTTATACTGAAGCTTTCAGTCATTTAGTCACAATCCAGATCTGGACGGGGGGGGGGGGGGGGGGGGTTTCCCAAAATAACAACTAGAGGTAGTTAAGATACATTTTTACTGTTGCTATGCACTACGTTGATAACGTAACGGGGATATACAAATCTCTATAAGCTGACAACAGCGACATATTTGAAGAAAAGAGGATTACATGGTAAATGCTATAATTTTCAGATATTAGTAAACAAGTGTTTAAAAGAATATTGTTCTGCAGGATATGGCAGTGATGTATGATAGATGAATAGTGAAGTCTGTAGTTTGAGATCATATTTCATTTATAAGGAATAGCCTATAATTATATTTTAAAAAATAAACATTTTTAAAAAAAAGTCATGGCTTGTGGGGTAAAACGCCCCCCAAGGGGGAATGGCTTTCTCTCTATCGTAATTACTATAATAACAAATTTCTGTTCATCAAATATTTTTTTTATTATTATTTTTTTAAACTAAATATCAAAATCAAAATATTTGAACAAAACATGAAAAAATCACCTCAAGTGAGCATTAGCTTGCTAGCACAGTAAGCTCACTGATGGAAGGTAGTTAAATTTGTCTATTTTGGACATTGCTGAAATAAATATTAATATATATACACATGTTGATACATTCCTTAACCTTTTACTTTTAGAGATTAAAAACTATTGTCTGTTAATTTTGCTGCTGATCTATGAAGCAAACTGGTTGTAAGAAGGTCCCCACCGCTGAGGCAAAACGCCCCCTTTGTACAAAAAATATTTTCAATCAAAATACTAATTAATAATGAAGGCTGAGCAATTTTAATATTTGGTGAATAATTCATGCCATAGTCACTCAAAACCGGGATGGCAATTCTAGTCACATTTATGTTTTGTTTCACTGTAATGTCACATTTTCCTTAAGGGGGGCGTTTTCCCCCACTCAATTCGCTTCCTATGGTGTCATTCTTTCAAGTTCACAGAAAATAAATCTCAGTCCATACCTTGTAGATCCAGCAAACGTTAGGGATGGCTGACGCGAAACAGTCGTTCCGAAGCTTTGGGAGATCCCGAAGCGCAGATGTTTCGAAACACTGATCCGAAGCGTGATATGAATTCAAAACACCCATGTCACGTGACTATGGCCAAACGAAGCCTCGAAGTGTTTCAATAAGTGTTTCCGCCGAATCAGCGTTTGATTAGCTCGGTCGGGAACAGACCACACAATCGTATCTGTATAAAAGTGAAATCCACGCATATTGACCTCGTGGGTTTTTGTGAGAGGAGTTTGATTTTGAGATAGCGGATTTTTGATGATATAGTGACATTTATAGTGCGATTTGATTAGTTATAGGCTATTTAGGCTTACATTTAAATGTAGGCTACACAACACATTGACTGATAGGCTAGAGACAGAGTATAGTGTCACATTAATAGATACATAGATATAAATATATATAGACAGCTTGATTAATAGATAGATACATATGATCTAGATAGATAGATAGATTATAGAAACATAGATACATAGATTTGGATAGATAGATAAAATGGAGGCTCCCCAGAAGAGATGCCGTACATCTGTGGTGTGGAAGCATTTCCGTTTAGAAACCCCAAATAAAGTGAGATGTGTGTATTGTGATCGGCAGCTAGTCATACTGCAACAATACATCATCATTATGCGCCATTTGAGGAGCACTCATCCTGCCATTTTACAGGGTGCAGACTGATCATTCCCCCTGTACCTGCTACTGACACTGCTGGGCCATCTAAGCAAGGTATGCATTGTTTGAAATATAATTATAATTGAAATATAATTACAATCTTTTGGGACACTGTTTAGAAAGTCCATAGCCCTATGCCCTACAACCTAATGTCCCAATCACAACTGCCAATCATGTTAAAAATAGCTTCAATGTGAATATAATATAATATTGTGTGAATATACATTTTATAGGTCTACATATGAGACACACAGCTACAGCTGATGCCACAGTGGAAGTGAAAAAATACATCCCAATGAAGGGGTGAAACTCTAAAACATCAAGAGTGAAAAACATAACATAATTAATAATTATAATTAATAAAATGTTATAAACCTTGGCAAAAAGTATTATTTGAGAATTTCTAGAAAAATACATTAAATCCACATCTTAAAAGTAAGTAATTTGGTCCAAAAACAACTAGAATTCACAAGCATCTCCATTTAGAGCTATTACAGGCATCTAGTGGTAAACCCATGCAATAACATGATTTATTTAATTTTATGTTTAATAAATTGATTTTTTTTTCTTTTTCTTTTTTTTTTTCTGAAAGCCTAGTCTCTATTTTAACCGAAAATACCACATAGAAAAATAAATAATAATAATAATAATAAAAAACATTATTTTCAATGGCAAAAAATGCACTATAAATATTGCATAAATATTAATAAGTTCAATCAAATTGTCTCAAAATACAAAATTAAAAAGAATAAATATTATAGAACAAAAATTAAATTGCATTGGTTTTTACTGGGATGGAGAAAGTTTCATTTTTAGGTGTCCGGTCACTTCTGACCGGGAAGGCCCTGAGTGTGACTGCTAAACGAAGACCATCTGGACCAAAATAACATTATGCACAGTGAGGAGCCTATAGGTTACAAGCTTCACATATTAGAAAAATACAATAATAAAAAAACAACACATTTTTTCAATTGCTCGTCAAGGTTGTTTCAGATCAACACCTGCAAGTGACCACTAGGACGGGTGTCACCGTTGAGACGGGTGTCGGATTGTTTCGAAGCGTCGAAATGATATGGCCCATTTGGTTCAACTGTTTCATTGCTTCACGAAGCCTCGATCTGCCCACCACTAGATCCAGCATGACCAGCCCGGTCCAACACTATAATCCCATAAACACACACACACACACATACATACACACATTCTAAAACGTTTCTTATAATGGTTTTCTATGGGAAGAAAATGCTTAACGTGAATTAAACGCGTTGCGTTCAATTTCTGGGCTCGTCTGATTTTTGTATGCATAGTATGGTTTATAAATATGATGTGTTCTGAGTTTGGTCATTTAATATCACTGTCTTAGGCCCCGTCCACACTACTGCATTTTCGTTTAGAAACGGAGCATTAAAACGAATACGATCTCCGTCCACACCAGCGCTTTAGCTGCGTATTAGAATTGATTTCCGTCCACATTAAAACGACTGAAAACGCGGATCACGTGACCATTCACCAACACTGGGCATGCGCGTGCCGGTGTAAACAGGAAACGGATTGACTATTCCTCAGATTTGATCATAGACTGTAAAAAAAGATGGACGACGCCCCTTCGCTCTCTTCCATTGATGAGAACTGAAGCCGCCAGAGTCCCGATATGGCGCTGACATATTGGAACTTGAGTCTGCGCATTAGCGATCTCGGGACCAGACCTGCGCAGTAGTGAGCAGGAAGTAAAGCCGCGAAATCAACGCTCCGCCCCAGAGAATGTCACTCTGGCAGAATGCACTGAGGGAGAGTGGATTCTGCACACTTTTTAAAAAATTGATTGCAGTACGACAAGAGGCTTGTTAAAATAAAGTAAATACAATCTCCTCAGTCCTCCGAAGATCCCGAGAAAAATGTCCGTTGGTGCTTCAGTGACTACTTCGCTCGAGAACCTGTCAATCACAGCTGTCAATCATGACGTTACACCACCGCATCACGTAACTAACTAAAAAACAACTTATTTTTGAAACAGACACTTGAACTAACATCAGCATGATAAAAACGACAGCAAATGAAAGAAACCACCTTTGGAAAAAAGTTATTTGAAGTGTAATTTAATTGTTTAGTTGGTCTCACGTCCCGTTGAATAACATGGGGAGGCGGGGCTTATGACCTATACTAGGACCAGCCACCGGGGGGCGATCGAGACGTTTTGGCTTCACTTTTCAGGGCTTGTGCGGCACGCTTGGATTTGATGAAGAAGAAAGTAGCTAACGTTACCGCTGCACACGAGAATTGTCAAAGATCGATCGAATCGGCAGTTATAGCATTGTAAAATGCAGAATTTAGGGAAGGAAGGGAAGGATACGCCATGACTGATGACACCCAATCATGAGCCGAGCATGAGCCTCTGCGTCATCGTTTCTAAAGTCCTCCATTTTGACCCGTCCAGACTAAAACGCCCTCCGGAGATTCAAAACGAAAAACGTGTCGGCAGCGTTTCTAAACTTCTCCGTTTTGTGTCTCCGTTTTTGCCGTTTTAGTGTGGACGGGAGGTGCAAACGTAGCAGAAGGTCTCTGTTTTTAAACGAAAACGCAGTAGTGTGGACGGGGCCGTACAGTAAAGCCACATTAAGCGTTTTCATGTTAAGCGTTTTAGAATGTCCCAACACAAAGCACATTAAAAGTTTTTTTTTTTTTTTTTTTTTTTAACTGAGACTATTTCTGCATCTATATTCGCCTACGTTGCCCCGCATGTTTTCTATGTACGACGTTCTCAATATAATTCATAATCCCACGTTTATAATGAACACCGCGTTATGGTTATTGTGTTAGAAACGGTGTACGCACAGAACAGAGGGGCGGGGTCAGCAAAGCTCATTATCATTTAAAGACACATGCACTTAAAAGGCGTGCTGAAAACAGAGCTGTTTTTGACCAGGTAAAATGAGTGTTTTCTTACAATACTAATGAGAATTTTTAATTAAAGTATATTACAAACTTTTAATTTAGACCCTAAAGAATCATATTAGCTTGCACAAAAATGGCATTATATGACCCCTTTAGGGGTTGTGGGGTGGTTGAGTGCTTGCCGAAGAGGTTTCGCTTCAGCTGCTTCTTGAAAGATGTGATGATCTCAACAGTTCAGCTCGTTCCAGCAGAGGCGAGAGGAAAGTGACTTTTTGCCTAATTCTTGTTCAGTTACTTCAGCTGCCAGGAGGGAGTGTATTATCACGGCTGGGTGCACAGATGGAACAAAGAGTGTCCGCTGCTTTAAGAGAAGTGGTTAGTCAGAGACGGATCCAGAGCCTGCAGAGGAGAAGTGTGTAGGAGAGAGATAGCAGAGGTGATAGTAAAAGGAGACCGGAGGAGCTTGTGACTGTTTTTATAGTGAGATTTTGAATAATTTATTCAAAAGTAACTGATATTTTTTAAAAGTCATTGAACAGAGGTGTGGAGCTCAATCCCTGCGCCACTGAAACTCATTCATTCATTAAACTAGGTCAGTGAATTGGTCATTTCAAGTTAGGATAAACAGTTAGAAGAGGTAAGATGTCAAATAAATGAAAGTCTGTTATATATTATATAATACTGTATATGTAAGACAATTACAAAGCATTATATTTTTCTAGGAAAATGTATATGAGAATTTTGAGTGAGGAAACTGACAGAAAGTGGCCACTCATTCAGTTTTGGAGATGCCAGGCCACAGTTGAAGATTTCGAGACACTAACCGTGTTTCCATTACCCTTCAAATTGCGCAAATTGAAATTGCGAATTGAAAATACGCTCAATGGAAACACGTCAATTTCGCAAAAACTCCCATTTATCGCAAAAAAGTTTTTACGCTCGCATGAGGTGGTTTTTCAGGCAATTCGAAAAAGAAATATTTCGCAAAACTGCAATGGAAACAGTTTTTGCGCATTTACAGGTCAGCTGACGTAGATGACGCGGTGTGTTTGGACAGAATACGAGACGGAGTTCTTTATTGAATTCATAAAAGACAAAAGAAGGACAGAAATACTGGATTCTAAACCTCAAAGAAATGCCACAATCAAGACCTTGAAGCAGAAATGAGTGAGAAAAACCCAGAAACACTTCATATGTGCCACAGTATGCTCTTTCCTTGCCATTAATGCTTGGATAACACGCCTACGTTTCCTTCCATTAATAATAATAATAATGTCTAGTGCGGTACGTGACTGTGATATATATATATATATAAACTTACCAACGTCCGTTGCCATGATTTTCGGAATGACTTATCGCGAGAGGAAAAAATGACGTTTTAGTCGCATAACATCGGTTAATGGAAACGCCATCATTTCGCAATAGTTTTTTATCGATATTTAGAAAAAATCGCAAAAGTTTTGCGCGAATCTTTAATGGAAACGCGGCTATTGTGTCCACAGAAGAAAAGTTTCCAGAAAACGTCCAAACAAAAAGCTGCAAAAGCGCCAAGTTTCATCCCTAAATTTCACTGTCTGAGAGTCTTTATTTGTCATGAACAGTGTTTCATCTTCTAGTGTCTGAATGTGTAAAATCAGTTCTAAACTATAACTTTTCATTCACTCTATAGAAAGAGCATTATTTACATTATATAAATGATTTACAAGAATCATTCACTCCATAAACTATAACTCATATCATGGAGCCCAAGACTGGTTTCCTTATGATGATAATACGCAGATTCCTGACGCACACACACACATAAACTCACACTTTACTCACATTTTACTCACAGTATCTTACAGTGAACACACACAAAGGCCTCTTCAGATTCCATCGCCTTGCCTATGGAGTTTCCACAGCTCCAGCAGTGTTTCAACACACAATGGATCAAATACTGAATGGGATGGAGAAGGTTGTGTGCTTTATGGATGACATTCTTGTGTCAGCACCTACAAAGGAAGACCTCCTGGAAATTTTGGATCAAGTGATGGCAAGACTGGAAAAGTATGGTGTGAGAATCAAGCTTTCCAAATGTGCATTCCTGCAAGACTCAGTGGAGCACCTAGGGTACAGAATAGATGCACAGGGACTGCACCGAACAACAAGCAAGGTCGAGGCCATAGTAAACACACCAGCTCCGCAAAATGTTACAGAGTTAAGATCTTAAGTCACTTCTTAAACATATTTTATGTCAGACTCAGAACAGCCAGGAAGGGTTACAGTACACCATGACCGTGTGTATGATTTTCATACGTGATACTGTTTTACATTATTGACTAATGTATTACCAGTATTACTGTATGTGTCGTAATATAACAGCATGGCGCTGGCAACGGCAAGGTCAAAGGTCACGAGTCTCAACGAGTCTCTGAACACTTCTCCTGCACGTCTGACACTCGTTCTGTGATTAAGAATATGACTTCATTAATGAGCAGAATCAGTGTGTAAGCCACAGTGTACTGTAAACACAGTGAAATGTGCCTCATATCTCTTCTTTACGAGAGTGTATGCCGGGCCATTTCTGATGTTTACTCTGAAGCATCTCTGGGTTAAAAACACTTTATCCACAGATCCTTTCATGAGGAACAAGCAATCTGTCAGCAAAAGTGTTCAGGTTTACCAAAAACTACACATTACTGTGTTTCAATGGTTTCCTATATAATACAGCTTTACATGGATTAATGTATTACTGTTATTACTGTATGTATTGTATGTGTTTTACTGTATGATACAACAGCATGGCGCTGGCAAAGGCAAGGTCAAAGGTCACGAGTCTCACAGAGCTCTGAACTCTTCGCCTGCACGTCTGACACTCGTTTTTATCATTAATATCAATCATTAATGACCAGAATCTAGTGAGTCAGAAAAAAAGCCACAGTATGGTAAATGTGTTACACACACATTCTCACACTGTACGGTTACTGACATCATGTAGGATGTCACAGGATGGCAAAACTAGTGAAAAATGTCAATTTTGGTCGATTTTGAGGTTTTCACAAAAATTAGTTCATTAAAGGATTAGTTCACCTCAAAATGAAACTTTCCTGATAATTTACTCACCCCAAAGCCATCCAAGATGTTTTCTAATAGATATTCGGTTTTGACTTGGCGTGTGATTTGGTGTTATTACTTTACCAGAGATTTTACGGTATAGTTGCTGATTTTGTTTTGGAACCTTTAGAAAAATTTAACTTGATTTTCCTTGAAATTGACTTTGCTGACTTATTTTTAATAGAGAATGTGAAAATATTTTTTTTTATTTTGCCCATTGCGAGTCATTTTGCCAGCATGGAAAATAATTGTATACAGCAAATACATTTTACTGTAATATATCTGTACCACTCCATGTAAGAATATACTTGGTTCTTGTAAAAATAAAGAAACCTCCATTTAGGTCTTGATTTGTTCATGTATTTTCATAGTCATGTTTCCTGTTAGTCATGTGCTTCTCTTGTCTCTTTCTGATTGTCATGTGTTTGTCAGTTCTGTTGCGTCATTGGTTCATTATCTTCATCATGCTCAGGTTTTTCTTGGTTCATTTGTCTAGATTTGCTCTCTGTACTGCTTTTGGTGAGTTTATATGTTCATGAGTTCATGTTCATATCTTCATGTTCATGAGTTCATATGTTCATGTTTATAAATCAAGTCAAACTAAGTCGGGTCTTTATTTGGTATCTGTCCTTTTTGGATTCAGTCTTTGGGTTCAGTTCAACTCGCCTACAGTAAGGCCCGGCTCGATCGGCCCAATGGAGGCATCCAATCAGCTGAAGGTCTCTGCGCATTACTGTCTTTCCTTTTACGCAACACAACAAGATTAGATGAAATACATTTTCTCATTTGTGTTTTCCTGTTATTTCATCTGACTGGAGAGAGAGATGTATTCTGAGGTGAGGCCTTTGTCTCAAATGGTGATTTCCAGCAAGGATTTGTCTCCTCAGGGTCTGGTCGCTCCTCAGACTGTCCGGCATTTTCTCATTTCTCAATTCTTACAACATTCTTTACAAATATTCACTTAAATTGCTTCTTTGTGTGTTTTTCACATTGTTCTTCATCTTTCAAATGATATAAATCAGCAAAAAAGAGAAATGTATCTGAAGGCCGAGATCTGTTATGATTGTCATGGTGAGAGTTAAAGATCAGACATGAGCTTTCCGAACACGAATCTGCTGGAAACATGTTGTACAGTGAGCTTTATATTCACGGATTACACCACAGAAGAAGCTTAAGACATTAGAAGCACGAAAAGCTGAATATGATACTGTTCTTTTAAAAGACAATCATAGTCTGTTTTGAAAAGTTAATAACATTTTCTAAAGGAACCATTTAAAATCAATCAAGCACTTTTGACCTTTGAAAAATACTCCAACTGTTCATCTTTACTCTTAATTTTTTGGTCAAACTCTCAAAAATCTGCCATCACAGTCTAGATGTTTCCTGAAGACTAAATGTGTATCATGAATATAAAGCCACACGGTTCAGTTTATCAGGATCAGTGTCTCTCTCTGCTGGAGATCATCAGTATTACAGCAGATCAACAGAATATCACATGATCATCTACACATCATAACACACTTCACAAGAGGTTCGGGTTCATTGATCTGAAGCGCTCCAGACCAGGTTTGCTCGAACATTTGATATTTTACACTTTTTTCTTTTACTGGTGTTTGGTCGTTACGTGTCAAATTAACATGTTTTTCTAAAGAAAGACAAACATAACTATAGTGATGAAAGCCAAAATATTAAATGTCATGGATGAATATTTAATGATTCCACTATTTTGTTTGAGTTTATTGAGTTATTATGTGCAGTAGTTGAATGATGTATTCTCAGACAGAGTGTGATCTTTGCGCCGAATGGTGAAAAACACACAGTTGTCAAAATATCAATCATGAGGACCCTTACGAAAAAAAAGTATACTTCAAGTTCATTTTATGAAGTATACTTGAGTAATGTTTAAAGAAAACCTGTAGAATAAAACTACTAAACTAGTAGTTTTCTTTAATTCAACTTAACATCATAGTTATAGTTTACCGTTTATATATTATTTTTACTCTTTTAGTGTACTCTCAGTAAACTACTAGTTTAGTAGTTTTATTCTACAGGTTTTCTTTAAGTGAACTTAACATTATACTTATAGTTTACCATTTATATAAAATTTTTGCAGTTGCAGTAGGCCTACAGACAGTATACTACTATGTTCAAATGTTATTTTTTATACTTGAAAAATAACTTTAACTCTACTTTAATTTTAAAAACATTTTATTAGCTTCATGCATCCTTTTTTATCAACACTTGAATGTCAGTAAGTTTCATAAAGAAAGGCAACATTTTGTTAAAATGTTGAGAAAATAGTTGAGAAAATCACATTTTTTGTCAAAGACTACGCCTTGATCAGATCCAGAACGATGATCAAAACACAGGTGGAGTAGATCGAGTCCAACACCCCCAAAGCTTCAGTCGTTTTCTCTTCATGGGTTAGGCCTACGCTTCATTTCATTTGGAAACATTATGCAGTTTTGATTTACAAGCTGTTTAATGTTTGATATCAAATCAAATCAAATCAAGTATATTTGTATAGCGCTTTTCACAATACAGATTGTATCAAAGCAGCTTCACAGTATTAAAATAAAATAATACAACAAAGTTTGTTTCTAGTGGAATTTATTGATTGATAGAATAAAATTAAATATCCCCAAAATATCCCCAACTGAGCAAGCCAAAGGCAACAGTGGCAAGGAACCGAAAAACTCCATCAGGTGACCTAATGGTGTCCTAAAACTCCATCAGGTGACCTAATGGAGAAAAAAAAACCTTGGGAGAACCCAGGCTCAGTTGGGGGCCAGTTCTCCTCTGGCATTTATGAACTAGAGGCCGGATTGTAGTTTGAAACTGTGAGATTAACAATATTATATGAATGCCTGGCCGAAAAGATGCGTCTTTAATCTAGTTTTAAACTGGGAGAGTGAGTCCGAGCAACGAACAGTATCAGGAAGACTATTCCAGAGTTTTGGAGCCAAATGTGAAAATGCTCTCCCTCCTTTGGTTGATCTGGATATCCTAGGTATGATCAAAAGCCTTGAATTTATTGATCTTAAAGAGCGCGATGGATTATAGGGTGATAGAAGATCCGTTAAATAGACTGGAGCTAAGCCGTTTAGGGCTTTATAAGTCAGTAGCAATACCTTATAATTAATACGGAACTTTATAGGTAGCCAATGTAGTGACGATAAAATCGGTGTTATATGATCATATTTTCTTGATCTAGTAAGAACTCTAGCAGCGGCATTTTGGACTAACTGTAGCTTGTTTATTGAGGAAAACTGATAGCATATTACGTAGCTTAGCAATGTTTCTAAGGTGGAAAAAGGCTGTTTTTGTAATATATGAAATATGATTTTCAAAAGACAGGTTGCAGTCTAGTATAACACCCAGGTCTTTTACTGTAGAGGATGAAGTAACAGGACATCCTACTATGTTAAAGTTGTATTGTGAGAGGTTCTGTGGGTGGTTTTTTAAGTATTACCTCTGTCTTGTCTGGATTTAATAAAAGGAAATTGCGCGTCATCCAATCTTTTATATCTTTAACACACTCTGTCAATTTGGATAATTTAGCGTTTTCATCCGGCCGTGATGAAATATATATTTGAGTGTCATCAGCATAACAATGGAAACTAATTCCATGTTTCCTTATAATATTTCCAAGTGGCATCATATATATTGAGAATAATAGAGGGCCTAACACAGATCCCTGCGGCACTCCATAGTTTACTGGAGTTATGATCGATTTTTCTCCATTTAGATAAACAAAATGGTAGCGATCAGATAAATACGATCTAAACCAGCTTAATGCTTGTCCTTGAACACCAGTATAATTTTGTAGTCGATCTAAGAGTATTGTATGATCTATAGTATCGAACGCAGCACTAAGATCAAGTAAAACTAGTATTGAGATACAGCCTTGGTCAGAAGCTAAAAGTAAATCATTTGTGATTTTAACGAGCGCAGTTTCAGTGCTATGATGCGGCCTGAATCCAGACTGAAACTTTTAATAGATGTCATTTTCTTGCAAGAAAGAGCCCAGTTCAGAGGACACAACTTTTTCTAGTATTTTAGACATAAAAGGTAGATTTGAAATGGGTCTATAATTTGCTAGATTATGTGGATCTAATTGTGGTTTCTTAATGAGAGGTTTTATAACTGCCAGTTTAAATGTTCTTGGAACATAACCTAATGATAAAGATGAGTTAATAATATTGAGGATAGGCTCTTCCACTACAGGTAACACTTCTTTCAATAGTTTAGTTGGTATAGGATCTAATAAACATGTTGTTGTTTTAGATGAAATGATAAGTTTATTTAACTCTTTTTGTTCTATAGTTGTAAAGCACTGTAATTGTTCTTGCGGGGTGATAATTGAGGCCGAATTATAAGGCGCGATTGAGGATTGAACGTTTACAATTGTGGTTCTGATGTTTTCTATTTTCTCAGTGAAGAACTTCATGAAATCATTACTACTAAACTGTAACAGAATATTTTGTTCAGGAGACATCTGTTTATTTGTTAGTCTAGCCACGGTGTTAAATAAGAACCTAGGATTGTTATGGTTGTTTTCTATTAGATTGCGGAGATGCTCAACCCTGGCCTCTTTTAGGGCCTTTTTATAACGTGACATACTGTCTTTCCATGCGATTCTAAAGACCTCTAATTTAGTTTTTTTTCCATTTACGCTCCAAATTACGGGTTTCTCTCTTTAGAACATGCGTAGTATTGTTGTACCATGGTGCTTTACTTTTCTCTCTGACCTTTTTTAGTCTAATGGGTGCAACAATATCCAATGTACCAGAGAGAATGGTGCTCATAGTGCTAATTAATTCCTCAAGTTCATCTGTTTGTTTGGGTTCACTGTAGCCTGGTAATACCAGACTCTGCTACTTCACTTTGCTTCGTAGAGAGAGTCTGGAATAGCATAATAGAGAAGTGTTTTCTCTCTCGCGGGGGGGGCGCTTGTCTGAAGTTTAAAATCATTGGTTACCCGTAAGCCAATCACATAACGTTTGGTTATGGCATGTGTTATGCGCATGCTCAGCCGCATCTAACTTCCACTGTAAACACATGTATGATGCAAAAACTAAACCATCGAGCGAAATACCGAAGTGAACATGGCTGTGAACGACTTTTGCAGATTATGTGAAGTAAATCTACGCAAGTACGCATCCACCACGGTACAATCAGCGTCTACGTCACGGCTCTCAGCCCGCCCTCTGTTCGTTGATTGGCCCGGCTGTTTTCAGGCCGGTGGAAAACTGAAAGATACGCTGCTATCTCAGACTGACTACAGGAGCTAAATGAAATTAGCGGAAGTAGGAAGTCTGACGTAGTCAGGCTAGGTTCACTGAGCAGCTGAGACAAATCAGATAAGCTATTTGAAAAATGATCTATGGTGGATGGAAGGATTGTTCTGCCTAATCGATAACGCGGCGCAGCATGATATATTACAGGGGTACGTAATATGCAAGTTACCATGTAATGGTCAGTGACATCGTCACTTTGTGGAATGATATCTATATCGGTTGGATCGGTTCCATGTGATATAATTAAATCGAGTGTATGATTAAGACGATGAGTTGGTCCGGTAACGTTTTGCTTAATCCCAAAGGAATTTAATAAATCTGTAAACGCAGCCCCTAACGCATCATTTGAATTATCTACGTGGATATTAAAGTCTCCAACAATTAATGCTTTATCGAAATTAACTAATAGGTCTGAGAGAAAATCTGCAAACTCTTTTAGGAAATCAGCGTAAGGCCCAGGCGGTCTATATACGGTAGCCAAGGCTAGAGATAATAGGGATGTTTTTCTAACATCTAAGAGCGTAACATTTAGTACAAGTACTTCAAACGAAATAAACTTATAACCCATTTTCTGAGTAACATTGAGAATATCTCTATAGATTGTTGCAACACCGCCGCCACGACCAATCAGACGGGGCTCGTGCTTATAGGAGTATCCTGATGGAGTAGACTCATTTAGACCGAAATAATCATTTGGTTTAAGCCAGGTTTCAGTAAGGCAAAGTACATCGAAGCTATTATCTGTGACTATTTCATTTACAATAACTGCCTTAGGTGTGAGTGATCTAATATTTAGAAGACCTAGCTTTAGAAATTGTTTTTGATTACTAATAGCAACATTTTCTGGTTTAATAACTGTTGAGGCAAAAACAAGTAACTAACAAAATAGCATCAGGCATAAGAGACATCAGGATTCAAATTGTCCTTAAAAGATATTTATTCTTGCAAGAATGTTCCCAGTCCATCCACAGTCCAGCTGCAGGCGGAGTGAGACCCAGAGCAGAGGTTGACCAGCTACTTTATAGTGTTCTATTCAAAAGCTATCTCCTACAGCCCCCACTAAACAAAATAACAAAAGGGACCCCCCCTTGAACCCTTCACAGCACAAGGAACAAAAGGGACCCCCCTTGACCCCTCCCCAGCACGGGAATCTCCTTACCTCTGAAATCTCACACACACACACCCTGCAGCTGTATCAATATCATAAAAGAAACTCAAAATACAGCCAAAGAACGCATGGCATTCGTTTGTTAAATCGTTGAAAATAAAATACAAAGAAAAGATGAATTTTTCCACAACATTTCCTCCTCTTTATCATTCTCTGATAAACAACATAGAAAAAATTCACTCTTGTTTTCTAATCAAACCCATTATACTATTAAATCTTTAAGAATAGAATTAATTCAAGTCTTAATTCAAGAACAGTTATACCCTTCATGTATATCAATACTAAGCCCTAATTTGATTCAATCAAATAAAATCGCAAAACTTTTCTTCAACCATTAATTGGTCAACATTTTCTCCATATATGTTGATCATCTCGTTGCCTCATGGACGTTCCATCTTCACCAATATGACACTTTGCATGCCGTAGAGAGGATTTTCCAACGTTGGCAGGGGAGATAGTTTCTAGCACATATCATTGATCCCCCACTTTATTCTTTGCGTTGGCGTTTTGGGTTGCTGACGTTGGTTGGTGTGGTTAAGGTCAGATGCTTGGACCCAGGTCTAACACCCTTCAATCACTTTCAAATCCTTACAAGATTTTCCCTTAGATCACGATCGCACCCCCACTGGAATTAGTCACTTACTGTCTGCTGTCACCTGCGAATGGAGACCTTAAGTGATTTTGTTAGTGAGCGCGTGTCTTGTCGTCCCTTTGGTGTGACCTGTGAAATTTTCAACCTGAAACATATCACCGGATAATTTCTTGCTCATTGAATAGCACTCAGGGTCCTTGTTCCCCTGAAAAAAACATTCAACCCATGTTGTTCATGTTAACAAAACAATACAGAATCAGTTCTGTTTGGTTCAATCCATCCTGACATCCTGCAAAATGAAAATTTTAAGTTAGGCATTGCACAGGGTTAGGCACTGTTTCTTCACTTTGAACATGTTAACAAGACAAAATGTATACATTTGGAACAGAATCAGTTCTGTTTGATGCAATCCGTTCTGACATCCTGAAAAATAAAAATTTAAGTTATGCGCTGCGCAGGTGTGACACCTTTCTGCCACAGTAATAACCCAGGCCAGGATAACTAGTCAAATTCATCCATAGCCATTGTTTTCACTGGGCAGTCTGCCCTGCCCGTTCACTCCTGTATGACAAGATCAGCTAGGTTTAGACAAATGGTTCTTCTAACCCCTTGGGCTTTCCTGAATGCAAATGGTCCTTCTGACCCCCCCCTGAAGAATTGAAAGGCTCTTATCTGACCATTTGTTCATGTGTGTGTGTGTGTGTGTGTGTGTGTGTGTGTCTTTGCTCATGCCATGTGCGCAAAAGTCTGCATCTTCTGTAAAGAAAAACAAATGTTGAGGTTATTGTCACATAGTTTTCTTTTGTCTGCTGTGCTGCCACATGCCCTGGCGTTTCCTGTTGAAACAATTCTTGTTATTAGCACACTTAAAAAAAAAATACAAACAATGCACACAGCAATTTTGTTAGGGGGAAGAATGGCTTCTTGCAGGGTTTTTACCCAATTAAACCCAATGTCCTTCCAACATTTATCTTCCCACCTGTGCGATGGCTTTCAGCAAATGTGAACCCCTTACTAAACCAGATCTAGCTGGTTAAGACAAATAAAGTTCTTCTAACCCCTCCTGGACTTTTACTGTCCTCACATACCGATGAGGTCAAAGCTAGATAACCTCTCAGCCTGCTGTGAAGACAATGGGTTTAGCCCTCCCCCCTGGGTTTACTGTTTTCCCACCTGTGAGGCCGAAATGTCTTTGTTTGTGGCCTGAATACAAATTATCCATACTAAAAAGTTCAGAGACTCATCTGACCACTTGTTTTACTGTGCGTTGTCTTGTTCCCGCCATGAGCATATTCATCCTCCTCTTGATGCACGACACCCATCTCGTGCATAAATTTAACATAATAAAATTCTCTTACTTTTATCAGACGCTTTTATCCAAAGCGACTTACATTTCAAGGTACACATTTACATTCTTATCAGTTCTTGCTTTCCCTCGGAAATTGAACCCATGACTTTGGCGTTACAAGCGCTAACGCTCTACTGTTTGAGCTATTGGAAAACTGCAATATTTGTTAATATTTATTTGGTAACATTTGTTTGGATAAAATTTGCTAACCTAAACGTTGTCCTTAAGCCAAATTTCCTTTAGATATCTTTCTCTGCCTCTGAAATAAAAATATTACTTAAAGCCACAATTTCATCTTCTTATCAAATTGTTTTAAGGCAACGGCCTCTAGTTTCACAGCGTTTCTTGCTTCTCAGGCCTATTGTTTGGTCTCTTAAGCAACTGTCATCTACGAACATTCTCCAGGTCATCAATTGGTCAGGTCATACTTCGTCAACGTCAGTCGGATAACAATCTCCCCCTTTTACAATACATAACTGTTAAGGGCTCTCTGGATAATCTGATATTTACTTAGCCTACGTTTTTGTTGCTGTCAAATCTATAACTTTTTCTCAACACATGACTGATGGCTATCTATGACTTCACAATTCTAATTTACACATCAATACTTAAACCTGTCCAGAAAGTAATTCAAATCTACTGCACATCATAAATGACCAAAATAATAATTAATAGACAGAGCTCGATGATCAATCAACTTAAAGCTCATCCTGTTCTGTGTTGCCTTCTCATCAGATTGACTCACAATCCTCAGCTTACTTTCACATTTGTCATTTGCCTTAACCCATCTATAATGCTAAAACACTCTTTCCAGAGGTTAATGACAAATTTATACACACTATTCAGACAGAATAGTTGTCCTAAATTAACACATACTGTACAAAACATGAATTAACACTCACACTCATCCCTGACTATGAACCGCTCATATTTCTTATTCATATCTTTTCTCTAAACAGATTTAAATTTTTAAATGACATTGTAAACTTACATTTTCCTGTATCTTTTATCTAGGCTAATGTTTTTATGGCCTCTTAACCAGTTTCAAAGCATGTCTGTTCATTATTCATTTGATTTTGGAAAAGTCCGCTGGATTGTTTTGGTGCATAATTATTACTTTGCTTCAGCTTTCTTTGGCTGACTGATAACAGAAAGACAGACAGAGTACCATCCTCTTCCTCCACTCAAGCAGTCTCTTTCTCTCTCATTATAAGCAAATAATCTTTTCAACAGCCTCCTAGGACTGTAACTAAAATAATCATAGTCATAGTCAATCCTTAATAGTTCACAAATGTCAAAATACAAATGTTTGACTCAAATTAGAACCGTTACAATAATCTAAAATACATTATGCTATGATCTTTTTTCTAAGGTTATTTTTAGTTTAAATACTCAATTCACCTAACCTTCGTTTTTCAGAAATTTCTCTTGACTCATCACAAGCTGTTCTCATCTTTAGCCACCACCATGTCTAATGACCTTCAGGAGTTAAAAACTAGTTCAATATCAAACATTTTTCTTTGCCCATAAGGCAACCAACATCATGTTCCTTATGTCACATCTTTGATCTTCTGTTAAAACAGAACGGTCGAATGTTTAAGGTGACAAGCTATTCGAAGTCCCCGTAATCAAGATGGTTGTTGGTTGTGCTCTGTGATTCTATTTACATATTACTGAGATTGGATGTAATTGTCTCTATATGATAATTAAGCTCTTTTAAGTGAAGGAACATTTTGATATATATATATTGGAGTGGAAGTTGTAGGGAACAGACCCCTCTTTGATGCTCTTGGCCCCAAGTAGCATCACAACCACTCCCTTCTTGTAGGTAACACCTCCCGAACCTGGTGGGCAGGTGCCCCAGTGGCGGCGATAGTCCCTGTCTTAGGTTGTTCCCATCTATGGCCATCAGAGAATCTTACCCGTCTTTGGGATCTACGCCTCCTGCACACTGAGTTATGGCTCTACTTCACTTGAGCAAAATTATCATAGTTTGTGGTAATGAATTTTTTTTTTTTTTTTTTTTTTTTTTAAATCGAGGTAATCAAGAACCATCATATCCACTTGGAACATTTAATATTGACATTCAGTGTACTGTTACTTCTGTAGCCGGAGCCATCGGCCCTGTTTTATGGTGGAGGCTAAAATCAGACAAAGAAGCGGTCAAAAATGTCACTTCTATCATTTAAGGTCTGCATTATTATTTTAAAGACTTCTTTAAAATCATTCAGTTTTACTTTTAAAACATTTACAAATTGTCCTCTAAATTTGTCAAATCTGCCACATCTATGAATCTTTTCAACTGCAACACTGTGCTTTACACAGCCTCAGACAACAGTTTTCAGCTGACATTGAATGAGAGAGAGACTCTTGAGGCATCAGGACTGGTACACTGCATTCTCATAAACCTTTAACTTCAGACTTTATCTGCCATCTTTTCTTTAACTGTAGCCCATCTTAAGGCATCTTTTCCATAAATTACATGTATTGTAATTTAGACATTACAAATATCCACTCCGAATGAGTCTCTGTTGCACTGAAACTGTGGCAGTTTCAGTCACAGCACATGCCAGATTTAGATAAGCAAACCTGTTTTGGCCAAATCACATTCTTATCTTTTAAAATCAACATTAACAAGCCTTTGTTTAATCAAATGCCTTTTACACATTTTACATTTAGCAACTGTTAATCCTGTAACACTGCTTCTGTTTATTTTATCTTAAAGAAATAATAAGAATTATTCTAGTTCTTAATAACAATTTCATTTCAATTTTACTTCAATGTTTTCTCTAGGAGTTTATCAATCTGCTTCTATGATTCAACTTTTGAGGCTGCTCCCTGCTTGTGATACATTTTTTTGATTATCATTATAAATCATTCATTAGATTTGTCTCTCCATATCATCTAAAACCTTATCAAAGCATTTCATTCAAAACACAATCATCCTTTTAGTGACCGGTACTTTTAAAATATTTTGCAACTCATTTAGTCTTATCTGTAATTTTATGTCAACCGGTACTTTTTATAGTTCTTTCCTTTCAAAAGGAATTCCTTACACTTAAATCTTTCAATCTTCTTACAACTTTCAAAAGTTCCAACTATCAACTTTATTTCTCCCTCATTTACTTTTACAGTCATACAGTGCGCATACAGTCACTGAATGACCCAGCTGACTGCAATAAAACACTCTCTGTTATTCTGCCTTTTATCTTTCTAACAGCTTCACCCTATTTTGCACTTCTGAAACATTGTGTTGTATTTAGGAAATGCAAACAGAGCCATTGATAAGCAGTTCTCTGTATTTTCTGTTACAGTCCCAGCTGCAAATTCAATTACAATAGCCAAATCATAATCTTCATCATATTAACATTGATCTACATTCTAACCCATATTAACACAGACTTTTCTTTAAATTTGTGTCATTTTGGCATTTTCTTTGTTTGGAGCCAGTTAAGTTATTGTTTATCTTTCCAATCAAAATCAAACTTTTACAAAAACATCATCTGCAAATCTCTTCAGAGCATGAGCAGAACTGCTTACAGCATTTGCTCTCTTTTATCTCACTATTTATCAGGACTGTTCAGTTACTCTTCATACAGTATTAAAACTTTAACGTGTCATTAATTTCATCAACACTGGTTTTAAAAGCGTATTCTTCTATCAAATGGTTAGTTTGCAGATTCAACTTAAATTACAAGATTGTATTATGATTATTCAGTCCCACTTATTCTACTGTTTCACAGAAACCACAAGATTCCCTAAATCTTGTTCTCAGTCTCTAAATTACACACAGCTATCCTAGATGCTTGCACCTTCAACTCTTGTTACAAAAATATGTCAATCTATTCTTCAATACTCTTGTTATGAAAATTCTCTAGACATCACTATTTTACCAGTAAAATATAATTGTTCCCCATTCTGCTTAATAAAACATTCCTTATCTTTCCCTACATGCCAGTTCCTTCTGCATCATTTTCCCTTCTTTTCGCTCTACCTCATCTAACCAGTACACGATTGTATGCTTACAATCCACACGTCTCTCACACAACAACCTTTTGTTTTTTACTTCCCTCGAGTCTCTCACCGCTGTCAGCCTAGTGACACTAAACATTCCCTCCCTGGGAAAATCATGGTACTTAATCAACTTTCGCATAATTTTCTTCATTTGACTGTAAACCGGTGTATAAAAATGATCTGGTTTACTATTAGATGACCCCATTTTGGCTGAGTTCCTCTTTTCTGGATTTCACAATTCGACACGTGTCTTACAGAATCTGTCAAACGTCTTCGACAGACCCGATCTTTTACTCCGAGATCGGACGGACCTCTGCTTGTTTACGTTCCACCCAAAGTTTTCTCACGTGCGCTTATTCGCTTGCTCAATTCTGTTTTACTTGATTAATTCAACCTGGTCTTGTAATTACGCTCCACTCAAAGTTCTCTCACCTGCGCTTTTTCGCTTGACTTAATTCAATGTGGTGAAACCTTGAGTAGCATACAATTACCCAGAAACTTTCTCTAAGGTTTACATAAATTTCGAGTAGAACGTAATCATCTCAGCAGCTGTGATTTCTCTGAATCACCAGTGGATCCCCTGTCCACTAACGAGCTAAGTGAGGTAGAAACTGATCCGAATTCCTCAGATCAATTCTTTCCCTTACCCCAAAAAAATTGTGATTCCCCTGAATCACCTCTCGCTCGTACCAAAAAGCAAAACTCAGCCAATATGGTTCACGTTCACTCACAATTATCAAAATAATTTAACTGTCTCTTACCCTAGATGCTTTTACTGCCTCCGAGTTCTTTCTGAATCCAGTGGGTTCCTCCTGGCCCTGATAGCAGTTTTGGCTCTTCTCTCTCAATTCGGCGAGGTAAGACTAAAGCCTTTTGTGCTTTAGGGTGATCAGTCCGTCAATACGCTTTCTCAGGGCCAGAAGAAACCTCATGGTTCGCACTTCTGACACCAACTTGTTGAGGCAAAAACAAGTAACTAACAAAACAGCATCAGGCATAAGAGACATCAGGATTCAAATTGTCCTTAAAAGATATTTATTCTTGCAAGAATGTTCCCAGTCCATCCACAGTCCAGCTGCAGGCGGAGTGAGACCCAGAGCAGAGGTTGACCAGCTACTTTATAGTGTTCTATTCAAAAGCTATCTCCTACAGCCCCCACTAAACAAAATAACAAAAGGGACCCCCCCTTGAACCCTTCACAGCACAAGGAACAAAAGGGACCCCCCTTGACCCCTCCCCAGCACGGGAATCTCCTTACCTCTGAAATCTCACACACACACACCCTGCAGCTGTATCAATATCATAAAAGAAACTCAAAATACAGCCAAAGAACGCATGGCATTCGTTTGTTAAATCGTTGAAAATAAAATACAAAGAAAAGATGAATTTTTCCACAACAATAACAATTAGATTTTTTCTAGATCCTGCAGTAGATTTATTATTTGATCTCATTAAACGAGGAATAGACACAGTTTCTATGCAATGTTCTACACTATTTATATCAGTTAAATTGGTGCAGCAGAGACTATGATTTGGACTTTTGGTTACTAGTCAAAAGGTATTTAACATTTTGGAGATGTTATCTGACAGAAGATCCGACCCGAATCTGCTTGGGTGTAAGCCATCAGCACGGTAAAGCCTAGGACGCTCCCAAAACAGATTCCAATTATTTACAAAGAGCAGTTTCTGCTCATTGCACCATGACATTAACCATTCATTTAGTGCGAATAATCTACTAAACTTTTCATGACCTAGTCGGTACGTGGGAAGCGGTCCTGACACAATGATCGTTATATCAGGCGATGTGCTGCGTACCGTATCGATCAGATTCCTGAAGTCTTTCTTCAGAACCTCCGTCTGTCGCAGCCTGATGTCGGCCCCTCCCGCGTGCAGGACCACAGTTCCGACGCGCTCGTTCAGAATCTCGGGAACATGAGCAGCGATTTCAGAAACACGAGCACCAGGAAAGCAGTGACTATGCACCTTACTTTTATTTAACGTAGCGTGTACGTGACGAACGATGGAATCACCGATGATCACAGCATCGCGTTCTGTTTCGCGAAGAGGGGAGAAGCGGTTTTGTGTGGATATCTCGAAAACCGGGAGGGTCGGAGAGGGTCTTGGTCTAGACCTGACTCGCGTCTTCCGCTGCGGAAATATCCAGGCTTCGTGGTGGCATGTTGGAGCCGGAGTGAACGAGACCATGGCTGATCGCGACCTCGACGTTCGGGACTGATGTTGAGGAACGCACGGAGTAGACGAGGTCGAAATCAGCGGGTTAGTAACGTTAATCTCTGATTTGTGTGCATCGGCGCGCGATGTTTCAAGAGCCAAACGCCGGTCTATCAGCTCGGATTTTCTCACTAAAAGGTCGTGGATCTGTTTCTCAACAGCTTCCAGCTCAGACTGCAACGCGTGTAGCTCAAATGTGTCCTCACCTGCACCAAAAGGTAGACTACTTACATCTGATATATTCACCATTTTAACAGATGGACAGTAAGTTAAATTAGCAACGACGCTACCAGTGATGCTATCAATATTAATACTAATTTATTGCTTAAGTCTTGGATATAATCCGTCTTTTTAGTGGTACGGGTGTGGAGTAGACGCACGATAGGCGAAAAAATGTTTGCTTGTAAATGAGTGCGGAGAAGACGCGTTCAGCCGTGATCCATGGACGTAACCTATAAGAGTATCCAGCGTTGGATCACTAGGCTTGAGACGCGTCTGCTCAACAGTCCGCGTTGTAACTATGAGGTGAGGAAAAGTAGAAAATGTTCGTTGTAAGTGAGTTTAAAGAGAAATCGAGAATTATAAATCAATCGATGGAGCTCCAAAGACAACAACGCGTTCAGACGCGACGCATGCGCATTCGAAACTTCGAATATTCATCATCCCCAACACCCGTCTCAACTCACTAATGTTTTGTGGCGAATCCATAGCTCTGATTGCCTTGACCCTCTCTGGGCTTGGAGCGATGCCTTGCCTGGTCACCACTTGGCCTAGAAAGTTCAGTTCTGGCTGGCTGAAAAAAATTCGGAAAGATCCTCCGCTATACCTTTAACTGATCCAAATATTCATAATCAATTATAACAAGTTATGATTGGTTATTCATATTTCATTGAGCGAACTCGTTACACAGTAAAAACTCCTTTCTCGTAGTTTGGCCAAGAGCAGCACGTTAGATTGTTAGCTTTAGCTTCTAGCAGCTAAATTCTATCATCGACGAAACGGCAACATCAGCTTCCAGAAGCCAAGAAGCTGCTAGCTGCCACAGTAAAGTATGTGAGTCCCCTTTCACTTTGGTTTTATCTCGGGGCCCGAGGAAGTTGTGGCAATGTGTTAACTAGGCTAAGTACAAAACTGGTGTGTCTGACTGTTGTGGAAAAATAAAGATACCCGTTATCTTGTTAGTGCTAGCTAGCTAACTAACATTCGTTGGAGGTGCTAGTATTAGAGCAAACAGTAAGCTGGAGACTGTGTTGACTTGAGGGGCAGAGCAGCTAGCTGTAGTTAGCGATAGCTGCTACAGGTTAGCTGACTCAGTTCGCAGTATTGTAGCATCTTCAGTGTAGCGTTATTTGGAGTTCAGACCACAGGAATTCAAAAGGAATCCTCTACGCTACCCTCATTGTTTATGTAGCAGGAAGGGTTATTACCCCTCCTACTTGTCATGGTTTGGCCAATGGCCTGGCATCCGGTGCGTATAAGAGCATGGGTTACCGGTTCCTTAGTGTGCGTCACTATCCGGGGCCGTGACGTTACCCACGCACCCTGCTGCTTTTTGCTGGAGTGCCGTGTCAGGTGTTGCTCGTGTCCCAGAGTTTCATCTATCAATGAGAAAAATGATCAGTGATGACTGATGAGTTATCTGTTTATACAAGGGAAATGGTTGCATTATTATTAGTGGATAGAAGAAATAAGACCTGTGAAATCAGTTATTTGTTCAGATTCATGTTCATCATTGGCTAGTTTACAATACAGTCATTTAGAAAGTAGACCAGATAATTTAATGGAGATAATGCAAACAATATACAGAATTCAAATGATGGGGATTACAGTAGTATTTTTGTGGGTGCCTGCACATGTTGGTGTCCAAGGAAATGAAATTGCAGACAAAGAAGCAGTTAAAAACAATGACATTCATTTAATTGTTAATTTAAGTAAGAATGAAATTAAGAGTATTATCAAGAAGAGACTAAAGGAAAGGTGGCAAAAACAGTGGGATAAGGAGAAAAAAGGTCGGAGGTTCTATAGAATTCAAAGGAAAGTGGGAGAGATGAGAATTACAGGGAAAAACAGGAGAGAAGAAATAGTAATATCAAGGGTGAGATTTGCACTGTAAATGCAAACATGGTATTTAATTAAAAATAGTAAATTGACCTTAATCATTTTTTTTCAACCTGCTATTAACACTCACTTTTAGTAAGTTACTTGTACTTTGAGGTTGAAAAATCTTACCAGCTCAGTCTACTTGAGCTGGATTCATTTAGAAAAAGTAAGTTTATGACCTGTGGGCATGCGCAGATCAGTCCTCTCTACGCTAGACGTCGATATATGGCCACGCCAAGACTCGCCCTTCAATAGCTACTATTGGCTGAAGGTGAAAACCGTAATTTTAAGCCACCATTGTGGTGATTAGTGTTTGTTTTAGTTGGGCTCTTGAGCGTAATATCGTTAATTTAACATTTTGTTTGGCTACTGTACCTGAGCTATAACAGCCAGATGAACAAACAGTAAAGGTGATCTGATGGTGATGGTTGTGTTTTAACATAATCATTATTTCACTATCATTTGACCTGATTCACTGAACTCATATAGAGCCCAATTTCTGAGTTAGGTTTACTTTATTAAATATAGCAGCACTGTGGTACAGCATAATATTTATAGCCATTTCAATGAAATCCAAATAAAAAAAAATAAAAAAAAAAATCAATTTATTTTTTTAATGTAGGCACACACAGACATCAAGAATTAGTCTATAAATCTCAACAATGGTGACAGACAGATCACCCCTGATCATAAGCTCATTATTTATTCATGCAGCAATGCATGATGGGAGCTATGAATGAGTTTTGATTGGTTGTACCCAGAATGCACTGCAACATGCTTTATAATTGTCACCATTGTTGAGATTCACAGGCTGATTCTTGATGTCAATGTGTCTAAAGACTAAATTAAACAAAAAAATACATATATTTTTTGTATAATGAAAACTTTTAAGAAATTATAAATATTATGCTGTACAAAGACAGTGCTATAATTAATAAAATAAATCTAACCTAACTCAGAAATTCATTTCTTTAATTTAAGTGAACTTGAAAAATGAGTGAGCAGAACTAAAAGTGTTAAGTTGTAGGTATTTAGTAATTCTAAGTAGGGTTAAATTTATATCAAGCAATCCACACAAAATGAAAAAACTAAGTTAACACTAATCATGGCTATTAAGTTACATGAACATAAAAAAACGTGCTAGTGGTACTACTTGATTTAGTACTGCACTTAAAATAAACAAGCTTTTCTAACTCACTAATCTTAAGCTTACTTTGCTTAATTTTTTTGAGGCAACGAGTTTGCATACTTTTTTTAAGTAAGGTCAACTAATTACATTTTACAGTGGGACACACAAGATTAAATAGTAGGCTACACTTTATAAAATGGGTAAACATGATACGGAAAGATGTGATTATTGTGGGCAAGAGGAAACAGTAGAACATGTTTTAATGCATTGTCAGAAATATGAGAATGAAAGAAGGTTAATTCATAATTGAAAAAAAATAAAAATGCAATTTATACCAAAGTAGGCCCTATATTCTGCAAAATAACTCGAGAAATGAGTGTTATATTTTTATTCTTCAGTTTCTTGAGAAATCTAATTTGTGAGAGAGTATTAAAAAAATAATAATAAAAAAAAAAAAAAAAAAAAAAAAAAAAGGGGGGGGGGGGAGGGGGGGGGGGGTCGTCTTGGTCCACACTCCATACCAGTTGGTGGCGGAAATACACCATTTTGTTGCCAATAAAAATTCAACAAGAAGAAGTATAAGAAGGCGTTGCCTGGGTGGGTGTTGCTCGTAAAAGATCGCTGAAGCTGCTTACACACTGTCGGTGCTGATTGCCGGTCTTTGTGCTTTCTGGAGAGTTGAATGTGGACATTTGAGACAGGTAAGGGAAATTTGTATGCGATGGTGTTTTGTAAATTAAGTTTCTATGGATTGCTTTGGCTGAGCGGGTAATCTGACTAATCTGTATGCTAAACGCAGTGTAAGATCTATCTGCGCTTTCGAGTAGTATGAAGCTGCAGACTCGGAGCCTGCATCCACAGTCCCGCACCCAGAGTCCCGCATTCTCAGACCCCTCGTTTTTCGAGACAGCGCCTCCTATCAAATTGGATCGGATAAACATGTGAAGAACTTAAGCCGAAACGTGAGTAGCCTATCGTCAATTTTATATAGCAAATCATTGCCTACTCATTCGATTTCTTTTTTTAATCAAACTACTTAGCTCATCGATACACCAACATATGAATAGTCCATTTAATATTTGTAAAGATAGTTTGTAACCAAATTTTAGCCGTTAATGTATGTTTTTTTCGCCTTTTTTCCGCCAAAAATATTTTGATAGCTAACGTTAGCCTTTAACCTTGGTCTTTTTGTAGACAAGCCATTGTAAAGATTTGATTAAAAGTAGTTGACATTAAAGTAGACCAATTAAATACATTAAGTGTGTTAATATCAAAGAATGCCATCATTAATTATTTAATTCGATTTACCGTTTGACCTTTTTTTAATTACCGGACCTTTACTCCTAAAACTATCAATTGAATGAATCAATGCCGGAGTAATTATTTTACTTTATATAATTTATGTAGACTACTTAAATTAGTTCTTATAAAAAGTAAGTAGCCTATTAAAACGAATCAATATTAATTTAACTGTGATATGAAGTTGTTGCCTTCACTGTAACCAGTCTATGGTATTAACGTGAGCTAGAAGGAGGTGGTGTTTTTCCGCGGCCCTACTTATCACCTTTAGGTTCTTGTAATTTGCATTATTTATTATTACACAATATTTTTGACAATGTCATTCATCTTTTATTTTAGTGAAGTCGATGAATTTGACAGTGATTGCAAAAAGAATGAAAAAAGAAGGAACATTCGCCTACCAGAAAGTAATTATTTTACCTTATGCATTTACATTACATTTTACATTTATTCATTTAGCAGACACTTTTATCCAAAGCGACTTATAAATTAGTTTTTTTTATGCAATTGAAGACAAAAAGTAAAGTCACTAACACAATTCTTTCTTCCTTTTTTCTTTGCTTTGTCCTGTTTACAGCAAGATGATGTTTAGGTGATCGTTAAATAAAGTACAGAATTGTTTATTATTGTTGTTTGTCTATTCTTATTTGAGTTTTGCTTCGCATTTAAAATATCAAAAAACAGGTTTTGTAATGTTAGCATGGTAACATGTTAATTAGACCATTATAGGTTGAACTGAAAGAAAAATTGGAATTTGAATTAAAAAAACATTGTAACAATATAATATCACATAATATTTTTCAGAAGATATATCCCTTTTATCAGTAATTTTCTTTAAATTACACCCACGCTCAAATTACTGGGTAATTTGTTAGTCAGAGAACACAATGAGGTTTTTTTGGCACATGCATTAAGTAGGGAACACAAATATTTATTTGTATAACTTTAAATAAAACTAGACCGTAATTGTCACGGTATCAAATGAAGAGAATGATTTGCAGGTTAACAGTGTTTAATAAAAACAAAACTCACAGCTGTACGCAAAATGATAATCCAAACAGGTGACACAGAGAAGGCAACAGAACAACCAGTGACATCAAACAATGAACCAGCAAAAGACACACAAATGCTGAGTCCCAATTCGCCTACTTATACTACGACCTAAAAGTATGTACTTTTTTTGTGAGGAAAAAGTACATACTTTTGAGTGTGTAGCAAAAGAGTATGCACGTTCTGGGACATACTTCGATGACGTCATGCAACGTGAACTTGAACGTGGTTGCCTAGTTACGCACACCTCGACTGTTAACAAAACATTTTACATTTCATTCATTCTTATATGTCCAATATAATTTTATTTACTATTCCCATCTTTTTTTCCACAATACATTTACATTGTGTTTTACCAAATTGAGGAGTGAAGCAGGGCGTCGTCGTAGATCAACCAAACGCAGGTCGTTTGTGAGGCGGCTGGTTCTGACCTGGTTCTGACATTCATGTGCAAATGTGTGTAACGAAAGCTACTTATTTTCGGAGTTAAAATATTTCAAGTTTATAGTGTAACTATTGTTTAACGTATTTTATACTTAATCTTATACTTATGTATAATACTTAAAAATACCCCGATGAAAATTAACCATGCTTTTACTATAGTAAAAGTGTAGTAACCATGTTTCTTTGGTTGGACTGATAAAGTTAACATTTGTACAGCCACAGTAGGCTATTACTACAAATAAGTCAGACAGAAACATCAAAATACCGGTAAATACATAAAAAAGACACTTGCATGACACTGTACTAGAGCCTTTTTATTTATTGTTTTGTAGCCTGCAATGAGGCGCTCAGTATTTTCATCGGACCCTACAAGATAAAGACGGTACTTTTTTGGCACAACATAAACCCATTAATATTACGAGACAATAAAATATAACTTTTATTAGGGTTAAACATTTGAATTCTTACACTTAAAAACTGAGGGCGCATCTCCGCTGCTGCATCCGACTGCCATGTTTACATCACCACCATCACCGCAAAGCTCCTCCCTCCCGCACGCAATGGGTTGTGGGCAATATTAGCCGTTAGAGTGTGCATTGATCTGCACTTCGAATTCTAACCGGAAATAGTAGACCATCCGGGTATCTTTGGAACACTCATTTCAACATACTACGATTTGGGACGTACTAATTCTAGTTTCGCATACTATTTAGGACGGATAGTATGCGAATTGGGACTCAGCAAAAGACACAGCTTATATATGCAGGTTAATGGGAAACAGCTGGTGACAAATGATCAATGATTAACAGACAGGAGTATGGGAAATGCAGTTCATGATACATATGACAGTGAGGGGAAGAGACATCTGGTGGCAACTCAGGGAACAACACTAATACAATACAATACACACAAAACACAGTCTCACACTGTGACAGTACTCCCCCCTAAAAGGAGTGGCTTCCAGACACTCCATAAGACCAAGCACAAAAGTTCAGGTGGGTGGAGGAACGGAGGTGGATCTGGGGGAGGGATGGAGGGTCTAGAACCCCAGGGCGGGGCCGCAGGCGGTGCAGGGAGCCAGGGCGGGGCAGGGAAAATGGACAGTTCTGGAGGCCAGGGCGGAGCCGAGAGTCCATCGGACGGCCAGGGCGGAGCAGACTCTTCCTCGGGCGGCCAGGGCGGAGACTTTCCCTCGGGCGGCCAGGGCGGAGACTCTCCCTCGGGCGGCCAGGGCGGAGACTCTCCCTCGGGCGGCAGACCCCTCGGGCGGCCAGGGCGGAGACTCTCCCTCGGGCGGCAGACCCCTCGGGCGGCCAGGGCGGAGACTCTCCCTCGGGCGGCCAGGGCGGAGACTCTCCCTCGGGCGGCAGACCCCTCGGGCGGCCAGGGCGGAGACTCTCCCTCGGGCGGCCAGGGCGGAGACTCTCCCTCGGGCGGCAGACCCCTCGGGCGGCCAGGGTGGAGACGCAAGCGGTGCAGGGAGCCAGGGCGGGGCCGCAGGCGGGACCAGAGACCAGAACGGCGCTGGAGACCAGGGTGGTGCTGCAGGCATCTCCAGACACCAGAGCCGAGCTGCAACCCATGGTGGTGCTGGCGGTAACAGGAACCTGGGCAAAGAAGCACAAGAGGCCCTATGGGCCAGGTTAGCTAGGGCAGACAGTTCAACTAGCTTGGGGTCGGCCATCTCGGGCCAGGCAGAGAGTTCAAGGAGCTCGGGGACGGCCATCTTGGGCCGGGCAGAGAGTTCAAGGAGCTCAGGGACGGCCATCTTGGGCCGGGCAGAGAGTTCAGGGAGCTCAGGATCGGCCATCTTGGGCCAGGCAGAGAGTTCAAGGAGCTCGGGGACGGCCATCTTGGGCCGGGCAGAGAGTTCAAGGAGCTCAGGGACGGCCATCTTGGGCCGGGCAGAGAGTTCAGGGAGCTCAGGATCGGCCATCTTGGGCCAGGCAGAGAGTTCAAGGAGCTCAGGGACGGCCATCTTAGGCCGGGCAGAGAGTTCAGGGAGCTCAGGATCGGCCATCTTGGGCCAGGCAGAGAGTTCAGAAACCTCGGAGTCATCCATCTTGGGCAGGACGGAGAGACTTTCAGTCGTGACAGGAAGTGCAGTAGACTCATGTTCAGACCTCTCAGCTGTGACAGGAAGTGCAAGGGACTCAGGCTCAGGGGCCGTATTCACAAAGAATTTTAAGGCTAAAAGTAGCTCCTAACTGGCGAATTTAGGAGCAACTCCTAAAAATAATGGGCGTGTCACTCGTAACTTTAGGACTCCTAATTTTTTTTCACTAAGAGTAATTCACGAAGCATTTTAGCCCTAAAAGTAGCACCTAAGTCTGGGACAGCTTAAAAGAAGTCGAGAGGACTCCTAACTCACTAAGACCTATTCACAAACCGCTTTTTGTGGCATTTCACGTTGCGATGTTTTGAGATGCGCATGCGGCGGCTACAGGAGCTTCCAATCGCGAGGGAAAAATTTTGCTTTGTAGGCATAACTAGGTATGCAATAACGCCACCAACAACAACCAAAACTAGGCTACTCATTGCATGTAAACTAATTGTAACGTTTCATTGTGAATCAAATTAAAATGTTCTTCTCTTTGCAAACGTAGGCAGAGGCATATAGTGACAGATTAATTCAATAATGTTGCAAAGATATTGCATCAATCCATATGTTTCATTAGGCTACTAGGCTTTTTGTTTTGCCTTACTCTTTATTCATTTAGGCTATTTATTCAGTTATTCATCATCTTCCGTCCTTCGCACTACACCGCACGCATTCTCAGACCTGTCACCTGTCACTCATCATCTTAGGGGAGGTGTTTGGAATCATTCCCGCGTTACAATCATCAGCCAATCAAGGTGGTCACTTCAGTCAAGCTCGTGCATGAGTAATGACGTCATCCATGGCAACGAAGACTCACTCTTAGTTTAGGAGTTGTCATTTTTCTTTACTAAGAGTCGGTCTGAAAGGCGTTGTGAATAACTTTTAAGAGAAAACTCCTAGCTAAAATCTTTTAGTGCGATTTAGGAGTACTCCTAGTGGTAAGATAAAATGCTTTGTGAATACGGCCCCAGA
Organism: Vimba vimba; assembly: GCA_022828995.1. Taxonomy (NCBI): domain Eukaryota; kingdom Metazoa; phylum Chordata; class Actinopteri; order Cypriniformes; family Leuciscidae; genus Vimba; species Vimba vimba. The sequence continues at coordinate 4,629,423 of CM040829.1, read as the reverse complement.
CCTCTCAGCCGTAACAGGAAGTTCAAGAGACTCCGATTCAGACTTAACGGCCGATTCAGGTTCATGGGCTTGAGAGACATCTTGCTGAACAGAAGAGCAGAAAGCAGACCACACACACCACAGAGCCATGGTAAACACAGGAAATACTGAGTCCAATGAACATACCTCTGGTGCCTTCCTGAGAACAGGTGCAGGCGTGATGATAGCCCTGCTTAGAACAGGTGACGCTGAGACAACAGCCATCTGGAGTGTAGGGGCAGGTATAACCCCAGCAGTCTCAAAAATAGGTGCAGGTATAGTGACAGCCATCTTGGGTACTGCTGCTGGCTTGGCGGCGGCCATTTTGAGGACTGGTGCAGGCTTGGCAGTGGTCCTCGTGAAAACCGGCACCGGGGTTGGAAAGCCAGCCCTCCGCAATGACCTTAATGGAGTCTCTGCCAGACTAGACCTCAGACGCTGGGTTCTGGCATGGATAGGAGAGAAAGGTGAGGCAGCCATCCTGTGAAGTGGCTCTGGTGCTGCAGCCATCTTGTGAATAGGCTTGGGTCTCCTCTCCATCTCCCTCTCTCGTGGCCGACGCTCGGGAAAGAGTGAAACAATCATGTCTCTAGCACTCGCTACATCCATAATTGGCTCGGGTGTGGCAGCCATCTTGTGAAGAGGCTCAGGTGTGGCAGCCATCTTGTGATATGACTCGGGTGTGTATTCCCGCAGGCCCAGAGTCCCAACACACAACGACCGGTGCGCACTACCTCCCCTCAAAAAATTGCTTGGACGGGGTCTCCTCCCTGACCTCCGAGAAGAATTCACCTTAGTCTTGGAAAAGACCCGAATCATCTCCCCGGTAAGTGCCTTGAAAGAGGCACAGCATGGGTCCCGTCTCTCCCACACCTCTGTTCCCCATGTGGCTGCTGGACCGGTCAGCAGCAGTAGCACAAACGCTACTTTCGATTCCTCAGTTTCGAAAGTCCTGTGATGCATATCTAGATGTAGAGAACACTGATTAATAAAGTTTTCACATAACTTAGGCTCACCAGCGTATCTCTCAGGGAAGTCCGTGCTAGGCTCCGGCTGACCACTCGACTCCGTGGGGTTGGGGGAAATGGATCAGGGTGGCCGCGGGTCCTTAAAAAGTCTTAAAATGTCTTAAATAAAGTTTTCCTAATAAAAGGCCTTAAAAAGTATTAAAATGTCTTAAATTCAGATTCGATAGGTCTTGAATATTTCTGGTCACGTTACCGCAAAAATTTCTACAGTTTGACGGACCTAATGCCCGTCAAGTGAAGCATCGAATCGCCAGAATGATTCAGATTTGATTACATAAACAGCTATTGATAATGATTTGAAGGCTTTTTCTGGTAACGCTGTTGAGGCTCGCGCTGCTTGTCTCTGTATAGGAAAAAATCTAAACAAATGAGCATAATGGCAAACATAAAGAAACATACTGAGGTAAAAATTCAAAATGTTGAGGGTTTTTCCTGCATAGAGAATTATGAGGCGGCCGTCCGGCTCTCGACAATAACAAATAACTGGGAATCACCGAAAACGTGAGGATGATTCTGTTTTATTTCATTTAATTTAAGTGGCGATTGATAGCCTATAGGCCTAGTTGATAATAATATAGGCCTAAGTTACCTAATGTACTGACGGTAACAATGTTGCGCTGTTGAGGCTCGCGCAGTTATTTATAACATATTATAGTTAAGAAACTAGGCTATGCTACACGCGACCAGAGAGCTGTTTTCCTGAATGCCATCAAGATTGAAACCGAGACTGATTTCATAAGTTCAATAAACAAATACCGGTAGTTAAAATTAAGTCACTTACATTTTAGACGCAATGACTGTTTTTGTTCTGTTTCAGCAGCGAAAATAGTTCCAAACAAAGATCACAGTAGAACCCCCATAGCACATCTCACAGCAACACTTGTTGCAGCAGCATTACTGAATGATTCAGCGGTTGAGTCAAAGATTCAATTACCCATTCATAAACTGCCTCATTCTGAATAAATCAGCCGTTTGAACGAATCGTTTGAATGAATGACTCAATGATTCGCTCATTAAGACGGTCGCCTGCCGCCTCCTACTGGCGGTTTAGGCCTGTTCACACCAAGCACGATAACTATAAAGATAACGATAAAGATAACTATATATGCGTCCACACCAACGACCGATAACGTCTTTTTATTCTAAGCACGCGCGCGCCCGGATGATCCAGATCCATTTTAAATGCGCGAGACCTTTAAATTAGAATGGATTCTGATTGGCTGTCAGTGTTTTATCGTTCAACAGCTGGAAAAAAATCGTTCTAAAAGTGATCCCGACGATATCGTTCCTCATATCTTTATCGTTATAGTTGTGGTGTGAACTCTGTTATTCTTTAATATGGAGAACGATTTTTAGAATTATATTTTTATCGTTATCTTTATAGTTATCGTCCTTGGTGTGAACGGGCCTTAAGTTTCATAAAGTATCATTCTTTTCAACATTCCTTATTTGTATATTAAAAAATATTTAAAATAATCTCATTTAATACAGTTATAATTTTTCAATGTAAATTATTTAATTTGATTGGTAACAGCCTAGTGTCTTATTATTTTAATTGAATATATTGATCAAATTTAAGAATTTGAAATGAAAGATGGAGCATACATTTAATACAATTAGGGGGGAAATGCCCTTTATAAAACAGTGATGTAATGAAACATTGACAATTTAAGTTTGAAGTGAGTAAAGCCTCTGTTTAGGCTATTAAGGAAATGTAATTTTGCCTAAAGAAGAACTTTTAAATAAATTTAATTATTTTAAATAAATGTTCATTTTAAATCAGCTTTAACACTAAGAATTTGAATAACACTTTATCTGCTTAACACTAAGAATTTGAATAATTGTAATGTGATGATCGGATGCAGATATCTAAATCAAAGAATATGGGTTATTTGCAGGTGGATTATCTATTTTTAACAGTGGATTCGGGTGACTCAAAATGCACCAGATTAATGAATTTATCTTTAAAAAGTACAAAATTTTCTTCCGGGGGGGCATGCCCCTGGATCCCCCTAGAGGTACCAAGCTCCACCCACAAAAATAATGTGGGAAACACAGGCTATATGATGATCTACAAAAAATTGAAATTTAATTATCTTATTATTAAAATACATTAATACGATTTTACCACCTCCGCCTCATTTTGAGCCAGGAAAAACCCCTGAGTAACATAACATGACAGGAGCTATTTTGCTGAGTATTCTCACGATTGCAAATGTTACATTGATTTTAGTTCAATAAACAAGTAGTGACTATTAAATTATTTCAATTACTTAGGTTAAATATTACATATACGCATGTAATATAATGTGTATTTCCATCACAGGTTTGGTCTTAAATTTCATTCAAAGTGGCATTAAAAAGGTCTTAAAAAGTCTTAAATTTAACTTGTTTATATCTGTAGACACCCTGATGGATGGTGTGGGCGACACGGAACCACTCTGCAACAACAGGAGCTGTTGTTGCAAATCCGCCACCCTGGTACTCAGTGCTTCTCTCACCCGCTCCAAGTTGCTCTCCTGTGTAAGATCCATAGCAGTGATACAAAAATAACTCCGGCTACAAATAACTCCTGTGGCTGATAACCCGCTCCTTCCTTAATGGCTGGTTCATTCTGTCACGGTATCAAATGAAGAGAAGGATTTGCAGGTTAACAGTGTTTAATAAAAACATAAAACTCACAGCCGTACGCAAAATGATAATCCAAACAGGTGACAGAGAAGGCAACAGAACAACCAGTGACATCAAACGATGAACCAGCAAAAGACACACAAAGACACAGCTTATATATGCAGGTTAATGGGAAACAGCTGGTGACAAATGATCAATGATTAACAGACAGGAGTATGGGAAATGCAGTTCATGATACATATGACAGTGAGGGGAAGAGACATTTGGTGGCAACTCAGGGAACAACACTAATACAATACAATACACACAAAACACAGTCTCACACTGTGACAGTAATATTGCACCCTATTGTTTTCAGTGGCATTTGGATAAGGGTGTTATACGATCTTCCGAACAGTTGTTTCGAAAAACGAGGTGTCTGAGAATGCGGGACTCTGGGTGCGGTTGTTATACGATCTTCCGAACAGCAGGAGGCGCTGTCTCGAAAAAACGAGGGGTCTGAGAATGTGGGACTCTGGGTGCGGGACTGTAGATGCAGGCTCCGATTCTGCAGCTTCATAATATTGGGCTGCGCGCTGCGGTGTCAATGCGGAACGAGTGTAGCCTAATGCATCTAACGTGACAAATGTGAAAAAACAAAAATCCTCGACCGGCCCACCGGGAATTCTCCCGATTACCCACCCCGGGCCTGTTGACAGCCAACCCTAGGCGCCGCTAGATCGGGAAGCGCGGATTGAGTGAGAGCGAGTGGATAACGTGACATGAAGCAAGCTCGGTCTCTGCCTCAATGTTGATAATTCAAGACAGCATGAGAACTGACTGCGCATGCGCAAACCTACGTAAACTACATTCTATGGACCAAAGAGGCATTGCTAACCTCTGCCTCAATGGGCATGGCCTTAAATTTCCTGCATGAAACAATGGTTTTAGGAGCAAACAATGGCAAAATGAGTATATTATGTGTATTCCTGAGAATTTTTGTTACAAAAATTTTGGAATAAAATAAATCATAATGTGGTGAATTAATAAAGTTCTTGGAATTAATAAAGGTAATGTCCACATTTCCATGAAGGTATTTTAATGAAATCTCAGATTTCTGTCTCTCAAGTGACAGTCTACACACCCGTACGATTTTTTTTTTATTTCAATCTAAGAAAATACATTCACATGTAACATTTTAAGAACATTTTTATTTGATGTCTGAAACATGTACATTTAACAATCAATCAAGCAGGGAGCATATTCTAAACCAAATATATAATGTTTTAACATGTTCCTTTCAAGCAGTCTCAGTTCCCCCAGCTTAGAATTCACTGCAATCCCCAAAGCTCCTCTGGACACATTGGGGAACCTCTTCACTGCCACTGTAGAAGACAAACATATTTTATTTATATATTATATATTTTTGTTTTAAAGGGGTGGTTCACCACATATCCATATTTAAACATAACACACATCAGTAAGCACAAATAGAAGCTGAAACATGCTTGCTTGACGAATGAGGACCAATTACACAATGTTTTAGCTTTTAGAAACACATGAAGTTTGTTATTCCACATTAAGTGCTTCTTTTTATGTTTGCTGATCAAAGTTTGTGTGTAGATAAAAGCCTAAATTAAATCTGCTCATCATATAAAGTGAGTCTCTTCTGAAAATCGGGACTAAACCGCTTGACGAATGTGAATAGGTTTTACGATCTCTTTATGAACTTTCTGAAGCATCAGTGTCTGTGTCAGTCTGAGTTTGATTGAAATCACATCACCTTAATCACAGCAGAACATGATCACGTCATTGAGAGCGGTGTCGTCTCCACTTCCCTGTGGCGGTTCTACCAGGGTCTGTAAGCCGCAGATTCCTTTTCCTTCACACGTTGGACTCCAGTCGCCCCAGTTGCCCCAGTCTGTGCCGCCACCCTCCACCTCCTGACCTCCACTGCATTTGAACCTGAAAAAAAAAAATTATGTGACAATATTATGATAAAATATATTGTGCTGTTGTGTCAGTCACATGATCACCTGCAGCAATCACAATCTTGAACAGCAGCACCACTGCAAGTGTGACATTACCTAAACTATTGATGGGGGAAAACTGAGTCCTTAAATGGCAAAATAAAACCAGGATGGGTAAGAGATGGTGTAAGAGGTTTACACTGGGTAAGAGATGTTGTAGAACTTATAGCAGCACACACTCACTTGATGTTGTTTGCGGCCGTATCATCTCTGTCTCCTTGGGAAGATTCAACTCTCAGCTGGAAAGCTGTAAAGTATCCAGAAGGACACCATCTGATACGTCGCCAAGAACCCCACCTGAAGAAAACAGCTGCCTGATTAAATCATTGTTATTCAAGAAAATCCTCAATTTACTTATCTAGCTTAAATGCAATAATTGTTCATAATCGGAGTCCATTACTTTGCTACGTTGGACTCATTTACGGTGTAGTCACGTGAGCTTGATGAATCTTTGGACCGATCGACACAGTGAAGACGAATCCCATTGAGCGCTGTATCATCACCCAACTGAAGTGTTTCCACCTTAAAACAACATTGAGACAATCTTCCACTTGAAAGAAACTCTAACCCAAAACTTAGTAACATTTATCTTCATGCTCTTTAATATTATACTGGCACTTAAATCTTAAGCAGGTGCAGTTCCCTGGCATTAAATGAACAGCAACTCTATAGTTTTGAATCTTTGAAGCGCTCATCCACCCCCACATTAGCCACAGAGTCAATGCCCAACTTACCTTCAGACTAAACCCTGCGGCGTATGTTCCACTCGGACATATGCTCTTAGGCCCCCACGATCCCCAACCCATTCCATTCGTCACCTTCAGCTCAGATCTGTAAGACCGGTCGGTGCTCACATGCCCAATAATGGCTAGCAGGGAAAACATCATGGAAAAGAAGTGATGCATTGCTACAGCACTGGCCTGAACACTGATAGTTAGATTAATTTGCAGAGAATAATTAAACAGAGACAGTATAGTACCATAACACTCTCAAGTTTAGTTAGGAAGAAGCCTCATATTTATACACAAGAATCATTAACCACGATGTCCATTCCATCCAATCATAATACTCAAAGATCAACCCCTACCATATTTGGCATATTAAGAAATAATGTTTTATTAACAAAGTTCGGGAGGAGCACGTTCAGATAATTAACCCTAATTAAACACCTGTGGAGCACAATCAGTTAATCAACCCAATCAATGAGTTAAGAGGTGTCTATATATACAGCAGATAATCACACTTTGAGTCAAAGGAGTCGTCAACTCCGAGCTTGTTGTATTTCACTCGGGGTTTATTTTCCTCAGCTCTGGGTATTGGTAGTGATGGCCAAATGAAGCGTTTCGAAGCATTGTTGCTTTCTGATACAATTGTGTCGAAAATGGTTCATTACTCGAAGCTTCATTCAGATAGAAATTGCAGCACCATCTCCTGGTGAAGTAAATGTAATGCAACAAAGCTGACAACCATAAAATGCAAGTAACGCCCCGTTTATTACGTGTTCACCGAGGCGATCAAAGCTGACACAGTGTTAGTGCTGTGAAACTCATGTAGGTGAATTTTACAGATACTGATGAATTTCACGTGTTCACCTTGATAATAAAACATTAAGCATGATTTGTGTGTGTGTAATTATTTCTTTAGACAAGGACAGAAGATCAGACCAGCTTAAAAAAAGTTGGAAACCATCACAGAAATTCTAATGGGTTTATATTAAAATGGGAACCATTGGCTTTTACCATTTAAACCACTACATAATTTATTTATTTTTTTAACTGTGTGTTTGGTACATATTGCATTAGGATTTAATGCCCCCACCAATACAGCCCAACACATATCAGTGGACCCACAGAGACCACTATAATTCCCATTACAACCAATAAAATTCCCATGAAAACCATTAAATCCAATAGAATTTCTGTAATGGTTTCTATGTTGTTGTTTTTTTACCTTAACTTTTATAAGAAATACAGCCGCCAGGTTTCAAACCTGTCAACACTGGATTGGGCTGTCAAAGCGTCAGGTGGTTCACTACAGGACTGAACCAGTGTGTTTGCTTCAGAAGTCATTTTCACGTGACTAGTGACGTAATGATACAAGCTCCGAAGCAGTGGTTCATTGCAAGGACCGGTTGAGTTCGAAGCAAGCTTCGGAGCGTCGGTGTCAGACGTAGCATCACTAGGTATTGGTGGTTTAATGACATATCATTATCCAAAGAGGCAATCAACTCATCAGAAACCTGTTGTTTTCCACCAAATTTAGGTTCTAATCTTCACCTTTTCATATACCTGAACTCCAGTAAACTCAACCAAGATGGCTGATATGATTCTTTTTAAGGTTCTAATAGTGCAGAAGATTAATGGCACATTTCAAGAGAATCGTTCAAATTGGAATAAAAGCATGAAATTTGGCAAAGATACTCTCTAAGGGTCAATTTTTTTGGAAAAAGGCATTGGCCATCCAAAAATTCAACATGGTGGCCATTTTTTCAAGATGGCCGCTATTTCTGTCAAATGCTCATTATAGCTGTGTCCCAATGTGAAGACTGCATCCTTAGAAGGCTGCGGACTTCAAACGATGCAGCCTATGCGTCCTCCGAACGATGCACCATGTAGCCTTCGTAGGATTTCCTAATTGTGCAGCCAGGTGTTCCCGATTACCGCTCCAGGTGCCAAGCAACGGTGCGAGAGTATCCTGCCATCCTGACAATTCATTTGATATAATTGAGTAAACAGCTATGGAGCCCGAATTGGCTATTGTCATTTTTATGTTTTATATTTTACTGGAGGACATGGTATTAAGGATGTTTGAGGTCATGTAGCCTACTTTCGGCTTAGAATCTTCGGATAGCCGAAGATTAAAATGTTCATTTATATCTTACCTTGATGCGATTTTGTAGGCTAGTGTATTATTTTTTATTATGTACATAAATGGACCTTGGTAAATATATTTACACAGGTTTTCAACCCTATTTGAATATAAAACTCAGCTGAATATAAAAAGTCCAGTGCGCATGTTACTCCCGCTCGTCATCGGCAGCTGTCAGTCACTGTTGCTAGGCAACAAGAGCAATCCTCCGTAGGCTAGACCGGTCCGAGCGCTTCAGATGCGCCCTTTGAAATTGGACGGAGCTGTATAGCAACAATTTGTTAATATTGTGACAATAGGTCTACATTTTGTTACTTTAATTTTCAAAATAACCAGTGGTGGTATGTAAGGAACTACATCGTTAATTCTCGAAGTGATTTTCCCACACAGGACAGCAACACTATAAAATTAGGTTATTTTACAATATGATGCAGTTTTACAATAAACTACACAAAAGTATATAGTTTAAATGTATCAACCTTGAAAATATTCGGAAGTAAAATGCAACATATGCAGTAGGCATAAAATAAAAGCAGAACCATCATAAAAACCCTGACGAGGTTATTTTCCTGCAGAATTCCTTTACTTTTACTCTTGATACGTTAAGTACATTAGAGTACATAGAGTATGCAAGATAATTTTGCTTAGCTAAGGTTTGAAATATATGACTAGTAGTTTTTCCCCCAATGCGGTATTAGAGGTTATTACAGTGTGTGCAGAATTATTAGGCACGTTGATTTTCTGATCATATTTTATTTCCAGGAACATTTTGCCAATTCCAAACCATATTAATCTTAATAATTACAATTAATTTTGTATTTAATCATTTATAAGTGATATATAATTGTTCATGAAGGCTGGAAATGAAAAATGTCTTTTTATTTTCAGGTGTGCAGAATTGTTAGGCAAGTTTTCTTTTACAGATAAAATAAGCCAAAAAAGAGATTTAACAAAGACTGAAAAGTCAAAAATGATTAAATCCCCATGAGAAGAATGCAATACTAATGCAATACTAGAGATTGCAGTTAAGGCATGACCACTGGACAGTGAAATGCTCATTGGGTCAGACAAAAACAGGTGGAGAAGAAAAAACACATGTTAACTGCAAAAGAATGAAGAATTAAGGTGAAGAATTAAGTGTGAAACCATCAGGAACCCTTTAGTCTTCAGCGCCACCATTTTCCAGAACTGCAACCTACCTGGAGTCTCCAGAAGAGCAAGGTGTCAGGGTCTCAGAGACTTGGGGTAGGCAAAGAATCCTAAAAAACGACCCTCTCTTAATAAGAATCACAAACTGAAGAGTAGTAAAATACATGAAGAAGTTTTAAAATACATGAAGTTTTTTTATAGGCTTTATACAGACAGATTGAGAGTGACTCTTGAAGGACCAGAACCACATCCTCTTCTACCACTGTTTGAAGAATTCATCTTCTAGAATATGTTTTAATACGTTTTGTGAGTTTATTTTTAGTCCATCTCTGCAAAACGGACTTCAGGGTAGGAGATGGACTAAAAATAAACTCACAAAACGTATTAAAACGTATTCTGGAAGATGAATTCTTCAAACAGTGGTAGAAGAGGATGTGGTTCTGGTAATTAATAATAATTTATATTTAATTTAAAAAAATAATAAAATAATATAAAATATTTACTAATATAGGTATTTTATATAAATAAGCACAGCTGCATCCACCTCCGACTTCTGGTTATTAGCGGCTACTTCCTGCTGCCAGCTGTCGATTTTTTGCTGAACCCGCTCTCCGAGGGGCACAACCGAAGGGAATTGTCTCCGTTTTTCAAAATAACCATGTACATGTAAACGGGGCCTAAATTTAAATAAAGTAGATGCTATTTTTATCAAAACCGGGCATGCTTTGACGGCTAATTGCCCCGTTTACACATACATGGTTATTTTGAAAAACGGAGACATTTCCCTTCGTTAGAGATAAGGGAACGAGTACTGCATTGCAAACGCTGTGGGAAAACTCCTTTTCTCGAGAATATTGAAGCCTTTATTTTAAAACGCATTGCAGCTGCACAGCAAGAGCATAATAGCCCGCGAAACGGGCTGATTGACTGTGCAGCGGCAACTGCACAAACCTATGGTGAGTGCCCGGGCGCGCGTGGTCCAATAGGAGCGCTTGATGCCCTGCCAACTTGAGCGACATGTCAGAAGAGTATAAATAGGGAGAAAACTCACCATAAACCACCAGATATATACTGCTTGCCGACAGGATTCTATTCACCAGACCACATCACTATCATCATGTATTAATGAACTAAAGGCCTGGCTCAACTCCAATTTTCTCAGTCTGAATCTGACTAAAACAGAAATATTAATCACTGGCCCTCCATCTCTAACAAAAAATTTAAGCAACATTCCCAGACTTGACCTCGAAGCTACAGCAATAATTCCATCTGCCACTGTCAAAAACTTGGGTATTATTCTTGACCCTGCACTGACGTTCAACGCTTACATTAGTCAACTTTGTAAAGCGTCCTTTTTTTCAGGAAGGAGAGGACCAATGGTACTTCGCACGTATTTGGGTCGAGGTTCCGAGCTAAACCGTTCGATGACCTGATCCGTTTGATGTCCTGAGGAATCATAGAGACTGGAGGGAACGCACAGAGGGTGAGGCTGGGCCATTTCGCATCCCTGCTCTTTGAGAAAAAGATTGGGCAGTGACAGTTGTCTCTGAGGCAAAGAGGTCTACCTCTGCTCTGTCGTAGACCTCCCATTAGGGGTGACCCCGAATAGTCGAAGATTCGATGCTTCGATAGGAGGAGCCTGATTCGACTACCGATCTCACGGTCGAATCTTCGCAGAGGTGTTATGAAAGGAGGATCTTGCCACTTTGGCTATATGAGGGCGCTCAATGTCTGATTTCACATAGAACTAGCTTTTATGTCAATACGTTAATATTCAGCCTATTATGATAATGCTGTATATACAAATGTGCAAAGAAAGAAATAAGTATTTAAAAAATATTTTTTTAAGGTGCGTGAATAAATCCAAACACCCCGTGACAGATTTAAGTTTCACTTTCAATCCGTGACCGACAGAGGAGCGTCTTCGCGGCAAGGATTTAAATCTTTAACAATGTCTGGGATAAGAAAATCTAAAATGTGGATGTACACCATCAGAAAGAATATTCTCCAAGGCTGGATTTAGCATCAGGAAAACCATGATCGCACTTCTCCCGGCCATCGTTAACACGTTTCACGCATAGACTGGGTTTCACCTTAGAATGTATTTTATCCGCGCGCACAATTTGAAAAGACTCCAACGGACACAGACAGAGTGAAAGACTGGATTTGTTCTCTCGATCAGGTAGGGTACAAGTGATTTCAAAACTTGTCAGCCGGTTCTAATTTGATTTTTGGATGCTGTGAGTGTGAACATTTTTAGCTAAAAAGACTGCCTCTCCAGTTTAGCATTTATTGTTGTTTCTGCAGTTAAAAAGACAAAGTTGAAAATTCTGGCTACTATCGTTATTTTAATAATTTCTTTATTTTTATTTTATTTATTAATCTGTCAGGGTTATCTAATCTAACTATTTGTGGCTTGTGTTTTGAATATGTTCCCCTCCACTTTAGGCATTTTGCACACATTTGCTCCTCATCTTGTGACTTGATTCTGATTTATTTCGTTTTGTATTTTTATTTATTAGAAAGGTATATTCTGTTCTAATTAAATTTAGTAAATTAATTGTTAATTTTTTTCTGTGCATCGATGTTGTGCTGTAGGCTGGCCTGCTCGCACAGGTAATTTATCCGATTTAATTTGATTTGCATGTGAAATGCAAATCCTGCCTGCAGTGTGGCCTTTCTGGAGTTATTTATTTATGTTATTTCTTAGTTTTATTGATCCAAAATGTTTTTATACATTTTCTTCTATATCTTTGTGTGATTTACTGTACATCGCAAAAGTCCCGCCCCCATACACAAGATTCGACTATTAGTCGACCATTGGCCAGACATGACGATTCTGATTCGACTATGAAAATCCATAGTCGGGGACAGCCCTACCTCCCATAACAGGAGAACCGTCTGGGGATGGAGAGACCATTTCTCTGGGGAAACGTTGCCCCGAGAAAGCATGTCTGCTCCCACGTTCATCGTGCCTGGCACGTGAGCTGCCTTGAGTGAGCGCAAGTTGGTTTGAGCCCATAGCAGTAGCTGTGAGGCTATGGCTAACAGGTTTGGGGACCTGAGGCCGCCCTGGTGATTTATGTAAGACGCCACTGACATGTTTTCCGTGCGGACCAAGACGTGGTGTCCCACCAGGTATGGAAGGAAGGTTTTTAGGGCTAGAAAAACCTCGATATGTTGATATGAATGCTGATATGAAGGCGTTGCTCCGAGCTCGACCAGAGGCCGGATACGGGCCTGCCCTAGCACAGGGCTCCCCAACCTGAGTTGGAAGCATCTGTTGAGATAACCCTCCTTTCTGAGATCAGACCCTGCTGGTACCACTATCTTTCCAGGGCTCCAGGGCTTTGGTACAGCGCTGATCTACCCTGATATTTAAAAGGCCCGAGCGCCACTGTGTCTGCATTATATTTTGAAAAAGAAGTAGATTATCTTAATATCAAAACCTTAAATTTTCTCTGGACTCAATGATAAATACATGTCTGACCGTGTCGGACATAAATAGGTTACACGTCCGACATATAGGCCATCTATGACTTCGCACGACGGTGTAATTTACTTCCGGGTAAAGATAGGATCAGTCAAATGAAATACAATAAATATTACAAATTAAAAAACGAAAAACGGAAATGTCGTCCAATTTTCTAATACTATTATTTGATGACAATACATTTGGAAAACAAAATACAGCCATTTCTGCTTTCCTTCTTTTAAACAAAAAACAAAGCGGCACCCTTTTTTAAATTTCATCTTTCATTCCGAAATAGAATAATGAATGAACGAAAAAGTACACGGACCCCTACAGGTTACAAGCTTCACATATTAGAGAAATACAATAATAAAAAAACACCACATTTTTTTAATGGCTCGTCATTTTTTTTCAGATCAACACCTGCAAGTGACCACTAGGTGTCACCGTTGAGACGGGTGTCGGATTGTTTCGAAGCCTCGACACAATATGGCACATTTGCTTCAACTGTTTCAGTGTTTCACAAAGCCTCGATCTGCCCATCACTAGAGCTGTGTCCCAAAGTGAAGGCTGCGTCCTTCGAAGGCCGTATTTGAAGGCCGGATGGCCGTATTTGAAGGCCGATTGCGTCACCGCGGCGCGACGAAGGACGTCCCAATTCAAAGGCTGCATCCTTGGAAGGTCCCATTTGAAGGCCGATTGCGTCACCGCGGCTCGATGAAGGCTGTCCCAATTCAATTCTCCATCCTCCGAAGGCCGCATTCGAAGGCCGGTTGCGTCATCGCGCCGCGACGAAGGCTTCCCTGATTCAAAAGCGACGCCAAATGCACCCTTCCTTTCCCCGTGAAAAGAAGGATACATAAATGGACACTTAGCGGCCTATTCTACCCCATAAGTCATTGCGCGCCGTTGACGACAGCATTTATTTATTTATTTTTAAAGGCGGCCGAGACTAGAGATCGGTGGTGGACAGCAAATTCACATCTAAATGTAAGTATGATGTTTTCATTTACTCAAATAGCTAGCGAAACCAGAGTTAAAGTTTCTTATAAACTTCTTCTTAACTCCTTCGTCACCATTGCATGGCTACATTTATCAGGTAGTTTTAGGCAAAACTTGTGGTAATAACGTTATTAGTTTAACGACCTATTTGTAATATTTGCACTTGTGTATTATAATAAATATCACTCACCCAATAAAGCCCAAAACAATAAGAAAAGCAGTAACGTTAGATAAGGCAATGGGGTTTCACTTTTATGTGTTTTTGTAGTGCTGTCATGCAAGCTATGTGGTTTTAACCAAATTTTAGTATATAGAAATATGATTTCTTAAGAATTTTTTTTGTATGCATGTCTTGATGTGTCATATTTTGCAGTGTTAACAATGCATTTAAGATTGCTCCTCTGTGTTAAGTACCCTTTTCTGCTTTTTTAGAACAATTCAGGAAAAAATGGGTCTATATAAATATAAAAAGAAAAGTAATAGAACATCTTTGCTGAAATGTATTGTCCTGTTGTTGTTAACAAGCCATGGTTCATTTGCTCTGCCTTTAGGATTGTGTCCTGGGACAGGAGAGGGTGTGAGTGGGAAACCCACTGCTGAAACTTGGCCCTGGTTTGTCCTCATGGATGAGGTGTTGGGACAGAGGCATTGCACCAACCCCCCTGTCCTCATCGCCTCAATCCCTGAGGACACACCAGGGCCGAGTTCAGTATGGGTGCCCACGGTGAGAAGGAGACAGGGGCAGCAGCACCAGCCCCACCAGTAACAGCACCAGCACTAGCACCCACACCAGCAGAAGCACCAGCACGAAGGCGCCGAGACAGGACGAGTTTTTGGACTTGATCAGAGAAGAAATGCAACTACAGAGAGGGAGGCAGAGGCGAGGAGAGCACAGGAAAGAAGGGAGAGGATGGACAGGCTGTTTTCTCTTCTTGAGAGAATGATTGAAAAATATATTTCCTACATATTCTTGTTTAACTTTTTTCACTTTTATTTTTTAAAAGAAAAATTATGTGCATTTATTTTTATGCAACTTTAATTGTGTAAATAAAAGAGAATGAATTGTTCTGGACATTGTTTATTTTTGTAATGACAGTAATACTTTCTGCATGAAACAAATGCTATACCTTTTTATTTTTTCAAATAAAATTAGTAAATGAAAATCATTTGTTCTATAGGCTACATTAAAGTACTTTTTCCAACTATTTACAAAATACGTTAAACATATCAAAATCAACATAAACATAAAATAAGAAAAAAATTATGTAGACTGTTGAGCTGAGCTTCTGGACTGGAATGGGCTGCCCCTGGTAAGGCCTCCTGCTGGTGGGACATCATCTGGGACGGTCTCCAGAGTGTTAAAGAGCATATTTCCACGATCCACTAAGTTGTCTACCAACAGGTTTGCAGGGCTGATTCAATCGACGCCTTTCTGAAAAAAGTACTTTTAATAACTACTGCATTTATATTAAGCTACTACTGCACCATATTGTGATGTGAGGGAAAAAAGTAGGCTACTTCAGGTTACTTCACATTTGTAAGTGAATACTTAACGAAATATGCAGTTCCGAAAATTAAAGTAACAAAATGTAGGCTTATTGTCACAATATTAACAAATTGTTGCTAACTACAGCAGCGTCCCATATCAAAGGGCGCATCTGACGCGCTCGGACCCGTCTAGCCTACGAAGGGTTGTTCTTGTCGCCTGGCAACCGTGACAGCTGCAGATGACGAGTGCGAGAAATACTGGACTTTTTATATTAAATTGGGTTTTGTATTTAAACAGGGCTAAACCGAAAATACATGATCCGGCAGCGCCGGGGCTCACCATGTCCTCCAGTAAAATATAAAACATAAAAATGACAATAGCCGATTCTGGCTCCATAGCTGTTTACTCAGTTATCAAAATGAATGATCAGGATAGCAGCTGTCCTCTCGCACCGTTGCTTGGCGCCAGGAGCGGTGATCGGGAACACCTGGTTGCACAATTAGGAAATCCTAGGAAGGCTACATGGTGCGTCCTTCAGAGGACGCATAGGCTGCATCCTTGAAGTCTGCGTCCTTCGAAGGATGCAGCCTTCAACATTGGGACACAGCTTAGGTCTCAGTAGTCCAGGAAGCCTCATTTTGCCATCACTATTGATTGCCTCTTTGGATAATGATACGTCATTAAACCCCCGATGCCTAGTAGCCGAGAGCTGAGGAAAAGAAACCCCAAGTGAAAGATAACAAGCCTAGAGTTGACAACTCCTTTGACTCAAAGTGTGATTCTTCTTCTTCTTCTTCTTCTTCTTCTGATGTTTAATGGCGGATTGGCAGACCAACATAAATGGTGCATTTCCGCCACCTACTGATCTGGAGTGTGGAGTGTACTTGGCTTTGGAAGAAATGGAAAAAAATATATAAAAAAAAAAATTATATTTATTATTCCTGTTTTATTTAGATATTAGAATTAGTAATTCATGAATTCTTGATTGTCTTGTCCCATTTCCTAACAATACCTTTATTGAAATTGTATCACCTCCCATCCTTCGTAACTCTTGACTTAACTGTTGTCTCTCCCTTTCATATGCAGCACATTCCTAAATTATCACAGTTTCCTGTATCATGCTTCCCTATTTTATAAAGACTATAATTTAATGCAGTGTGACCAATTCTTAACCTTGTAATAATGACATCTTTTTTCCTATTTCCATATCTTTTCCTCTCATTTCCAAACCCGTTCCTGAATTTGATAAAGATGTCTTCCTTTAGAGTCACTATTCCATATCTTTTGCCATCTTTTACTAATTTCAATTGCTATCAATCTCTTGGTGATACATTAATTTCTATCTGTGGATGATTTAATGCTTCCTTTGCCAACTGGTCTACCTCCTCATTACCATCCACACCCACATGTGCTGGCACCCAGAGGAAGAATACCAATACCCCTAACTGCCCTGCTCTAAACAAACATAGCAAAACTTCAAATATTAAATCTTGCCGAGATTCAGATTTTCCCCTCATAAGACTAGTGAGAGCAGCCACTGAATCAGTACATATCACAGTTCTTGCTGGTTGAACTTCTTCAATCCACTGTAGTGCTAATATAATAGCTAATAATTCAGTAGTAAATACCGACACATTATCCGATATTATTTTTGCAATTTTTATATTAAATGTAGGAATGAATACTGCTGCTGCAGTTCTACCAGACTCTGGTTCCTTTGACCCATCTGTAAATACCTGTAATACTGAATAATATTCTCGATCTACATACTGTTTAACTACTAACTTAGTTGGTATGCTTATTGGTTTATTTATTTCTTTATGTATTTGTAAGTCAATTAATGGCATAGGATACATCCAAGGGGGAATTGCTGGTATTGGAACAGAAGGGGCTATTAAATATTCTTTCAATCCCAAGCTGTTTGCCTCCTACTACCCAACCAAAGCTTGCTATTTCTTTGTATTCATACTCCCAACATTCCTTCATAAGTATTTTTTTACCGGATGACTTTCCAGATGTCCACATACACCAGACCAGTATCTCATCCTCAATTGAAGTCTGCGTTGTTCCAACGGTAATTCTCCTAACTCAACTTGTAGTGATACTACCGGAGAAGATCTAAATGCTCCACCACAAATTCGCAATGCCTGATTTTGTATTACTTGTATTTTTTTAAGTAAAGTTTTATTCGCAGAACTGTATACCATACTTCCATAGTCTATATTTGACCTGATCACTGCATAATAAATTATTTTCAGTGACTGGCAACTTGCCCCCCCAATCTGCACCTGACAAGCATCTTAAAACATTTATTCCTTTTTTACACTTTTCTATCAATTTCTGAATATGAACTCCAAAGTTTCATTTATAATCCATCCACATACCCAGAAATCTCACTACTTTGACTTGTTCCAGCTGATTACCATACATTTTAATATTTAACATAGGATTATTTTTCTTATTTGAAAAACAAATGACTTGTGTTTTTACCACAGAAAACCGAAAACCCCAACTATTTGCCCATTTCTCCACCTCCTTCACTGCTTTTTTCATTTTGTTTTCTACATATAGCATATTACGCCCCCTTTTCCACAATGCCCCATCGTCTGCATACACTGATCTTCCTATTCCAGTCTCAATATTACTAAATATGTCATTAATCATTAAGTTAAAAAGAATAGGGCTGCTCACACTTCCCTGGGGAGTTCCATTCTCAATTGAGACAATCCTAGAATATGCAGACCCCACTCTAACTTGAATCGTTCTTCCAAACAAAAAACTGGAAATCCAGTTATACATTTTTCCCTCAATTCCCAAACTTTCCAATTTCATTAACAGCCCTTCTTTCCACAACATATCATAAGCCTTTTCAACATCGAAAAAGACTCCCACCAAAATTTCTTTATTAACTTGAGCTTTTCGAATTTCCGCCTCCAAACTCAGAATTGATCCATCGTATTTCGCCCTTTTCTAAATCCGCTTTGACATGCTGACAGCAAACTTTTACTCTCCATTTCATACGTCAACCTATTCATAACCATCCATTCCATAAGTTTGCATAAATTGGATGTCAATGGAATAGGTCTATAACTAACTGGCTGGGAATGGTCTTTTCCAGGTTTAGCGATTGGAACTATTACTCCATGTTTCCAAGAATATTCCCTGAATCCCAAATTTTATTAAAAAGTCTTAAAATTATATTTAATGATCCATCTGACAATTGCTTAATCATCTCATAACAGATTTCATCCTTTCCTGGGGAAGTATTCTTCTTCTTCTTCTTCGTTTGGTGTTTTATGGCGGTTGGCAAACCAACTTTCGGTGCATTACCGCCACCAACTGGACTGGAGTGTGAAGCACTAAAAAACAATAAGTAACTAAATAATAAAATAATAATAATAATTAAAAAAAACTTTATCCCCTATACTTCAAATTCTCCAATCTACTCCTATTGCTTTGAGATACTTCATTATCGCACTATATATTTTTACTTGTTCTACTTGCTTTCCCAATAGACTTTCCATACTGAATACTACCACACCCAATTTTCTTACTATCCTCTTAAGTACTAACCTTTCTTTTCCATATTTTAAACATTTTATTAAAACATGTTCTATTGTTTCTGCCTGATCACAATAATTACATTTTCCCGTATCATGTGTTCCTATCTTAAACAAGGAATGATTTAATCGTGAGTGCCCTATTCTAATACGAGAAACAATCGTATCCTCTTTCCTATTCCTAAAAACACTTCTTCCATTTCCTACTTGCTTCTGTATACTATACAACTGTCTTCCCTTGACCTCATTATTCCATAGTTCTTGCCATTTATTGTTTATGAATTATTTTATTTTACTTTTAACTTCATTTTTGCTCAACGTCACTTACACATTTATCTCATTATGTTTGCAAAGGGTGATTCTTCTTCTTCTTCTTCTTCTTCTTCTTCTTCTTCTTCTCAAGTTTAATGGCGGTTGGCAAACCAAACTTAAATGGTGCATTCCCGCCACCTACTGGATTGGAGTGTGGATAACGTTATGGTAGTAGTGACCTAAATCCTGTTACTTAAATGAGTGTCTTTTAAAAAATGAAATACTTCTTCATATATTTTAAATTGCTTTGGGCCATTACCTAATAATGCTTTGATATAAAAAACTTCCATTTCCATTTCTCTTAATGCTTGAAATAATTTAAATATTTCTCTTGCATAAGCCTCACATTTTAATAATACATGTTCTACTGTTTCCATATTTTCGGAACTACATTTGTCACAATACCCAGTCTGGTGTTTCCCAATCCTGACCATACTTTGATTTAGTAGACAATGGCCAATGCGCATTCTTGAAATTATAACATCCTTCCTCCTATTTCCAAAGTTTCTTCTTTCAAAACCAACTGTTCCTTGAATTTTGTATAAATGTCGACCCTTATTTCCACTGTCCCACTCCTTCTGCCATTTCTTCCTAATTTCCTTTGCTATTATACTTTTTATCTCAGTCTTACACAATGCAATTTTAAAATCAACTTCTTGAAATTTTATGGCCTGTTTGGCTAACTATCCACCTCTTCATTTCCTGCCACCCCCATATGAGCTGGTATCCAAAGAAAATGAATAATGATTCCCAATTGTCTGATTCTAAAAAGACTTTGTAATATGTCATAAATTAAGTCCTGTCTAGCTGTAGAAATACCACTTGCTAGACTTTCAATTGCAGATAAAGAGTCTGTGCATATAACTGATCTGGCTGAACTTCTTCGACCCACTGTAATGCTAATATAATTGCTATTAATTCTGATGTAAATACTGAAATGTGATCTGATGTTCTTTTCAAAATGTTGACTTTAAATTGAGGTATAAATACTGCTGCAGATGTAGTACCAGAATCTGGATCTTTTGAGCCATCAGTATATATCTGGATGGCACTATAGTATTTATAATCTATTTAATCTTGTACCTTTACGCTATCCAGGATATTCTCCTCATTATGTTTGTCTTTGTGTAACTGGATATCTATAGAAGGCATTGGAGAAAACCAAGGAGGAATTGCTGGCAGAACCACACATGTAGCAATATTAACATCTTTAATTATTTCTCTTGCCTCCTCATTAATAAACCATCCAAAACTTGTTAGTTTTTTTTTATAGTTATATTCCCAACAGTCACTTAAAACATTCTTAACTGGATGATTTTCCAATTGACCTTTTATGTTTGCCCAGTATCTCATTCTTAACTTAATCCTTCTCATTCCTAGTGGCACTCCCATCTCAACATTAAGTGATGACACTGGTGAAGATCTTATTGCTCCACAACATATCCTTAATGCTTGATTCTGAATTCCCTCAATCCTAGCAAGCTGAGTTTTTGAGGCAGAACTATACACCATGCTACCATAATCTATAGTTGCTCCAATTAGTGCCACATAAATACTTTTGAGCGATTGCCGATTTGCTCCCCATTCAGCTCCAGCAAGACATCTCATTATATTTATCACTTTTGTACATTTATCTATTATTTTCTGTATATGTACTCCGAAATTTAATCAAAGTGTGATTATCTGCTGTATATATATACACCTCTTAACTCATTGATTGAGTTGATTAACTGATTCTGCTCCACTCGTGTTTAATTAGGGTGAATTATCTGAACGTGCTCCTCCCGAACTTTGTTAATAAAACATAATTTCTTAATATGGCAAATATGGTAGGAGTTGATCTGTGAGTACTGTGATTGGATGGGATGGACATCATGGTTAATGATTCTGCTTAATCTTGTGTATAAATATGAGGCTTCTTCCTTAATAAACTTGAGAAGGTTATGGTCCTATATGGTCTCTGTTTTATTATTTGTTGCAAATAGTCTATCTACAAATTAATCTAACAGTCAGCTTTCAGTGCTGTAGCAATGCATCACTTCTTTTCCATGATGTTTTCCCTGCTAGCCATTGTTGGGCATGTGAGCACCGACCGACCTTACAGATCTGAGCTGAAGGTGCCGAATGGAATGGGTTGGGGATCGTGGGGGGATAAGAGCATGTGTCCAAGTGGAAGATACGCCGCAGGGTTTAGTCTGAATGTAAGTTGGGCATTGACTCTATTTTGCTAATATGGGGGTGGATGAACTCTTCAAAGGCTCAAAATGGTGGAGTTGCTTTTTTTCACTTAATTCCAGGTTACTCCAGAAAACTTTTTAAAAGATTTTTAAAGTGTCTGTATAATACTAAAGAGCATGAAAATAAATGTTACTACTATGGGTTGGGTTAGTTAACTTTCAAATGGAAGATTGTCTTGTTGTTTTAAGGTGGAAGGAATGGTTCTTGCTGCTGATGACACCGCGCTCAATGGGATTCGCCTTTACTGTGTTGATCTGTCCAGCAACTTTCGGACTATCCAAAGCTCTATCCAAGTGGAGTCCAGCGTAGGAAAGTAATGAGTATTAACAAATCTTGCATTAAGATATGACTAAATTGAGGTTTTTCTTGAAAATGATTGATTTGATCAGGCAACCTCTGTTTTTTCTTCAGGTTTGGTGATGGGTGGGATGTTATCAGATGGTGTCCTCCTTCTGAATACTTGAAAGCTTTCAAGCTGAGAGTTGAATCTTCCCAAGGAGACAGAGATGATACGGCCGCAAACAACGTCAGGTGAGTGTGTGGTGCTATAAGTTATAACATCTCTTACCCAGTGTAAACCTCTTACACCATCTCTTACCCATCCTGGGTTTATTTAGCTATTTAAGGACTCAGTTTTCCCCCATCAATAGTTTAGTTAACTTCACACTCGCAGTCGTGCTGCTGTTCGTGATTGCAGTGATTAGGCTGTCAGCAGCTGGTGATCATGTGACTGACATTCAATCCAACAACACAATTACATATTTTATCATACATTGTCACATCTAATTTTTTTTTACAGGTTCAAATGCAGTGGAGGTCAGGAGATGGAGGCTAACAGCAACGTATGGGGCTCCTGGGGCGAATGGAGTCCAGCGTGTGAAGGAAAAGGAATCTGCGGCTTACAGACCCGGGTAGAACCGCCACAGGGAATCAGTGGAGACGACACCGCTCTCAATGACGCGATCATGTTCTGCTGTGATTAAGGTGATGTGATCACAATCAAAAACTCAGACTGACACACTGCAGATCAACTAAATCTGATTTTTTTTCTTTCAGGTGTAAGAGGTTGACAACAAGAACATCAAATGTATTGTAATTATTCATCATACTATGATACACTAACATAAACCATGTCATACAACAGTTTTTTAAAGTCAGCCGGTCATTATCACAAAAGATAAACTGGATGATCATGTTATTTGCACCCCGCTTATTACTGGGTTTTTTTTTTTTTTTTTTTTTTTTTTGTAGGTTAGTGATTCTTCTGAAGACTCCTGAACTTCTGCTGAAACGGTTGTCAAAAATCAGCAATAAAGACTTTCTAAACAGAACCTTGTAGTTTCACATTCTTTTGCACAACACTTTACATCAGATCGTTCATTACACTAGTGCATGTGGCAGATGGTCTAAAGTGACTTATATTGCATTCAAAGTAATTGTCTTATCCGTTCATGCATTCCCTGAGAATGACCAACATACTCTACTACAGGAACACTACATTAAAGTGTAATATTGTCAATCCTGTTAGCCTAAATTCTAAACTGGGGGGATGTGTTTTTATTTTTTATTTTTTTTGCATTACAATAAGTGTATTGTGGTTGTCAATACATTTTAGTAACTAAACTGAATTTTATTAGGTTTAGAGACCACATGTTACAATGTTTATGGAACGATTTCTGGTAAGCTTTTTTTTTTTATTGCTTGAAACAAATTTCACGATTTCAATTCTTGTGATTTGATTTAGTATTGACTCATTTGGATAAATATTAGGTACACGAGGTGTTTTTCTCAAGAAAAAAATATACATAGACATCCCATCAGCTGGTAAAATTATTTAAGGTTAAAAATAACTCAAATTAAATGTTTATTATAATAACAAAAATATAGTATGCAATATAATACACATATTTAGCAAAATACTTTCTATAGCTCTTTTTTTCTTCTAGCCAACTAAGGTGCTATGCCTATATTATGGTAATTTCCTGAGGTAAATGTTACACTGTAAATTTCTAACCCTCCCAAATCAAATTTCAAGTGACCGATAACATCTACATTTTTCAATTGGCCCAAGTGAAATTCTTGTTGCAATAGTCTGTTAACATTGGCTCAATGAGAAATAATACGTCAGACTAATTGAAAAATTTTGATGTTATCGGTCACTTGAAATTTTTGACTTGGGGATGTAATTTTTTTTTACAGTGTATGTGACATAATTGTTCTCCAGCTGTTTTGACCCTTTCCGCAGTAGAAAAACACTGATATATGTATTATGAATATACATTTCGGTAAGTTGTACTGTATCTTTCAACAGTGTTCATTCGTGTTTATTTACTATTAGCTAGAGATGATCGGGTCACGTGCCGCTAGCGATCTGTCATGTCACGTTTACAAACGTCAAAACAGTAGGGGAGAGCGGGGCACAAAGTAACGCTTTTTGACTTTCTCAGTTTGTGTAAATCTACTTATGGTTCAGACTTCAGAGTATTTAT
This sequence comes from Vimba vimba, assembly GCA_022828995.1. Lineage (NCBI taxonomy): Eukaryota > Metazoa > Chordata > Actinopteri > Cypriniformes > Leuciscidae > Vimba > Vimba vimba. The sequence continues at coordinate 4,605,158 of CM040829.1, read as the reverse complement.
TTTTTCCCACATTAATTTCCCACATGTCTACTAAAATTATGTGTTTTTGTTTTATTAATACAGTATATACTTTTTTCTTGATATACCCCGAAAGAATGGAAGTGAAATGTGACAACATGCCCCATAGGTGGGGTACATTGTAACATGTGTGGGGCACATTGTAACATAACATATGGCAGCTTAAAATGTTATCTGATCTAATAAAAAAAACCCCCACAAAACAAACTAAAATATTTTCCAAATAAAATACAATTAAAAAACTTTTTCATATAAAATAATGGCAATTTTTAATAATTAAATATAAACTCATTTTTGAGTTTTGACTACAAACACATGAAAACACAGCTATACAACATAGTTCAAAACAAATAAATAATTAGTAATTTCTGACATTCTAAACCTTTGACTCTCAGTCTTTATTCACCTTTTTCTCACGCTTTCTCAATAAAATTAATAAAAGTATAGAATATAATAGCATATTTCTAATAGGGGCACATTGTAACGCAGTGTGACAACATGCCCCGCCTGCACAACTGGGATTTAAACCCTGCTTGTGTCTTCTGCTAGTTAGCGAAGCATTAAATAACTATTTCAACTGTTAAATAACATCTTAGAGATTAAAATAATATCAGATTTGTCTTATTTTAAATAAACACAAAAAATAGAGATGAAAAATTAACTTAAGAAATTTACTTTTGCTATGGTTTAATAAATGTCTATGGATATCTTCCAAAAAAAAAATATTTTGGCGGAATTTTTTTTTCTATATAGTGCTGATATGGCAACTAGTAAATACACAAAGTTTCGTCATCCAAGCATGTGTGGAAGTATTTAAAACAAGCGTGTTGTGCCCCGCGCTCCCTATTTGTTGTTTGAATTTCGTAATAAAATTGACAGAATCTGAGAGCTGAGATTTTTTTTTATCATAACTAACCTGCTCTGTCTAGTCAGTTGGTCTCCATGTCCTCTTTGCTTCGCGATTTTTCTGTGCATGAGAAAATGGATGTGGCATGAGAAAAGTGTCAATTGCGTGAGTCTCATGGTGAATGCGTGAGAGCTAGCAGCTCTGTAATAATCCAGAATACTGTCTAACACTTGATGGCTGCTCTGTCAAGTCTTCGTCGTCAGTTAGGAACCTGGGTGTGCTCTTTGATACCAATCTTTCATCTGAAAGTCACGTGTCTAGTATCTGTAAAACTGCATTTTTCTATCTTAAAAATATATCTAAATTACGCCATATGCTCTCATTGACAAATGCGGAACAGTTAGTTCATGCGTTCATGAGCTCAAGGCTAGATTACTGTAATGCTCTACTGGGTGGTTGCCCTGCACGCTTAATAAACAAACTACAGCTGGTCCAAAACGCAGCAGCTCGAGGTCTTACCAGAACCAGGAAGTATGACCATATTAGCCCGGTTCTGTCAAAACTCCACTGGCTGCCTATTAAACATCGTATAAATTTTAAAATATTGCTGATTACTTACAAAGCACTAAATGGTTTAGCTCCGCATTACTTGAGCGAGCTCTTAAGGCATTATAGTCCGTCACGTCTATTGCGATCTCAAAATTCTGGCCAGTTGATAATACCTAGAATATCTGGCGGTAGATCCTTATTCCCTTTAGCGCCAAAACTTTAGAACAGTCTTCCTATTGTCCGGGAAGCAGACACACTCTGTCAGTTCAAAGCCAGATTAAAGGGTTAGTTCGCCCATTTAAGACATGAAGTTGTATGCAATCCTTCCCAGCACTATAGTGCATACACACTGACCCACTCTGTGGTCACCTCCCTGGTCAGAGTTCTGGCCGCTGGAAGTTTTTCAAGAAAGTAGTCCCGTTTAGTTTCCGGGGCCTCAAAACTGTGCGTTTTTACGTGAAAAAAATTATATGCGTTTCAAAGCTTGATTAATTTACATCACAAAAAACACGCCAGACAAAATTCATACCTCAGTTTTTAATCGGCACTATTTTCTTTCCATTTCTATCAATCCGCGCTGCTGTCAACGTCAACAGTGCGCACGTTCCGATCAGCTGTTCCATAGTGTTTACATAATCGAATGACAACGACGTAAAAATTAGAAAATTAACAATGGTGCAAACTTGTAAATTCCCAGGTTGTGACCACAAGAATGTGCCGGGATCAAGTGTTTTGTCACTTTGTAATGAGGAGTGTGAAGCATTAACCTCATCTTTATCTTGAGATCTGTGATGTGAGGTTTTTAACCCTCGAGATGAAGCATTACCGTAAACAGAGTCGACACTTTTCTCAAGTGCGTAAACCTCAATTCCACAAACTGTCATTTGAAAAAAAAAAAAAAAAAGATCAATGATGGAAGGCAAATTGTCAAGAACAGCATTCATTATGTGAATCTGGCAAGCCTGTGTGTTGGACAGATGCACCAGTTCTCATGATTACAATCACAATGTTGTTTGTGCTTCTTTAAACTTGTGGAGGCTGACCAGGGAGACAATACAATTAATAAAGACATTCCAGCAGACTAAACAACTCCTCTGAATGATTCCTCTTACGGTGTGAACATGCCTCAGTGTCTCTCCCTGAAAACAGATTGAGAACAGCTCCACTCATCACTGCTCCCTTTATTAGCACTTTCCCTGCTTCATCACGACTCCTGATGAAAGCTCACAGCCTCAACACATCGCATGTCTTTGTCTAATGTCATCAGCATTTACTGCTTCAATCTCCTGTATAACATTTATCTGTAATGCACCAGCCTTGTAGCTTTTCCAGGAGACATTACAATCCTTGTGTGACTGAGTCTCCTCGTGTTTGTGAAATGCGAGTCTAAACAGAACAAGAGTGAATGAAGAGAAAAGGGTATAAGCAGGCTATTAATAAATCTAGACTATTCATGGTTTCCAACTGTTCCGTATAACGAGTCTACATCGGACGGAAGATTTGAGCGACAAATCAATGTGTGTTCCTCATATCAGAAAAGTATTTATATAAGAAGAATATATATTTAATGTTGTATTTTGAGATTTTATGGTACTAAATAATATTTCTGTAATAATTATGATCCATTTAAAATATATTTTCCTAATATCTTTATTATTTATATTGCAATAAATTTAGCATTTAAGGGTAAAATATGCCATGTATTTAAATTCAAATACAAAGAGGTAATTTAGAAGCATCTGGTTGCAGTTTTCATCTTTGTCCACTAGATGTCGAAGTTACGGTGGCCGAGAAGGGTCACAACACATACAAACGCCACAACAACTACATTATGCAGAAAACACCTCCAAATTCAGAAAACACATACAAACGCCACAACAACTACATATTCAGAAAACAACTTCGTCGATTTCACATCACGTATGCTGCAAATATTCACAGCACGAGCAAATAGAGAAACGAACTGCAAACTGCAAAGACTCAACAGAAATGTTTCCAGGGGGCCCATAATAATCAGTGACGGCTACAAGAGGTAAGTGTTTCTCTTTTATTATGACAGACTTGTCGATGTGCTCTGATACCGAAGTGGATTTGTGTGTTTTCAACATATTAAGTTATTGTCCCCATAACATATTAGTCCACGCAGATAATTGTTAAACGTTCTGCCAACGTTGTTAGCTGGAAACTAGCTGGCTAGCTCACTTCTGGTCACTAAATAGATGCATTACCGGCGTTTGTACATTGTTGTCCTGATATCTGAACTATTTATTTATTTTTCAGATTGAAATGTTCTGTCCGTTTTGTGCTGCAAACCACTTCGGTAATAGAAGCTTTTGCAGCTTCCACCATAGCTATACTAACATTTTCAGTAAATTCATCCACATCATCTATCACCTCAACTTGAGCCATATTTCTATCACTTATAAATGTAAACATTATCCAATCAGCTTTATTAAAATTCCATCTTTCAGAGATACACTGGGTCACATAATTGCAGCTCCTGCTACCCATCCTACACATAATCGGATAGTGGTCACTTCCAATCGTTGACTCACTATAAACTTCCCATATTATTTGACCTGCAAGAGACTGAGAAACTAAAGTCAGATCTAATACGGACTGCACCCTCACCCCAATACGAGTAGGCGACCCATCATAGATTCTAAAACAAAATGCAAAAAACATCTATAGATCAAGTAGAAAAGATACAAGTCTTCTGATTTTCATGGTAAATGTTCACGTTTGAAACTGAATGAGAAAATCGTATCATCAAACTAACACTTACAGAGTAATTGTGAGTATACACAATGAGGAGTATACGATTATTGATTTTGTATAATTCTTTACGAAACAAGAATGACACTTACTACTGTTTATAATTCACTGCAGTTTATGTTACATGATCCATGTTCCTACATTACTGTACAAAATTAATCCTAAATTTCCACTTTAGCTGAAAGACTAACACTTGTGTTTTTTTTGTAATTGCTTTGATGGGATTTTTCATTTTTTAGATTCAGAATATATATACAATGGTGTGAAAAAGTGTTTGCCCCCTTGGTAAATATGATCAAATATGGCTGTAAAAAATAAATCTGCATTTTTAATCCTTTTGATATTTTATTTAAAAAATGCGCAAAAATCTAACCTTTCATTGAAGTAAAAGAATTGAAAGTGGGGGGAAATCACATTATGAAATAAATGTTTTTCTCCAAAACACGTTGGGAACAATTGTTTGCCCCCTTTTATTAAATACTTTTTGCAACCTCTTTTTTCCAAGATAACAGCTCTGAGTTTTCTCCTATAATGCCTGATGAGTTTGGAGAACACCTGACCAGAGATCAGAGACCATTCCTCCATACAGAATCTCTCCATCCTGTTCTCCGTTATAAGATTTCTAGCACAGGCTGTCAGGTTTAGATTTTTTATCTGTTAGTATTTGATCGAATCCGTGATGCCATGATCTGAACAAGATGTCCAGGACCTCTGGCAGCAGCAGAGTATTTCATTTTACACACGGGGTACTTTTTAATCCCTGTGTGCACCAAACCCATCATAAGTGTTTGCTGCCAAAAAAGCTAATGTTTTTGTTTCATCTGACCATAGAACATTTGAAAAGTAACTGACACGACTGGAACTTCAAACGGGACGGGTTCTATGGTCAGATGAAACAAAAACATTGATGATGGTGGTGTGCTTGTATTTGAACACTGAGTTTGAGTCATAAGGAGATTCAATTGTTTGTATATTTATTTTATTCATTTATTATGTCTAATTATATTTACATGTATCTTTGTGTTTTTTTAATTAGTTAAATATGTTGTAATGAGGGTTTATTGGATATTTGAGCTGCATTTTCTAAATAATGTTTGCAGTCGAGAGGAAGGTTAGCAGGAAAACTGTGTGAAACAACAGATGTAAAAGTGCTGACTCAACTCCTCATCTCTCTCCAGTTTTCCTCTGTTGAGGAAAGATCTGCAACATTCCCTGTGTGTCTCTTTCAACGTGAATATGTCTGAACACATCTGTGAAGTATAAGCTCAAAGCAAACCGGTTTCTCCGTTTTTATACTTGTAGGAGCCACTATGCATTGAATGTGTGTTGTAGTTCCACTGTTGGGCACTGGGTGGAGTTTGAGTCTAATGAATATAAAGGTAACCAGAGAGGAAGAGAAGTCAGGTGTGTAATGGAGGGAAGAACGTAAATGTTGGACCTTGTCAGGACATGTGCAGGTGGAAGCAAGCTTGTGGGATTAAAGTGTGTTTGTGCATCAGAACTGTGAGTTTAAAATGATCTACGAGCTTTGTGATAAATACATGTGGTAATGCGGTTCTGGACTGGAAGTGATGATCCAGATTCATCTCTTGTGTTTCAGTGTCAAACATCTAGAAAGGTCATTAACAGGTTAAACACAGAAGCACTTCTCAGACACACTTTGTCTTATTTAAACACTTTCACAGTCAATATAAAGACTGAATGATGTTTCTTCACATAAATATCTCAAGGATTACATACATTTGTATTCACGGCTGATCTTTAATTTAGTTTAAAATACATTTAATTCTAATGTATTTTTACATTTTGTAATTGTGGATGAAAGTTTATCTTTAAAATGTGTGTGACCATCATATAACAGTAAAAGAGAAAACACACACCTTATTCTAATTGTGACCCTGGATCATGTCACCAGTCTTGAGTCGCACGGGTTTATCTGTGGCAATAGCCAACAATACACTCTATGGGTCAAAATTATAGATTTTTCTTTTATGACAAAAATCATTAATATTAAGTAAAGATCATGTTCCAAGAAGATATTTTGTAAAAAAAAAAAAATGATACCGTAAATATATAACACATGTATTTGTGTGAGAGAATGCAGCGAATCGTGATCATAAATGAAGAACTTTAAAGGAGATTTTCTCAATGTTTAGATTTTTTTGCACCTCAGATTGCAGATTTTCAATAGTTGTATCTCGGCCAAATATTGTCCTATCCTAACAAACCATACATCAATGGAAAGCTTATTTATTCAGCTTTCATATGCTGTATAAATCTCAATTTAAATAAAATTGACCCATGTGACTGGTTTTGTGGTTCAAGTCATTTAGTTCATTTCAGCAGAATGTATTTGAAATGTGACATGTTAATGGCCAAATTCCCCAAACACATCAAATGTTGATCACATTTAGAATAAGAAAAAAATGGCAATACAAGGCCAAACTATGAGAAACCGAAACGATGAATTTATGACTTATCTGGGTCTTCAGGCTATGCAGTCTGTTAGTTTACCTCACCTCCCGATCTAAGCCGTTTGTCTATCCCGTGATCCTCATAAACTGAGCTGTGCCGTCTGTGTACCGCTTACAGAAAACTGATTAGTTCATGTTTCGAGTCTCTCGACTTCGAGTCGTTCGTTCATCACGTGATTGCCCCAAAGACTGAAGCTCTGCAGTCGGTACCGGATACAAAACTGATTAGTCCATCTCTCGGGTTCGAGTCGCTCGGTCACGTAACTGTATGTTGTTATCAGGGGTGTGAAGTAACGAATTACAAATACTTACCGTCTGTAATTAAGTAGTTTTTCTTTTTTTTAAATTGTACTTTTTTGAGTAGTTTAAAAATTGTGTAATTTTACTTTTACTCGAGTACATTTTAAGTGACGTATCGGTACTTTTACGCTGTTGTTTTCCTTCTGTTTGTGGTCGTTACTCGTTACATGCTTGTTTTAAACTTTGCTTTTATTTTTATCCATCAACTTAATTGGATCAAGTAATCGGTCTCGTGACTGTCGTCAAATCAAACTCTGCATGGAGAACTTGAACCGCTCGCCTATCTGCTGTTACTCATGACTCCTGTGGAAGTGCGTTCTTCAAGCATCAGTTCAATCCAGATATCAGCGTCTTCCTCTATTATGCTAAGGTACATTTCACAAGGGGGAGGGGGGGCAACATTGTCATGGTTTTTATACTGTACAAACTGTAGTATAGGAAAAAAGCAATACCACACACTGACAGACAGTGAAGATGTTTGGCCTGATAAGAATAAATCCCCCTCCACCAAACACACTCTAGGGTTGGGCAATATCTACAGTGAAACAAACACAGCGATGGGCGATGATGATATCAGGAGCGTGAGGAAGGGGGATGAGACTCGGGAGAGGGCGTATTCCCCCTGACTAGAACAGCATGGAGTTTACCCAGTGTGACCTTAGTAGAATCCCTTCTGCCGCTCGACTGATGAAAAGCTGAGCCGGACTGTCCGGACACTGTGACTGGACAAACCAACCAACGGAATGGCCAGAGATGTCATTTCTTCGTCAAAATGCATGCAAAGTTTTCAATACAAGCACTGATGTGCAAATGCGTAGCTATATTTTACATGTCTTACGTGAATAAATGAAGTTTTATCTAACAAAGTTCGGGAGGAGCATGTTCAGGTAATCATCCAATCAGCACAAGAAGAAGCCAGTATAAATAAAGCCTTCCCTTACCTCCTGTCTCATGCCTAATTTCTCAGCATCCCGCCACCACCCCATCACCTCTGGGTCTGGGTCTGCTCATAGATACCTATGATCTATACATTCATAGGGGGGAGTACTCTGGGGTCGGGCCGAATAATGAGCTCGGAGCCCTCCCCCCGGACAGCAAGCCAAATACGCATTATAATATTACATCAGATTTCATTAACATGTGAACTCGTGAAACTAGTGTTCATCAACTTTTTACAAAAACCAGGTTCCAGCTCATAAAACTTAAAATAGAGGCTAACGTACACAATAGTAAATAGTAAAATACATTTAGACCTAGGCCTACATGTTTTGACTTGTTGTTGCATGTTCATCATGTTAAAATGTTTAACATTTGCATTTTCCAGTATGTTTTATTTGTTATTAAATAAACTTATATTTACTAAATTCGCCCCCTCATTCAAGTGCTGGATTCACCCGTGCTCATATGATCAGCTCAGCATCGCTGTCCTAAAGAAAGTTGTGTTCAGAGACAGAGCTATCACGCACGCGCAGTCTCTCCAGCACAGCGGCTCTCCGTATCCAACGTGTCCGAAAGAAACAGCTCTCGGGTCAGTACCATAGACATCATAAATACATATGAGACTAGAGTCCAGGAGTGAACAGACTGATGATGATGATGATGATGATGATGATGATGATGAAGATGTTCAGGTCTTCAGCTGCTGATGGATGTCAGTGATGATGATGATGATCTTGAGATCATGATGAAGGGTTTGATGAGAATCTCTCCTCAATTTTGACATCAGAATCAAACTTTACAGGCTCGTCTGGATCACAGGAGACTAGAAATATACATATTAGATTATTATCATATATATTGTTCTAATTTTATGGTATTATGTTCTCAATTTAAAACAGACTAAAATGTGATGAAAGATTAAATTAAGTTCAATAATGATCAAACACTCACAGAATGGCTTTAGTATCTTCATACTGCTCGATCTATCACGTGTCTCTCCTCTTTCCTCTGGTGATTCACTGGTTTGTGTCTCATTTCTGTCCTCCATTTTTCTCTCAGTCTTCTTGTTTTCTGCTGATCTGTGATTTCTGAGGCTCCTGCAGTTTTCTGGGTGTGTGATTTCATTTATAAACTCCATTTGAATCTGTTCAGTAGATCTTTCTCTTCTCACCTCATGTTTGATCATATTTGATTCATCAGAACGACACTTTACAGCTCCGACTGGATCAACAGAGACTGGAAATGAAGAAAACAACCCGTTATCATCATAATTATAATACAGAGACTGAACTGATAGATTCAGATTAGCTCATGTTATTGTTGTAAAATGTTTGTCAGCTTGTAAAGCCTTTAATACACCATTACAGTAGATCAAGACAGGTTTGAGTTAGTCAGAATTGTTCTTATCAGAGTGAAATTGTTCAGCACAACATTAATCACCAACATCAGCATTCATTCTGTAATAAAAGTCATTTCCAGTTTCCACTGGTAAAATCTACAAATAAGGACAAATTCAATGGCATTTGCATCATTAACACAAACACTAGTGATGTGCAGAAGATTCCCTGATATATTCCTCGTTTGTATCTTGACTGATGAAATATGATGATATGAATGACTGATATTAATCTACTCACAGTGTTTTTCACTGCAGCTGCTCCGTCTGAACTTCTCAAGATTCATGTTTTCACTCGTTGTGTTTTCATGCATTTCTTCATCATCTAAACTGTGAACCTGAGACAAATGTTTAAGCAATTAAAACATTGTGTGATAAAATGGCAAATAATCCAGTCATCCATATATGAAAATGAAACTCCTCTATTAAGTAGGATAAAATTAATCATTAAATTATGTAGCCTATTCAAAACCAAACATATACTGTATCTCACCTGTGAGAAGAAGAGAGATGTGGAATGATTTGTTAGTAAAATCCCTGAATATATATAAAGGAAAAGTCCAGAGTGAGAATCCCAGAGTCAGGAAGAGTTGCAGAGATTCTCCTCTGAGCTCAAAGTCAAGATCACCGGGGCAGAAAACACACCTGAGCGGGGCAGAAAACACACACCCATTCTTCTCCCTCTCCAGTTCAAGGGTGTTGCTTTGATTTTGAGATTAGCAGGTGATTCCCAGAGGCTGAAGAATCAGGAAATGAATAGGATTGCACGTTTCTGCAGGTTTCTGCTCACGGCGACATCATTTGGTTTTCGCAAAGACAGTATAAATTAAAGCTTGAACACCCTCAGGTGTTAATACGTTCATTAATGAATTCTGTAATGCTACAGGTAACTAAAACTTTACTCAGCCTGGTCTCATTGTTAATACGTAGTATTAATACGTAATTTTCAAAGATAGAAAACGTACGTTTTGTACGTTTGGATAGAAGCTGAAACGTATGATATGGACGTATCTGCAACAATTAAACGTAACATTATTACGTTTTTACAGCTACAAAACGTTAAATATTTACGAATCTTTCATATCATTAAGATATCTGTATAATTTACCTTTTACCGTTTTGTAGATAAATGGAAGATCCCTTAACCCTACTCCCAACCTAAACCTAAACATAACATTACCCATTTTATACTGAATATAAAAAGGATAAAACGTACAGAGTGTAGGGAAATGGCAATTTTATTAACAATATAGCATTAAAAGATTTTTTTTTAGCAGCTAATCCTACTCCTACCCCTAAACCTACCCATAACAATTTCTTAAAACTACATAGGCTACAATTATGAAGAAAAACAACATACGTGTAATCACAATAATTTATTTATTGCGAAAATGTCAAAACCGATACCAAAAGTCGTTCACATGACGATGTGTTGCAGTCACAGTCCTCTCTTTCAGTATATAATAGTTTTGAATGAGGTACAGAGCAGAATTTAAGTTATTAATCTATGAAAATGTTAATCCGGCTTCGCTCTGTGTGAAGGCGCGCGCGCTTCTCCATTTCAAATGTAGTTTACCGAATCACGGCATGTCGCAATCTGTGACGACCATAGACGAACAGACGAGAGCCAATGAGCGTTTGATATCACTGCCGTAAAACATGTCGTAACGCTTCTTGAGGGCGCAATTTTTGAATTTGAATTCATCACGAGCGCGGGATTTGACAGTTACAGACTGCGCTGCTGCTGATAGCCTGTGAAATGTAAATGAAGATCACTTACTGGATAAAGGGCTGAATTTGGATCTCTTTCTTGCAAACGTATGGATTCTAAAGATTTGGATTATATCAAGTATAATAAAATTGATGTCTTTTGTGAATTTATGTTGGGTTTTGGTGTATTATTGTTCTATTGGAGAAAACGCATTTTGTGTCTCACTGTAAATAACTAAATATTAAAATGGTTAAACGATTATATAAGGTATTTTTAAGGTTTTAAAGTGTATTCTTGTTTAACTGCATGTAGGCTAATCCTCCGATCGAGTTTGCAGCAGAAGGCACGAACAGAGTGAAATGTTATTAGTCTATTTCTTGAGTAAACTGCATAAATGCGACTGAAAACGTAATTGATAAGACATTTGAATGCAATAGAGTCAAAACATTAATGCCACGATTTTAATATGCATAAATAAGAATACGTACAAATATGTACGTCAGTAGAGTTGTTCATACGTAAATAATTCACGTTTTTGTGCTGTAAATACGTCAGTATTATACGTTTCTGTGTGTATAAAACGTAAGTAAATGTACGTATGGTAGAATTACACTTTACGTAAAAATACACACATATTCTCATGAGATCACGTTGCTTTACTCTGTTCATAGTGCAATAGTGCAATACTGTCTTGCTTTCTGAAGAGGCCAAACACACATCTGCATCTGTCATTACAAGTGACATATCATGAAACTCTGACTTCTCCCGTGTGTAAGTGCTATAATCGAGTCCCAGTGCTTCTACCAGCCCTGATATGAACCCCTGGTGTATTTCTGTGCAGTGTGTGTGTGTTTAAACCTGCAACATGATCAAGATTGTTCATAGTTTCACTGCGAGAGTTACACCCTGAATACCAGACCTGACGACCTGAAGACATGATCATAAAACCCCGATCTTGGCATCTCTTCATTGGCTGACAGTCGATTTGAACATTCTTTTATTAGTTCACAAGTGTTTGAATAACTTTGCAGCCCTTCTGATCTTCTATCTTCACACAATCCTTCTAGAGATCAACACTTTTATCTGTTCTATACAGACTGAAGTAAGGGGACATTGTGCATTTCTATTGTGTGATACTAGCATTTCTACAATAGGGGAGGGGAGGGGTTGTCAGTGGTTATGAATAAAAAATGAGGGTTATGAATTGTTATAAAATATATTGTCTGTATACTAGGGTAGGCATTTACCCTAAGATATTTGTAAGATATATGTAAGATATTTGAAAGGAAGAGTCTGAACCGACTATCTGTTATCAGAATTTATTCGGCAAATGCGTTTCCATCTCACATTATTCACATTAACTCTTTTTCACACAAGTCAACACGTAAAAACTTTTTTGAAAAAGAAATTTGCCATTTGCATCACTTGTTTCTGATGCGATATTTCAGAATGTGCTTAAAACAGGGTGATGGAAACATATAGTCTTAAGTGATCAAACTCTAATGATCTGTGTTGAAAGGATGGCATTGGCTGGGAATAGTGCGAGATACTGGTGAAATTTTCTGACAGCAAAAGCATCCGCCAAAGCTTAATTATCAAAATGGCATAATTCATCCATTTTAACAATGACACTGTGAGCTTTTCTGAACGGCTCATATTCTGTACAGTTGGTTTGATCACATCATTAGAATCAAGTGTGAACACTTTTGAGCCGTTGTGTGTCATTCGTGACATTGTGGAGCGAGTCCTGAGGACCAACATGAAGACGTGACGCTGATCATCAATCTCTCACACACTTTGATTCTGCAGTCTTACAGTTTTCATTGATCTTTTGTGCTTCTGCTGTTTACTGTATCTGTACAGTAGAGCTCCAGCTAGACAGAGATATGAAGGTGTTTCTCTCTGCAGTGATGAGATGTATTATAGATGTCTTTAAGATGGCTCCTGTTTGTCCTCCTCTCGCTACAGATACTCGTTCTTCTGAGGCGTCCGCTCACCTGAGCTTCATATCAGCAACATCGCTCTCTAAGATCTCTAAGATAGAGACCACATTTAGGCCACACCGGGGGAAATAAACAATCCAACCGTCTCCATTGACTCTGTATTGTGTGAAGCTCCTCCTTGACATTTATGACTTATAACAAAAAACAAAACAATGTCTAAAAGCTGCTGTGTGACGAGGTGTACAGAAAACAAGCTAAAATAACTAGAAATAACCCCCAAAATGAACATTTAAGAACACAAAAGTGGATACAGGCAACTGGGACAGTGTCATATTACTCTGAGAACTGACTTACGCCCACCGAGGGGAACATAATCAGGGACAGGGTTAGCTAATCTTACAGAAATATAATATATAAAACTGACATTTGACTTACAAAATGTTTTCTGCACACGTGTATTTTTAGTGCATACTGAGTTTCCCACAATTTCCAGCTGATGCTTCACGTCTTATTGCCTGGATCCACTTTTGTCTCCTTAAACGCTCGTGTTTTTGGGGTCGACAGCTTATAAAAACTTATTTCTGTTTTGTTTTTAGCTTGTTTGCTGTACACCTTTTAGACATTGTCTAGTTTTTGTTATAAGTTAGAAATGACAAGAAGGAAGCTTCACACAATACAAAGTCAATGGAGACGGTTCCCAGTAAACGATTGTTGGTTCAACGTTGAAATATGGTTGAAAATAAGTCGGTCCGCCTTGGACTGGTTCACGACGTGATTTTAACTTAGTAGTTTCGGCTGGACTGTTTGACTACATGTTTTCAGCTGATCATCTAAGACAGGATAAGTCTGTTATACATGCTAAAATAACTGAGAAAAACAAACTAAACCATGTTCATTATTATCTCAAATAAATGTAAAGAGTTTTACATATTCCATCAAGACGTTGAAGATTGGCCTGTTTTCAACATTGAAAAGTCGTAATTAGACGTTGAAGATTTACGCGTCTAATAGACAACTGTTTGCTAGCTGGGTTGGATTGTTCCCCCCGGTGGACGTGCTCTTCAGATTATGTCTCTATAGGCTGAGCTTGTTCCTCCTCTGTGTGGGTCTTTAAGAAACAGGAATATACGCTCCTGTATGATCACTTTGGGGCAGCGTCTCATTATAAGAGGCTTTAGTAGGAAGCTCCTTTAGGCTGACCAAAGTGCTTTACAGAAGAACCAGGCTAGAAGAAGATATAACATGCATAACGACAAATAAATACAAAAAAAATAAATAAGAGCAACAATAGCTAATAATAGTAACTATTAAACAGGAGTAGCAAATATAAGACTCAAATATAAATGAGTAAAACCAACCAAAGAAAAGAATGAATATACTAAAGAAAAGGGAGGTTTATAAAGAGACTTGAAATCGAGAGGCCATTCTAGTCTCTAAAGTGATTTGCTGATACGCTGAAGTTTCAAGGTCGTTTCTGTTCTTTAAGCGTGTAGAAGAGATCTCGATATGATCCTCAGACTGTGGAGTTTATCCTCCGTTACTGGGACACTTTCTCCTCCAGATTCACATCAGATGAGAGTCTCTTTCTGCTTCATATGAGACACATGATGATCCTCATTGAGCTTCAGATCAGATTCTCTGATTTCTCTTCACTGTCTCTGATCCTGAAACTAAAGGCCTTTGAGTTTCACCTCAAATCTACTTCTGACATCTAGTGGACAAAGATGAAAACTGCAGATCATATTCTGTGTGTTAGGAGGAATAGAAAACACACACTCATACACATTTATTTACAATGCCTTCATTTCTATTTTAAACAAGTGACATTCTCTCAGTTTAATTCACTGAATGTCATTCATTATCAACTCAAATAATAATGTGATTTTACATTTTGTGTGAATGACTGAACTTCTAGCAACTTCTGCTTTAATGTATACTATGATGTGTGTGTGAACAGTAGATATTGAGTATTGAGTAAGTGTTGATCTGTTGTTGTTCTGAACAGCTTCAGTTCATATTTTTTTATGATATTAAAGCTGGAAGCGTCACAGAATTCACTGGAACTAAAGAGATCTTGATTCTGATAAAAAAAATCGTTTGACTTCAATAATGATTCCCTTCAAATTACAACTTGTTGATTTTCATATTCCCTGATGAACTGAAATCTGTAAGTGTTTTCATTTGTTGCTGTAAAACACATTTTCATCTGTAGCTTCTTTAACTCTGCTGTGATTCTGATGATCTCCTGTAGAGGGAGACACGAGACTGCAGGACAGGGTCAAAGGGCAATCTGGATCCAGTTTAGTTCACATGTTTAGTTTTATTTTCACTTTAATGATTATTTGTATAGAGTTTTTCACAGTACATATTTATTCAAAAGCAGCTTCACAAGAAAATGAACGTTTCTACATTACGATTAAGATCGATCAGTTATCAGAGGAGAGTCAGAGTAAAGTACAGTTACAGTAGTTCACGTCATAAACTCATTTAGGCAGAAACAATGATCTCATTAAAGCAATGACTACATGAGCTGATCCTGATGATGACAGTATATTATCTTACAGTGTTATACAGTATTATACAGATTACAGTATATTGATGATTTGTGTTGACCTATCCAATAATAGGATAAATAAGCTGATCAAGAGAGCTGGTTCAGTGGTCTTATCCCAGATGTATTGGAGGTGACTGTGGAGAAGAGGATAAGTTCGAAATTAAAAATTGTCCTGCTGTTCGAAGGCCATCCACTACACAATTTGTTCAAAGGACTCAGAAGCTCTTTCAGTGAGCGATTGGTAATGCCTCGGTGTTCTAGTGCGCGCATGAGAAGGTCTTTTGTTGACGCAGTGGTCAGATATTTCAACGAACACTGTTAATTGTTGAATATTATTCTTTTCTTTTATAGTGTTTGTATTTTATATTTGTGAAATTGAAAATTTCATCAAATTGTGTCTCCTAATCAGGTTTTATTAGTCTCCTAATGCAGAAATTTGGGATTGCGTTCAAATTAATAAGAGGACTCGAGTACGGTTCGCGGTTCCGGTGTTACGGATCAACTGGGGATCATGTTAACTGGACGCGCGCGTGCACGCAGATAGTTTGAAGCCTTGGTTATACTTTCGCCTGGCTCCGCAGCGCGAGTCTCCGCAGACTGCGCGCGCACCTCCGCAAACGGACGAGGCGTTTATACTTGACGCGCTCGCCGTTGTACTATTCTTTGAAACGACAGGGGGCGACTCGAGTAATTGTCCTCTAAACCATCAGGAATCAGCGGTGAGAAGAATAAAGCTATACACACGTGACAATGTTTATTTTAGTACACCGCCACCAATACCACACAACAAAAAGAATCGTGTAAAACCCAGTAAACCCTGAGATTATTACTCGTGACAATAAAACAAAATATATGAATATGAGAATGTGTATACAACATAACTAAATTAACGATCTCTTACATATTTTCTAATTTCACTAAACATTTCATTAAGTTTTGTGAACATTTTTATTAAACATGGACCTTATGTTCATTAAAAATACTTTTTATGCTATTGTATGATCATTACCAATAACGTGGAAAGCTTTTAAATCTGCTCAGTGAAAGATTCGCTGTGACGAATCTGTCACCGTTCAACATCTGCTGGAAATCCAGGAAAACCATAGACATAATAAATACATAGACGCCCTATTGGCCGCTGGATCGTACGTCAACGGCACCGCCATACTGCGGAGGGCAACTTTCCTATACCTCTCATAACGAGAATTGAGAAAAATGCCTATTTCGTGCTGCTTGGGGCTTTACAAATCGCCACACAATTGAAAACAGGTCTCATGGAATTACCTTTCACAAGCAAAACTGAAAATTTGCTCCTGGTTGTATTTCATTTACTATTTTTATTTTCAGAGGAGAAAGGCCGCGAAATTTAAAAATACTACTGTTATTGTGTCACGAAATGTAGTTTTAAGAGTTTTTCAGTCGACAATGTAGTTGTTTCAAGCTCAAATCTGTGGTCTATTTATAAAGAGAGCGCCTTTTTAAAAATGTTATCTGGCGGTTTCGGAGTTGTGAGAGCCAGCGATCACCGGGCGCTCAGCGCTCATGTACCCCGCCGAGAACAGCCTTGCCTCAGCTATAGTGCTTCTGACGTTCGCCGCTGGATCTGATGGCTTTAGTCTAGTGAGAATAATTCGTCTTGTGTATATCTAACGGGCTATCTTTGGTTTCATTAATCTATTATTTGTTCCTTGGCAGATTGTTTTGGCTGAGGGCAAAGTGAAGTTTCATAACTTTATATATTTAGACTTTAACGGTGTAGCCCGCTGTATTTTTTACTGAATCGTTTACTTTATTTCTTGACGTGTATAGCTTCTTATACCTTTTAAAAACTGAAATTTAACAAAAAGAGACAGGGTTGCGTCATTTTATTTTATATAGCCTATGTAAGAATATTTTAAAATATATAAATTTACATTATTTATTATTGTTATTATAATAATATACCACTTGCGATTATCAATCTATTATAGTTATGCTGTTAAATTATTGTAGCCTACTATTCATAGTAACTATTTAACTTATTTTTTATTGTCTATATTCTGTAATTGATATTTCATATTCTATTGCTATTATTATAGTATTATACATAAACTATATGCTATTATCAATATATTATTATTATTAGCCTATATTAGTACTTATGATATTATATAATTATACTTTTCATTACTATTTAATTTGCTGTATACTGTTTGTTTATTTTATTGACAAAACTATTTACTATTAGCCTACTTCTCACTTTATTTTATATTTACTATTTGCATTGCACTAGTTGTACCATGTATTACCATAAAGGATCCATCAGTTATCTTTTTTATTGCTAAAATCGGGTCAATGACAGAATAT
The DNA here is from genome assembly GCA_022828995.1 of Vimba vimba. Classification (NCBI taxonomy): domain Eukaryota; kingdom Metazoa; phylum Chordata; class Actinopteri; order Cypriniformes; family Leuciscidae; genus Vimba; species Vimba vimba. The sequence goes on along the minus strand of CM040829.1, from coordinate 4,587,306 downwards.
GCTTTTCCCACAATAAGAAAACTTTATTTAATTTAATGTGAAAATTAAATTATATCTCAGTATGGGGGTGTTCACAATTCTTATCCAAGAATGGAAAAACCAAATACATGACAACCCTGAGCTTTGGCCATTCCTTATTAAAAATAAATAAATTTTATATGTCTAACTATCGAGATTTTAAATAACTAGAAATGGAACTTTTTTGTACACCACATACAAACCACTGAAATCGGTTGATAAATATATTTTTTGGGGGTTTTATACAGAAAAACCGCAGCTCACCTGTTTACTTGCATTTGATTACAGCGCAGTCTTGCCCTCCGCAAAATGGCGGACGCGTTGACGTATCGCAGCAACGTTCCAAAGCAGCCAATAGGGCGTCTATGTATTTATTATGTCTATGGGTAAAACCATAGATATCATATAAAGGCTAGATGTCTCGTCCGCGCTGCTGGCCAATGGAGCTCGACATCCGCACACGGCGGCCATCTTACGACAGGGTGCTCGCTCACTCATAACATGGTGCATGTACTTTTAAATAACCATAACTTGCTCAATTTTCTACCGATTTTCAAACGGTTTGGTTTGTTATAAACGTCAGAGATGTAGCTATTATACTGCATACATATGAATAATTATGTTCAAAATGTTTAAGCATTCAGAATTATAGCCACGTTAATAACGTTTGTAAGAAACCAAACCGTTTGTAAATCCGTCCAGATTTCAGCGAGATAAGAGGATTTGTGTGTGTGCTGCTCACTCACCTTAATTCACAGAGCCCTGTCCTAAGATGGCCGCCGGTGATGCCGGAAGTGACTCCGCCTTAAGACATCTAGCCTTTATATGATATCTATGGCAGGAGGGCTGATGACGACACAGCTGTTCCACGATTGGCCGGATTCACCGCATGACAACGATCATGTGTGTTTCGTGTTTATTCGAACACCTTTAGTTCCTCTAAAGCTCTCAAATCAGTTTATTATAACAGTGAACACAATTTTCATGTCGTTGCAATGTTATACTGTGTCATGTTTATCCAATTAAAACTGATTAAAAAACGTAGACTCCACTTCATTGATAGTAGCTTATGTTGAACTTTATTCTTGTTCAAACAGACTCCGTATGAAGCAATACATAAAGTATTGAATGAAAATGTCTCTGAAACATCTGTGTATTATTTGGCAAATATTGCATTGATTTATTTCACTGCAGCTGTGGTAAAGTATGCGAACACCACGTGAGCGGTCACTACGGGAACCAGAAAGTGTCCGACTTCACGTCTCCATTTGCAGCTCCTCCCCGCCTGCACGCGGCTACTCTCGCCGATCGGTTGCATCCAGCCGCAGCCGATGTCGAACACACCTTTTTTCGAGTAAGGGCCTGTGTGACGTCAGCTGGGGCGGAATTTCCTTATACGGGTCCTAAGGGCACTTCTCCCGGAAAGGTGCGGGCGCGCGCGCATCTGTAGACCAGAGAGAGAAGAGAGCGATAGCAGTACGCCCATCAAAGCGCTGTACTTGGCTTAAGGGAAGTCAATGTCACCAAAGAAGTGTGTTTTTGGTTGCCAGGGCAAGACAACCCTGCACAGATTCCCAAAGAACCCAGCGTTAAGGGACCAGTGGGTGGAGTTTGTTTTTCCAGAGCATCAACGGAGGTTGTGCAAGAGGTTTGTTCCCTGCATTTTGACGATGATTGTTTTATAAACAAAGCCCAGATCGACGGATTTGCAGATCATCTAATGCTTAAGGATCGAGCAGTCACAATGATAAAGATTCGCGGTCGTGCGTTGGAACCGCAGGCGGTGAGTAAAACTGCTTCAAATGTCTCTGTGTGTTGTTAGCTATCAGCGCGTAAGCACAGCTTTAGCTCCGCCCACACGGCACGCCCCCAGCCGCTCGTTTTTTTCCGGAAAGACTCGGTACAGCCTATCTTTCTTTTATAAATATAATACAACTAAAGACTTTTTGGAGATATGAAGGATGCAATACTACTCTATAGGTACTCAAGATTAACATGAGATTGACTGAAAATGAGTCTTTCACCCCCCCTTTAAACTTATTTGAAATTGCGTCAACGCAGGAATATACACTTCAAAAACAAATCGCTTTATTATGCATACCAGTGTGTATACAACTGGTGAAACATACGTATTTAATCATGGATCCATGAAAAATGGCTGCGACGAATCTGTAGCCGTCTAACATCTGCTGGAAATCCAGGTAAAACTATCTGTGTGCACGCGCGTTTCCCCAGTTAACATGATCCCCAGTTGATCCATAACACCGGTTCGGAAGACAGTGTTCACATCATCCAAACGAACCGACCTCTGACGTCATTCGAACCCAGTGCGAACCAAAAGTGCTAGTGTGAAAGAGCCCTGATGGAGTGGAGCTTAAATGCAAAAGTGGACTCTGGTCACATGCGCCATTTATTGAATATACAGGATGATTTTTTTACAGGAATATGCACGATCATATTTCTGCAACTGTTCCTCAGCAGAACTCCCTGTCAGTTACAATAACAACTAGCGTTTCTGCATGCATTCATCTATAACCATGACGTTAGTCAGAGGTTTCAAGTGTTCATGTTCAATGAAAGCTCATGCAGCCACACACACATCAGTTTCGTTCTCTCTGTGCCAAAGCTTGTGGTTGTATCAGACAAGCATTATAATATCATCCTGTGAGCCAGCATTTCATTCTCATCTAATGTTGGTCATTTGTTTTATACATCCCACAATCTTAAGAGACATACTGAACTTTACTGTTAAAGTTTCCATTGTTGAGATGATAAATTCAGAAGATGCAGCGCTAGTGTTTGTGTGTTTGTTCTGATGGTTCCATCAGTGTTTTCAAGATGTTTTGACATCTCCACTAAATTCAGCTCACATTTCCAGACAATCTACACAGAAGTTATCGAATGGCTTTTATTTTTATAAAATAATCCTGAACAGCCTCAGTTCTCACTAAAGTCACTGATGATCTGCTGATGTAATCAGGTTTGTTAATAAATCAGAGTTCTTCAGGTTTAAACACTTTATAAGTGCTGTGAATTTAACCTGTAGATCAAAACCTGAAATGCTTTAGGAAATAAAGCATATAAAGGAATATTCAGGGAAAAAGTATGTGCTCTAGATCGTGACAGTGAGATTTACCTCACTGGTTATTGCTGACTTCAGCTATTTTCTATTTTTAGATGCCTTAAACTCTGCTGTGATCATGATGATCTCCTGTAGAGGGCGACACTTGTACAACAAAGAACTATTGACAAAGAGCAGGTTTCAGTATTTAATATCCAAATGCAGTTTGTGATTTTGCTTTTGTGGTAAATGAAAATGAATGAAATGTATGAGGCAGTGCAAAATGAAACAAACATTTTATCAAACAAAACGAGTGTCTGTTTGGGTATTAATGATTGTGGTGTAAAAAAGGTTTGCAGTTTTAGAGAACGTTGAACTGATTCCTAAGTGTGTTTGTGCTCGGATGATTCTGATAAAGCTTCCAGAAGGCAGGAGATGAACAGACTGTAGTCTGATGATGATCAAGATGATGATGATGAAGATGATGATGATCTGTGATGATGATGATGAACATCAGTGATGATGACGATGATGATGTTCTTGAGAACATGATGAAGGTTTTGATGAGAATCTCTGAGTTTTGACATCAGAATCAAACTTTACAGGCTCGCCTGGATCACAGGAGACTAGAAATCACAAATATATACATATCAGATTATCATCACAGCCATACATTGATTTGAATTTAAACATTTAATATGTTCTCAATCAATAACTTTTCTGTCAATTAAACACAATCTGTAAATGTTTAATAACTGCAGAAAGTCAGTCTGATGCATTATATCTGAATGTGACACTTTATAACAGGAGAGAAAACAACAGTAAATCTGACAGTAAAACTAAAATGGGATGAAGGATTAAATTAAGTCCCATCATGATCAAACACTCACAGTGTGGCTTTATTCTCTCCATACTGTTCGATCTAACATGTACTATCCTCCTCCCCTCTCCTCTTTCCTCTGGTGATTCACTGGTTTGTGTCTCATTTCTGTCCTCCATTTTTCTCTCAGTCTTCTTGTTTTCTGCTGATCTGTGATTTCTGCTGATTTTCTTTCTCCTCTTCATTTGAATCTGTTCAATCACACAGACAGAGTTTCATTAAAGCGATATAACATCATATCACGAGACATCAGATCAACTCCTGATCAACATCTGCATGAGCTCAGTGTTATTACAGCATCTCAGATTAACTCTACAATATTCACAATAATCAATGATGATGACAAATGACAAATATAGAAATGTGAGTTTATGTGTGAGTCCTGATCATAAACATCTTTCTCTTCTCACCTCATGTTTGATCATATTTGATTCATCAGAACGACACTTTACAGCTCCGACTGGATCAACAGAGACTGTAAATGAAGAAAACAACCCGTTATCATCATAATTATAATACAGTGACTGAACTGATGATATAGACTCACATCATCTAATGGAGAACATGCACTTAAAATATAGAATATAAAACATTTGTGATAAAATAGCAAATAATCCAGTCATCATATGAAGATAAAGCTCCTCAGTAAAGATGAGAAATGAAATATGAAACATGTTTCTCGCCTGTGAGAAGAAGAGAGATGTAGAATAATCCAGAGTTTATTAAATCACACTAAAGATAAAGTCCTTCTTCTGTAGTTTGTGATGGTCCAGATATATTCCTGTCATGCATTCATTTCTCTTGTGTTCAGATTCTGCACAATTTTTAATACATATTTATCTTTCAGTTTCACTACAATACTTTGTACACTAACATCTCTGTTCATAATTAATATCTAAAAATACTCTTACAAAATGTTTAAAGATGAAAGTGTTTAATTACCTTGTGATGATCTGGACAGAGAGAAGCTCCAGTGTTACTGAGAGTCTGAGGAGCAGAACTGAGACTTTTATACACTTACAAACGCCACACGCTTCCTCCGCACTCCACCACATTTTACCTGTTATTACTGCAACTTTCAGATGTTCAATAACCACATTTGACAGAGAATGTTATGACGCCTCTGGCTCCGAGTGACACGTTTTCTCTGTGTTATTTCAGTTCTCTATGAATGCTCGTTCCACACATCAGTAGTTTAACAGATAACCAGTGTGGAGATGGTAAACTGGTGTTATATGATGATATTGTCTTGATCTGGTAATAACTCTAGCTGCTGTATTTTGCACTATAACTGTAGTTTGTTGATTGATAATGATCAGGATAATCTAGTAATGCATTACAGTAATCCAGTCATGAACGCTTTATGAGCTTTTCTGCATCAGAAACATGTTCTGTATTTTGGTGTTTCTGAGGTGAATAACGCTGAAGGATCAGCCAGATCTTTAACTGGACATGATGAAGAAACACACACTGATGCAGATTGTTTACTAGAGATTCTGTGGACAGGATTATGGCCAATCAATAATATCATGTTATTTATGATTATCATCATTTATTATAAGAACATTACTGGTCATCCATATCTTTAACACACTCTGATAATTTGGATAATATACAAATGTAATTTTGTCTGTAATAAATATATAGTTGATTATTAATAAGCATAACAGTGGAAACTAATCTCATGTTTTCTAATCATTTTACAGACCCACATTTGACACACAATAACACTTTACACTCAAACACAAGCTCTTCTTTCTGCTCAATCTTTATCAGCAGGAAATATTTACACATCAGAGTAAAGTTGTAAGTTGTTACTGTATTATTCACAGTTTTCATGAATCTTTTATTATTCAGTCAGATTTGTGTCATCAGCTCTTCCTCTGCTCTAAAATCATTTTACTCATTTTATCCTCATGAAGTTGATCATGTAGAGAATAACACTGGATCATCTGAGCCAGATTCAGACACGTCCGATGCTGAACTTGTTTTACAACAACTCTTTCCTCTCAATTACAGTTCCATTCAATCTCTCTCTTGAATAATGAAATGCCTCGAGTAAGACACACACAACATTGTACGAACATCAGAGTGAACGGGGAATAAAGGATGTTTAAGTAACTGTACTTCAGTCATTATTGTTGAGTTCAGAAACTCTTGATCTACTGGGATTTCCACAAACAGCATCTCTAGAGTTTACAGAGTAAAAGTGTGTTACTGTAACTGTGTGTGTTATTGTATGTTCTGTATTATATGAGGTATTATTTCTATATGTTGACCAATAGGCCTGTGTTTCAGTGACCGACACAGAAACGCCTGATGTAATGATGAATTAATGATGACATCAAATGACGGAAATATAATTTGTACACACAGTTGAATATTTGATATATAATATATATCTATTTGAATATTAATATAATAGTTGAATTTAGATCTGATAGAGGGAACAGGATTTAATGTTGTTTGTGTGACTGTATGTAATTGCTTTTTTTTTATTAATTATGCTAATTAACTACTAATACTCTTATGACTGCTAGTTGACATGTAGATGCAGTTACTTATAGTTAGTATAATGTGTATGGCAAGGGCGTAGATTTGGTTTGAACTTTGGGGGAGTTGAAGTTTGGGTCTGCATATTTTTCATGTGATCATGGTCTAAATATTGGGGGGGTTGTAATGCATATAAAAAAATTTGGGGGGGGTTATCTCCCCCCCAACCCTCCCACAAATTACACCACTGGTGTGTGGGCAATACAAATGAAGTGTTTCTCAGTAGAGTTTTGCTTTGTTCCTGTCAGTTGCAGCGACACCTTTGATGTTTTTCAGTTTCATATCATTCAGTCGTGACCTGTCATTCTATATGGTTTGATGTGTGATCATAGTTGTGACCATGAAGTGATCATAGTTGTGGTCTAAGAGCGAGAGAGTCTGACTCATAACCCGAGCACAAACTCAGTATATGACACATTGTAATCTGCCAAACGCTCTGCCAAACATCCCCCGTGTGTATGTGTTCCACTGCCCACAAAAGAAGACTCTTCAACACATCTGTTATGCTTCACTGAAGAGAGAAAATCACACAGGTTTTGAACATGAGGGCGAGTATGAGGACAGGATGATCATTTATGGGTCAAAGATCCCTTTACAAACACAGAGAAAAACAATCATTTATATTTATTTATTTCAATACTTTTAAGCACTAGAGCCTGATTTCAGTTCAGTTACGGCCAACACCATATCAGAGATTACAGAATAATATAGACAATTTCTATCAAAATTTTAAATCCAGTATCATATTTTTTGTGATATCTGTTGGGTAACTATAGTGAACACAAAGCACACTAAAAGTATATTTTTTTTTTTTTACAGTTAAATATAAAATGTATATTTGGACAAAATGATTGTTTTATATTTTTAAGGTTAAAGTTCAGGTTTACTTTATTGTTCCAGAGGGAAATTTGTCTTGTGCTCGAAATACTCACAAACTGTAAATACAATCATAAATCATAACAAAACCACATTTAAAAACAAAATCACTGCACAGTAAAAAACAAAAATAAATATATCTCCATCTCATACACATACCATAACTCATAAAATACATAAATCATGTTTCATTTGTTGCTGTTTTGTTTCGTAATTGTTTTTCTGTTTAAACTTCACTGAAAAGCCATTAAATAACCCGTAAATATGTTGAGAAAGATGTTTTTTAGATATCATTCCATCATCAATATCAATAAACATGAGGCTCATAGTGTGACAACATGCCCCGCAACAGGGGTTAAGGTTATCCGTACCTCTGCCTTAACTTAGCTCAGGAACAGCTGCTAAATCAGAGACTCAGGCTTTCCCACTGCGATCCCAGTCAGAGACCAGTTTAATTATCTTGGGATTAGAGTTTTTTCTTCATTATCTCACATTTCTCAGAGGAACTACAGTCTCTTCTGGATCAGATTGAGTATCTTCTGTGTTGGTCTCACTCAGCTCTTCATGATGGACACTGTTGAGATGAAGAGACTTCCAGTGCTGAGCTTTTTATCTTCAGCTTCTCCTCTGGCTCCCTCTACTGTTACTGTAAAGAGCTTCGTACAGCAGTGACTAAACTCTCATGGAATTATAAATAGTGTATTATTCGTCTCTAATCTATGCACCGGCTAAACCTCCTTCTATATACTGTTTTGGTCAAAATTTTAATTTATTTTATTGTTATATTTATTTTATTTTATTTATTTTTATTTAGTCTTATGGTTTTGGGCGGATCTTGGGCTTTGTTGTAAATAATTATACACATAAAATGTTTAATAAATAAAGAATCACAAAAAAAAAAAAAAACAGGGTTAAAGTTTTTCCCCCTCGACAATAATTGAAAATGTTTAATACATATTTGTAGTCGAGACTGTAATATTTGAGTCTGTGCATAAACTGACTTCATTGGGATATTCACTGCAGTAAAAGAGTCTAGCCCTAGTCTTCAGGATATGGAAAATAGTGAGATTAAGCATTATGAAATATGAAATATACTTTATTGTCCCTGATAGGGAAATGTGTAATGGACTCGATAGTATATAGTTCAATCAATATACAGCATCTGTGATTTAGATTTTACAGAAAGATTCCCATATCAAGTGGACGAGCCGTATCTAATAACACTTTCTAGAGGAGAGCGGCACAACCAAACGCTTTTAGACTTTCTCAGTTTGTGTAAATCTACTTAGGGTTCAGAGTATTTATTATTTCCCCATGTTAATTTCTCACATGTCTAGTACAATAATGTGGTGCTGTTTAATTAATACAGTATAGGCTACTTTAATCTTGATATAGCCTGAAAGAATGGAAGTGAAATGTGACAACATGATTCATAGACCAGATTAAAATGCTATATGATCTAATAAATAAATAAATAAATACAAGACAAAATAAACTATTATAACAATAAAATACAATTATTAACTTTTTCATATAAAATAATGGCATTTTTTAATAATTAAAAATAAAATATTTTTTTAGTTGAAAACACAGATATCCAGCCGTTCAGAACACAATAATACCTGCACAACTGGGGTTAAACCCAGCTAGTGTCTTCTGCTAGTTAGCGAAGCTTTAAAGAACCAGCTCAACTGTTAAATAACATATCGGAGATTAAAATAATAGCAGATTTGTCTAATTTAAAATAAACACAAAAAATATAAATGAAAAATTTACCCTAAGTAAGAAATTTACTTTTGCTATGGTTAAATAAATGTTCGGTGATATCTTCCAAAGATTTCTGAATTGTTTTCTCTAAATAGTGTTGAAATGGCATCTAGTAAGTACATAGGTTTCGTCATGCTAGCATGTGTGGAAGTATTTAAAACAAGTGTGTTACAGCGAGCCCTGTGTTAGGTTGTGTTTTACTCCATAGGCTATTCGTAATAAATACAATCTCTGCTGAAGTCTTTCACACACACAATTAACATGCGTGTCCCACATAAGAGATTTAAACCACAGAAGTGTACTAGACATGTGGGAAATTAATGTGGGGAAATAAATACTCTGAACCCTAAGTAGATTTACACAAACTGAGAGTTAAAAAGTGTTTGTTGTGCTCCGCTATTTATTTTAACTTTTTTTTTTTTTAAATATCCATCATATCCGTCATTGAGCTATGTATGTTCAAAATATGAGTAAAGTGAACTCGTATAAATAAATCGTTTATAAATATATTTTCACGTCTTTCGTTACACTGAACCTGTGTGTGATGCGCCATCGTGTGGTGAACATGGGAACTACAGGAAAGTTTATCAAGACATAATGGACATGTATTAATCTAAAAGGATCTTTAGAAACGGCCTACATATAATCTAATCTAAAATGTTCGAAATATATTCATTTAGATTAAAATAAATAAATAAATGAATAAATAAAAAAATTGTGAGAGCTCTGTTCAAAGAGAATCTGATCTTTAGAGATGTAGTGCCACTTTAAACCACGAGATGACAGCACCGCACTTTATTTTAACTTTATTTCAACTTTATTCCGTTTAACTTAGTTACTGACAGCAACATTAATCACATTGGTAAAGTTTTTAATACTACAAACAGTATTTTAATTTGGAACCTGAAAACTAGTGTAGCTCATATTAAATCATGTGTGTGTTAATGAGTTTGTCCACAAGGTGTCGACACTGACCCGAGCCGCTGCTTTCAGTCACAGTCAGAGGAGAAACGGAGGAGACTGGAGGACAAGAACAACACGCTGCTGGAAATCTGCTGTTTCAAACTGTTAGTACATTCATTGTATTAATTATATTAATTACCAGGTAAAATATAAATCTCAAATGTTTGGTCAAATTCTGAATTAATCCGAATCAGAGTTTAAAAACGAATATTTCCTTTAGTCATCATGTCCGATTTAGATTTACGCGCGTAAACTCAGCTCTGGATGATCACATGACACATTTGTGAAGGTTATGAATTGTGTTGAGCAATATTTTATGTAATGAATGAAACCTGATAGACAAGATGTAACACAATATGAGCAACTGAAGAATTTGTTATTTCAGAAATACCATATAATAAAGACATTTTGAGTTCAAGAATGTTTATTTGTTGAAGCATAAATCTCCCTATTTCTTTAACTGAATCAGTCTATGATAAATATGATGTAAAAGCGACACAGAAAGCGACACTAGATGAGTTAGAAACTGAAATTATGATATAGTTTGTAAATGACTGTTTGAGCGAAACACTTAAAGCTGGATAACTGAGAGGATTGTGTGATGACAGTTCACTCCTTCAGTCAGTGAAGCCATGAGAGATTAAATCCTGGGATTATTCCCATCTTCCCACAGGAGAAACGACTGGAAGATGGAGTTTGAGGAGGAGTTTGAATATCCAGAAACAGAAAACAGGAATAAAGCGAGTGTTTGCTTATAGGCTCTGAGCAAATCTGAGAAAATGGCATCATCTGGTAAATAGTAAAAATGTAAATTTTGAAGCCTTTGCCAACATAATTAAAGCCTCTTAAACAAAGATTGCATAACTTTATAGTTAAATGGCCCTGGGATTAATAATGTGAGTTTTAATGTGTTTCAATGGGGACATGTTTGTCCTTAAAGGACCCCTATTATGGATATTTGAAAATGACCTTTCGTGTAGTGTGTAACACAGCTCTGAGTGAATGGCCTTTCGTGTAGTGTGTAACACAGCTCTGAGTGAATGGCCTTTCGTGTAGTGTGTAACACAGCTCTGAGTGAATGGCCTTTCGTGTAGTGTGTAACACAGCTCTGAGTGAATGGCCTTTCGTGTAGTGTGTAACACAGCTCTGAGTGAATGGCCTTTCGTGTAGTGTGTAACACAGCTCTAAGTGAATGGCCTTTCATGTAGTGTGTAACACAGCTCTGAGTGAATGGCCTTTCATGTAGTGTGTAACACAGCTCTGAGTGAATGGCCTTTCGTGTAGTGTGTAACACAGCTCTGAGTGAATGGCCTTTCGTGTAGTGTGTAACACAGCTCTGAGTGAATGGCCTTTCGTGTAGTGTGTAACACAGCTCTGAGTGAATGGCCTTTCGTGTAGTGTGTAACACACCTCTGAGTGAATGGCCTTTCGTGTAGTGTGTAACACAGCTCTGAGTGAATGGCCTTTCGTGTAGTGTGTAACACAGCTCTGAGTGAATGGCCTTTCGTGTAGTGTGTAACACAGCTCTGAGTGAATGGCCTTTCATGTAGTGTGTAACACAGCTCTAAGTGAATGGCCTTTCGTGTAGTGTGTAACACAGCTCTGAGTGAATGGCCTTTCGTGTAGTGTGTAACACAGCTCTGAGTGAATGGCCTTTCATGTAGTGTGTAACACAGCTCTAAGTGAATGGCCTTTCGTGTAGTGTGTAACACAGCTCTAAGTGAATGGCCTTTCGTGTAGTGTGTAACACAGCTCTGAGTGAATGGCCTTTCGTGTAGTGTGTAACACAGCTCTGAGTGAATGGCCTTTCGTGTAGTGTGTAACACAGCTCTGAGTGAATGGCCTTTCGTGTAGTGTGTAACACAGCTCTAAGTGAATGACCTTTCGTGTAGTGTGTAACACAGCTCTAAGTGAATGGCCTTTCGTGTAGTGTGTAACACAGCTCTGAGTGAATGGCCTTTCGTGTAGTGTGTAACACAGCTCTGAGTGAATGGCCTTTCATGTAGTGTGTAACACAGCTCTGAGTGAATGGCCTTTCGTGTAGTGTGTAACACAGCTCTAAGTGAATGGCCTTTCGTGTAGTGTGTAACACAGCTCTAAGTGAATGGCCTTTCGTGTAGTGTGTAACACAGCTCTGAGTGAATGGCCTTTCGTGTAGTGTGTAACACAGCTCTGAGTGAATGGCCTTTCGTGTAGTGTGTAACACAGCTCTGAGTGAATGGCCTTTCGTGTAGTGTGTAACACAGCTCTGAGTGAATGGCCTTTCGTGTAGTGTGTAACACAGCTCTAGTGAATGGCCTTTCATGTAGTGTGTAACACAGCTCTGAGTGAATGGCCTTTCGTGTAGTGTGTAACACAGCTCTGAGTGAATGGCCTTTCGTGTAGTGTGTAACACAGCTCTGAGTGAATGGCCTTTCGTGTAGTGTGTAACACAGCTCTGAGTGAATGGCCTTTCGTGTAGTGTGTAACACAGCTCTAGTGAATGGCCTTTCATGTAGTGTGTAACACAGCTCTGAGTGAATGGCCTTTCGTGTAGTGTGTAACACAGCTCTGAGTGAATGGCCTTTCGTGTAGTGTGTAACACAGCTCTGAGTGAATGGCCTTTCGTGTAGTGTGTAACACACCTCTGAGTGAATGGCCTTTCGTGTAGTGTGTAACACAGCTCTAAGTGAATGGCCTTTCGTGTAGTGTGTAACACAGCTCTGAGTGAATGGCCTTTCGTGTAGTGTGTAACACAGCTCTGAGTGAATGGCCTTTCGTGTAGTGTGTAACACACCTCTGAGTGAATGGCCTTTCATGTAGTGTGTAACACAGCTCTGAGTGAATGGCCTTTCGTGTAGTGTGTAACACACCTCTGAGTGAATGGCCTTTCGTGTAGTGTGTAACACAGCTCTAAGTGAATGGCCTTTCGTGTAGTGTGTAACACAGCTCTGAGTGAATGGCCTTTCGTGTAGTGTGTAACACAGCTCTGAGTGAATGGCCTTTCGTGTAGTGTGTAACACACCTCTGAGTGAATGGCCTTTCATGTAGTGTGTAACACAGCTCTGAGTGAATGGCCTTTCGTGTAGTGTGTAACACAGCTCTAGTGAATGGCCTTTCATGTAGTGTGTAACACAGCTCTGAGTGAATGGCCTTTCGTGTAGTGTGTAACACAGCTCTGAGTGAATGGCCTTTCGTGTAGTGTGTAACACAGCTCTGAGTGAATGGCCTTTCGTGTAGTGTGTAACACACCTCTGAGTGAATGGCCTTTCGTGTAGTGTGTAACACAGCTCTAAGTGAATGGCCTTTCGTGTAGTGTGTAACACAGCTCTGAGTGAATGGCCTTTCGTGTAGTGTGTAACACAGCTCTGAGTGAATGGCCTTTCGTGTAGTGTGTAACACACCTCTGAGTGAATGGCCTTTCATGTAGTGTGTAACACAGCTCTGAGTGAATGGCCTTTCGTGTAGTGTGTAACACAGCTCTAAGTGAATGGCCTTTCGTGTAGTGTGTAACACACCTCTGAGTGAATGGCCTTTCGTGTAGTGTGTAACACAGCTCTAAGTGAATGGCCTTTCGTGTAGTGTGTAACACAGCTCTGAGTGAATGGCCTTTCGTGTAGTGTGTAACACAGCTCTGAGTGAATGGCCTTTCGTGTAGTGTGTAACACAGCTCTGAGTGAATGGCCTTTCGTGTAGTGTGTAACACAGCTCTAAGTGAATGGCCTTTCGTGTAGTGTGTAACACACCTCTGAGTGAATGGCCTTTCGTGTAGTGTGTAACACAGCTCTGAGTGAATGGCCTTTCGTGTAGTGTGTAACACAGCTCTAAGTGAATGGCCTTTCGTGTAGTGTGTAACACAGCTCTGAGTGAATGGCCTTTCGTGTAGTGTGTAACACAGCTCTGAGTGAATGGCCTTTCGTGTAGTGTGTAACACAGCTCTGAGTGAATGGCCTTTCGTGTAGTGTGTAACACAGCTCTGAGTGAATGGCCTTTCGTGTAGTGTGTAACACAGCTCTAAGTGAATGGCCTTTCGTGTAGTGTGTAACACACCTCTGAGTGAATGGCCTTTCGTGTAGTGTGTAACACAGCTCTGAGTGAATGGCCTTTCGTGTAGTGTGTAACACAGCTCTAATGAATGGCCTTTCGTGTAGTGTGTAACACAGCTCTAGTGAATGGCCTTTCGTGTAGTGTGTAACACAGCTCTGAGTGAATGGCCTTTCGTGTAGTGTGTAACACAGCTCTGAGTGAATGGCCTTTCGTGTAGTGTGTAACACAGCTCTGAGTGAATGGCCTTTCGTGTAGTGTGTAACACAGCTCTGAGTGAATGGCCTTTCGTGTAGTGTGTAACACAGCTCTGAGTGAATGGCCTTTCATGTAGTGTGTAACACAGCTCTAAGTGAATGGCCTTTCGTGTAGTGTGTAACACAGCTCTGAGTGAATGGCCTTTCATGTAGTGTGTAACACAGCTCTGAGTGAATGGCCTTTCGTGTAGTGTGTAACACAGCTCTGAGTGAATGGCCTTTCGTGTAGTGTGTAACACAGCTCTAGTGAATGGCCTTTCGTGTAGTGTGTAACACAGCTCTGAGTGAATGGCCTTTCGTGTAGTGTGTAACACAGCTCTGAGTGAATGGCCTTTCATGTAGTGTGTAACACAGCTCTAAGTGAATGGCCTTTCGTGTAGTGTGTAACACAGCTCTGAGTGAATGGCCTTTCGTGTAGTGTGTAACACAGCTCTGAGTGAATGGCCTTTCGTGTAGTGTGTAACACAGCTCTGAGTGAATGGCCTTTCGTGTAGTGTGTAACACAGCTCTAGTGAATGGCCTTTCATGTAGTGTGTAACACAGCTCTAAGTGAATGGCCTTTCGTGTAGTGTGTAACACAGCTCTGAGTGAATGGCCTTTCGTGTAGTGTGTAACACAGCTCTGAGTGAATGGCCTTTCGTGTAGTGTGTAACACAGCTCTGAGTGAATGGCCTTTCGTGTAGTGTGTAACACAGCTCTAGTGAATGGCCTTTCGTGTAGTGTGTAACACAGCTCTGAGTGAATGGCCTTTCGTGTAGTGTGTAACACAGCTCTAGTGAATGGCCTTTCATGTAGTGTGTAACACAGCTCTGAGTGAATGGCCTTTCGTGTAGTGTGTAACACAGCTCTGAGTGAATGGCCTTTCGTGTAGTGTGTAACACAGCTCTGAGTGAATGGCCTTTCGTGTAGTGTGTAACACAGCTCTGAGTGAATGGCCTTTCGTGTAGTGTGTAACACAGCTCTGAGTGAATGGCCTTTCGTGTAGTGTGTAACACAGCTCTAGTGAATGGCCTTTCATGTAGTGTGTAACACAGCTCTAAGTGAATGGCCTTTCGTGTAGTGTGTAACACAGCTCTGAGTGAATGGCCTTTCGTGTAGTGTGTAACACAGCTCTGAGTGAATGGCCTTTCGTGTAGTGTGTAACACAGCTCTGAGTGAATGGCCTTTCGTGTAGTGTGTAACACAGCTCTAGTGAATGGCCTTTCGTGTAGTGTGTAACACAGCTCTGAGTGAATGGCCTTTCGTGTAGTGTGTAACACAGCTCTGAGTGAATGGCCTTTCGTGTAGTGTGTAACACAGCTCTGAGTGAATGGCCTTTCGTGTAGTGTGTAACACAGCTCTGAGTGAATGGCCTTTCGTGTAGTGTGTAACACAGCTCTGAGTGAATGGCCTTTCGTGTAGTGTGTAACACAGCTCTGAGTGAATGGCCTTTCGTGTAGTGTGTAACACAGCTCTGAGTGAATGGCCTTTCGTGTAGTGTGTAACACAGCTCTGAGTGAATGGCCTTTCGTGTAGTGTGTAACACAGCTCTGAGTGAATGGCCTTTCGTGTAGTGTGTAACACAGCTCTGAGTGAATGACCTTTCGTGTAGTGTGTAACACAGCTCTGAGTGAATGACCTTTCGTGTAGTGTGTAACACAGCTCTGAGTGAATGACCTTTCGTGTAGTGTGTAACACAGCTCTGAGTGAATGGCCTTTCGTGTAGTGTGTAACACAGCTCTGAGTGAATGGCCTTTCGTGTAGTGTGTAACACACCTCTGAGTGAATGGCCTTTCGTGTAGTGTGTAACACACCTCTGAGTGAATGGCCTTTCATGTAGTGTGTAACACAGCTCTGAGTGAATGACCTTTCGTGTAGTGTGTAACACAGCTCTAAGTGAATGGCCTTTCGTGTAGTGTGTAACACAGCTCTAAGTGAATGGCCTTTCGTGTAGTGTGTAACACAGCTCTAAGTGAATGGCCTTTCGTGTAGTGTGTAACACAGCTCTGAGTGAATGACCTTTCGTGTAGTGTGTAACACAGCTCTGAGTGAATGGCCTTTCGTGTAGTGTGTAACACAGCTCTGAGTGAATGGCCTTTCGTGTAGTGTGTAACACAGCTCTGAGTGAATGGCCTTTCGTGTAGTGTGTAACACAGCTCTAAGTGAATGGCCTTTCGTGTAGTGTGTAACACAGCTCTGAGTGAATGGCCTTTCGTGTAGTGTGTAACACAGCTCTGAGTGAATGGCCTTTCGTGTAGTGTGTAACACAGCTCTAAGTGAATGGCCTTTCGTGTAGTGTGTAACACAGCTCTGAGTGAATGGCCTTTCGTGTAGTGTGTAACACAGCTCTAAGTGAATGACCTTTCGTGTAGTGTGTAACACAGCTCTAAGTGAATGGCCTTTCGTGTAGTGTGTAACACAGCTCTGAGTGAATGGCCTTTCGTGTAGTGTGTAACACAGCTCTGAGTGAATGGCCTTTCGTGTAGTGTGTAACACAGCTCTAAGTGAATGGCCTTTCGTGTAGTGTGTAACACAGCTCTGAGTGAATGGCCTTTCGTGTAGTGTGTAACACAGCTCTGAGTGAATGACCTTTCGTGTAGTGTGTAACACAGCTCTAAGTGAATGGCCTTTCGTGTAGTGTGTAACACAGCTCTGAGTGAATGATCTTTCGTGTAGTGTGTAACACAGCTCTGAGTGAATGGCCTTTCGTGTAGTGTGTAACACAGCTCTAAGTGAATGGCCTTTCGTGTAGTGTGTAACACAGCTCTGAGTGAATGGCCTTTCGTGTAGTGTGTAACACAGCTCTGAGTGAATGGCCTTTCGTGTAGTGTGTAACACAGCTCTGAGTGAATGGCCTTTCGTGTAGTGTGTAACACAGCTCTGAGTGAATGATCTTTCGTGTAGTGTGTAACACAGCTCTGAGTGAATGGCCTTTCGTGTAGTGTGTAACACAGCTCTGAGTGAATGACCTTTCGTGTAGTGTGTAACACAGCTCTGAGTGAATGGCCTTTCGTGTAGTGTGTAACACAGCTCTGAGTGAATGGCCTTTCGTGTAGTGTGTAACACAGCTCTGAGTGAATGGCCTTTCGTGTAGTGTGTAACACAGCTCTGAGTGAATGGCCTTTCGTGTAGTGTGTAACACAGCTCTAAGTGAATGGCCTTTCGTGTAGTGTGTAACACAGCTCTGAGTGAATGAAAACTTCCTGCAAAGTTTTAAATCTGAAAGTGCACCATATATGAAGTTATTGTCTTTCAAAAGTAAGAGTCGACTCTGAGTCAATGAAATGAATAGTTTTTCAAACGAGTTAAACATTAGCATATTGCCACTTATAGCACTTGCAGAGACACCAGGGAAAACTCGAACCTCAAACCTGCAGCTGATCATGTTGTGGCAAAAAGTCCTTGGTTCAGGTCTCAAAAAAGCTCTCAGAGTCGAAGTTCCAGGTCAAAAGAATTAACTTTATTGACAAGCAACAAAGTGAGGAGCTAGCTGGTCATCTGAGGATATCATTCCCAGTCCTCATGTCTTATACCTTTTTCTTATCGCTAGATGCCCAAAGTGCACCCTCATATCTATCTCTTCTTCTGTGTCACTCCTTGTGTCCTTGCCACCATTAGAAACATCTTCCCCTAGACCTTCTTCTATTGGTGGAACATCTCAAAACATCTTATATAACACATTTTTCTTCCAGTGCCTCCCAACACCTGCATCCCTCCTACAGGTTTTTGGGTACTTTTCCATTCTCTTATCCTTGTGACCTGTTTTCTGCTGGGCATTACAGCATTCAGACCTTTACATGAGACAGGGAAATTCTCCAACACATCCCCTCTTTGGGACTAACCGTAATCCCACCTTCACTTTGTCCCAGAATGTATCTTCATGAATAAACCTCTCTCTATTATCTATCATGGCCAATATAGACCATCCATCTTTCTTATCAATAGGCTTTCATCACGAAGGTACACTCTGGAGGAATAGTGAGACCAAACATCTCCACCCCCCCTTTGACTGGAGTGGAGTAAATGATCTCACCTTTCTGTCGGATCATCACTCTGAAGGGATAGATAACTTCAAACATTTGATTTCCAGTGTAATCAACATATCTCAGTGTACAGACTTGAAGTTAGGACTGTCCCACGGTGCCAGAGGAACTGCACAGGCGCGTCCGGTGGCCTGGAGTGCTGTCTGGGTTGCTCCATCGCTGCCAGAGGAGCCCTTATCTTGTCGGGGGCGCTATCTGATGTTGGAGCAGACGGCGGGTCTTTAACCTGTTAAGGCGAGACACTACAGGTGAATAGGGTAACATTTTAAAATAATAGATATCACCATGAAACTTTCTCAGTTGATTACTTACACAAGTATATAAAAAAAATGTATTACAAGTTTTTTAAATTTGTATGTTTAATTATGCAAATTAGGCATTATCTAATTAAATATGCGCGATTTTGCATATATTTTCGGTAGATAGATCTGAACATATGATAAAGCCAGGTGCAAAATTCTTTTTTTATTTTGTTTACACACAAGATGAAAATAAAAACTCAGAGGGATTTCAGGATATATGCTTTCATTACCTAGGAAATCAAAATATACTGTCCATAGCCTTAAAAAATCGATTTTCGCCATTTTTTTTTTTCATTAAAATGTCACATAAATCAGGCCAGGAATGATTTATTAACAAATCCCTCTGAAAATATCTTCAGAATACTGCTAAGTGTATAACTGGAGAGTTTGGTGTACACAGGTGCTACATAGGCTGAGATGTTTGTACTGAAGAATGACAAAAAAATGATTTTGAGAAAACGGCATTTAAAGATTTAAATAGGGGAATTTAATACATTTCTATTGGAAAAAATTGCTCAAAACCAGAATAAATTCTCAGGCCCTTAGTAATAATAATATATAATATCACAAGCTCATGAAAACTGATTATTTAATAACATGGCAGGCATATAAGGCCTACAACTGCAGTAACTCAATTAATTAACATTGGCGTATCATGCACAAAGTTGCCAACAAAACCCATGCTAGACAGTTGTATGTACACAGAACAAGACCAACAGTAGCTGTCACAGCTTTATAAACCATATGTAGGTCCCTCTGACATCTCTTGCTGGTGCCTTTTCACTTTCTTGTCTCTGCTCACAAGTTTTCGTTTGCGTTTTGCACTTGCGAACCGAATGGCGTTTGCTTTGGACACTCTGAGCAGGTCTGCCTGCTTGATGGTGTTCACTGTAATAAGTGTGCTCTCCAGCCATAAGTTTGCCATCACATTAAGCATAGCTGAGGCACCCTTATTAAAAGAGGAGATGGCCATGCTTGCCGCTGCCTCGACCCTGTTCTTGCCCACAAAAACAGTTTTTGGGCAGCAAGCCCATATCACTGAATTAAGGCACTCGTTTGCATTTTGCGTGCCACCATGCTGCATTCTTTGCAGCAAGCTGTCACTTGACATGCGGTGATAGATGGGGAGAAGTTTCTGGCCCACCTCATGGGATAGGTAATTTGCAGCATGTCGAGTGTGGCTTTCAGGGGTCTCATCTTTGTCTTCTGCCCTCCGATACCAACACCAAGATGTTTCGTCTGTTGACATGCAGTGGAGAAGGCCTGCCCATATATCTGCTTTCATTATATCCAGTGACCCCTGGTTATTGAAAATTGCCCCCCTGTAATAATTTTGCAGTGTTTTGCATTTATTTGCGGTCAGTTTCCCCAAACCCTTGCCTCCCAAATTGCGCTCTGCACTAAATTTTCTGAGCGCTGTGCCCATTCGCTTGTGAGCATGGTTTATGCATTCCAGCTTTACAATCTCATGCCCAGGGTATGGGTTCAGTGACAGTACTTCCTTAAAAGCAGAGCTATCCCCATCTGAGAGCATCTCAGTGTACCGCAGCTGGTGGCGACTGACTGATCTACCCCACATCCTCTTTGCTGCCTCCTGCTCCATTGCCTTACTAGACCCTGTGAAATTCTTGGCACAGTCAGTGTGCGTCTCCCTCCAGCTGTCAGATTCCTCCACAGTAATCTTCCCCTCATTCTTGGCACTTTGCTTTAGGACACAAGCATGACAGTAAGAGGATAATACCTCAAAGTCAATGACCAGTCCTGTTAGAATATCAATGCAAATGCCAATGCCATAATGGGAAGTGAAGCCTCTTTTTTGCCAAGTCCCATCAAAAGAAACACCAATGTTAATTACAGCATCAGCATCCTCCCTCAGCAACTCGGCTAACTCTGGATCAACGCCTGCATAGGCATCTGATGCAGCACAATTAGGGCACAAGAGATCACTTATTAATTCATTCAGACGTGCGACATGCATAATCAGCCACTGCTGTGTCGCACAGTCAGCGGCACTGTCATTAAACCCCCCTAACGACAGCTTACGGTCAGATGTGCTGCTTCCTGATGGTTTTTCAGCTAATACATCCGATTGTTTTCCCTTCACACATCTTGCAAAGCGCAATTGCTGCTTTTTTTTCCTTGAAAGTTGCGGTGTTACCGGCATTTTCGGAGGTCCCGTGCTGAGGTAAACACAGAAGTGTCAGAGTTTGCCACGTGATGCGTCTGAGCGAATCACGTTAGCAGAAACCAGCTGTAGCCAATGAGATTTCGTCATTAGCTTTAAATCCCCCTTTGGACATTCACGATTTGTTACTGATAGAAAGGAAATGCCCACATTTGGGTTACATAGCGTTGTGCAGGAGACTCAGAGCTTTACAGCGATGCCGGTCATGACAGACTTCAGTGAACAGACGGATCTCGGCGTGTCGCGTTGGAATGCTAACTTCCTGGTAAATTAGAGAGAAACTTACTGCCGCAAGTAAACAAAATGTAATAAAATAAACATCTTAATGTATATTTTCAATGTTTTCTTTATAGCAGTTTGAAAGAACACATATTGAAGGAGTAAACTAGCCCAAAATCTCAAAACTGACCACTGCATGAAAAATCGATTTTTTTGCCTGCCTTTGTCTCGCCTTAAGCTGCAACCCCACTTTTGAAAAATCCCCAGAAATGGCATACCCAAACTGAAACAGATACAGTTCATGAACCCTTGGTACTAAAAGCACAAGTATGATCTCATTTGAAAGCTGACACATGCCAGTTTATTGTTAACGTAGAATTAATTATTGTCATAATGAAAGAAATAGTTATAAATAGCTTCAAAGTTTTGTAAAGTTATTAGAAATTTATTTTTATGAAACATCTTCATGAAAATAAAATTGAAGTTGGCACTGTATCAATCTAGAAATGCACTGCAGCTAAAGCCACATGTCTGACCATGTTATATTTAAAATCTGAAGATAAGTCTAAAACTCTGTATTTAGTTAAATGTTTTTCAAGATCATGTCAAAATAATTTATTTTGATTAGACTCTAAAATGCAACTGATGTTTAGTCATCTTCTAAGCATCCAGCATTCAGTCTATTGTCTCTATTGTTTGTGGTGCAAACGAGCCCCATTCAGTCTCTCCTGCACACATTCACACCTCTCCAGCCTGGTTATGGCTCTAAATATGCATTTCTTTTGTCTGCATTATAGTTACTAACGACTGGCTATTCACACTGTTTCAATCCCTAATTTCTTTTATCAAAGTTCTCACTTCACATTTGAAACTGTATCAAATGCCCTTCTTGAATAAAGAAACATTTCAGTAAGCATTCCTATTTAGAAAAAAATCATAAAAGAATAACTGCTAGGTGGCAGGTGCACCTAGGGCTAGCTAGCATGTTAGCTTAGCACACCATCAATATACGACAATTTATGAGATTAAAGCCATGTTTGTGCTCCAAACTTACTTTATGACGCAAGTCGAGTGTTTTAAATAATCTTCTGTGATCTAATTTGGCTTCAGATAAAAAAAATCAGACAGAAAATATATTATTGTATAGTATTCTGAACGATGATAAAGTCTATATCGATTGGCATTACATTATTATTATGAAAATACCTGACATGGCTCGAAGAACACTAGTGTTCCTGTAGTGTTTCTGGAGTGTTCCTGTAGTGTTTGCTACTGACTTATAAAGCCCTAAACGGCTTAGCTCCAGTCTATTTAACGGATCTTCTATCACCCTATAATCCATCGCGCTCTTTAAGATCAATAAATTCAAGGCTTTTGGTCATACCTAGGATATCCAGATCAACCAAAGGAGGGAGAGCATTTTCACATTTGGCTCCGAAACTCTGGAATAGTCTTCCTGATACTGTTCGTTGCTCGGACTCGCTCTCCCAGTTTAAAACTAGATTAAAGATGCATCTTTTCGGCCAGGCATTCATATAATATTGTTTATCTTACAGTTCAAACTACAATCCGGCCTCTAGTTCATAAATGCCAGAGGAGAACTGGCCCCCGACTGAGCCTGGGTTCTCCCAAGGTTTTTTTTTTCTCCATTAGGTCACCTGATGGAGTTTTAGGACACCATTAGGTCACTTGATGGAGTTTTTTTCGGTTCCTTGCCACTGTTGCCTTTGGCTTGCTCAGTTGGGGATATTTTGGGGATATTTAATCTTATTCTATCAATCAATAAATTCCACTAGAAACAAACCTTGTTGTATTATTTTATTTTAATTTAATACTGTGAAGCTGCTTTGATACAATCTGTATTGTGAAAAGCGCTATACAAATATACTTGATTTGATTTGATTTGTTCCTGCAGTGTTTTTTCAGTGTTCCTGCAGTGTTTCTGTAGTGTTCCTGTAGTGTTCCTGCAGTGTTTCTTCAGTGTTCCTGCAGTGTTTCTGTAGTGTTCCTGTAGTGTTCCTGCATTGTTTCTTCAGTGTTCCTGTAGTGTTTCTGTAGTGTTCCTGTAGTGTTTCTGTAGTGTTCCTGTAGTGTTTCTGTAGTGTTTCTGCAGTGTTTCTGTAGTGTTCCTGTAGTGTTTCTGCAGTGTTTCTGCAGTGTTTCTGTAGTGTTTCTGTAGTGTTCCTGCAGTGTTTCTGTAGTGTTCCTGCAGTGTTTCTGTAGTGTTTCTGCAGTGTGTCTGTAGTGTTCCTGTAGTGTTTCTGCAGTGTTTCTGCAGTGTTTCTGTAGTGTTTCTGTAGTGTTCCTGCTGTGTTTCTGTAGTGTTCCTGCAGTGTTCCTGTAGTGTTTCTGCAGTGTTCCTGTAGTGTTCCTGTAGTGTTCCTGCAGTGTTTCTGCAGTGTTCCTGTAGTGTTCCTGTAGTGTTCCTGTAGTGTTTCTGCAGTGTTTCTGCAGTGTTCCTGCAGTGTTTCTGCAGTGTTTCTTTAGTGTTCCTGCAGTGTTCCTGTAGTGTTTCTGTAGTGTTCCTGTAGTGTTTCTGCAGTGTTTCTATAGTGTTCCTGTAGTGTTTCTGTAGTGTTCCTGCAGTGTTTCTGTAGTGTTCCTGCAGTGTTCCTGTAGTGTTTCTGCAGTGTTCCTGTAGTGTTCCTTTAGTGCAGTGGTTCTCAACCTCTCCTGCAGGGACCCCCTGACAGGCCATGTTTCTGTTTTAACCCTGAAATGGCACACCTGATTCAATTAATGAGTATAGGAAGAGTAGGAATTAGTCACTTAATCAATTAGTCAACTACTCATTAAGCCTTTAATTATTTGAATCAGGTGTGCCATTTCAGGGTTAAAACAGAAACATGGCCTGTCAGGGGGACCCTGCAGGAGAGGTTGAGAACCACTGCTTTAGTGGTTCCTGTAGTGTTTCTGCAGTGTTCCTGTAGTGTTCCTGTAGTGTTCCTGCAGTGTTTCTGTAGTGTTCCTGTAGTGTTCCTGTAGTGTTTCTGCAGTGTTCCTGTAGTGTTCCTGCAGTGTTTCTGTAGTGTTTCTGTAGTGTTCCTGTAGTGTTTCTGCAGTGTTCCTGCAGTGTTCCTGTAGTGTTTCTGCAGTGTTTCTGTAGTGTTCCTGCAGTGTTCCTGTAGTGTTTCTGCAGTGTTTCTGCAGTGTTTCTGTAGTGTTTCTGTAGTGTTCCTGCAGTGTTTCTGTAGTGTTCCTGCAGTGTTCCTGTAGTGTTTCTGCAGTGTTCCTGTAGTGTTTCTGCAGTGTTCCTGTAGTGTTCCTGTAGTGTTTCTGCAGTGTTTCTGCAGTGTTTCTGTAGTGTTCCTGCAGTGTTCCTGTAGTGTTTCTGTAGTGTTCCTGTAGTGTTCCTGTAGTGTTTCTTCAGTGTTCCTGTAGTGTTTCTGCAGTGTTTCTGTAGTGTTCCTGTAGTGTTTCTGTAGTGTTCCTACAGTGTTCCTGTAGTGTTTCTGCAGTGTTTCTGTAGTGTTCCTACAGTGTTTCTGTAGTGTTCCTGTAGTGTTTCTTCAGTGTTCCTGTAGTGTTTCTGCAGTGTTTCTGTAGTGTTCCTGTAGTGTTTCTGTAGTGTTCCTGTAGTGTTTCTTCAGTGTTCCTGTAGTGTTTCTGCACTGTTTCTGTAGTGTTTCTGTAGTGTTTCTGTAGTGTTCCTGCAGTGTTTCTGTAGTGTTTCTGTAGTGTTTCTGCAGTGTTTCTGTAGTGTTTCTGTAGTGTTCCTGCAGTGTTTCTGTAGTGTTCCTGCAGTGTTCCTGTAGTGTTCCTGCAGTGTTTCTGTAGTGTTCCTGTAGTGTTCCTGTAGTGTTCCTGCAGTGTTCCTGCAGTGTTCCTGTAGTGTTCCTGTAGTGTTTCTGCAGTGTTCCTGCAGTGTTCCTGTAGTGTTCCTGCAGTGTTCCTGTAGTGTTTCTGTAGTGTTCCTGCAGTGTTCCTGTAGTGTTCCTGCAGTGTTTCTGTAGTGTTCCTGTAGTGTTCCTGTAGTGTTTCTGTAGTGTTCCTGCAGTGTTTCTGTAGTGTTTCTGTAGTGTTTCTGTAGTGTTCCTGCAGTGTTTCTGTAGTGTTTCTGTAGTGTTCCTGTAGTGTTTCTGCAGTGTTTCTGCAGTGTTCCTGTAGTGTTTCTGTAGTGTTTCTGTAGTGTTTCTGTAGTGTTTCTGCAGTGTTTCTGTAGTGTTCCTGTAGTGTTCCTGTAGTGTTTCTGTAGTGTTCCTGTAGTGTTTCTTCAGTGTTCCTGTAGTGTTTCTGCAGTGTTTCTGCAGTGTTTCTGTAGTGTTTCTGTAGTGTTTCTGTAGTGTTCCTGCAGTGTTTCTGTAGTGTTTCTGTAGTGTTCCTGTAGTGTTCCTGCAGTGTTTCTTCAGTGTTCCTGTAGTGTTTCTGCAGTGCTTCTGTAGTGTTCCTGCAGTGTTTCTGTAGTGTTCCTGTAGTGTTTCTTCAGTGTTCCTGTAGTGTTTCTGCAGTGTTTCTTCAGTGTTCCTGTAGTGTTTCTGTAGTGTTCCTGTAGTGTTTCTGCAGTGTTTCTGTAGTGTTCCTGCAGTGTTCCTGTAGTGTTCCTGTAGTGTTCCTGTAGTGTTTCTGTAGTGTTCCTACAGTGTTTCTGTAGTGTTTCTGTAGTGTTTCTTCAGTGTTCCTGTAGTGTTTCTGTAGTGTTCCTGTAGTGTTTCTGTAGTGTTCCTACAGTGTTTCTGTAGTGTTTCTGTAGTGTTTCTTCAGTGTTCCTGTAGTGTTTCTGTAGTGTTTCTGTAGTGTTCCTGTAGTGTTTCTGCAGTGTTTCTGCACTGTTTCTGTAGTGTTTCTGTAGTGTTTCTGTAGTGTTTCTGTAGTGTTCCTGCAGTGTTTCTGTAGTGTTTCTGCAGTGTTCCTGTAGTGTTCCTGCAGTGTTTCTGTAGTGTTCCTGTAGTGTTCCTGTAGTGTTTCTGCAGTGTTTCTGTAGTGTTCCTGCAGTGTTCCTGTAGTGTTTCTGTAGTGTTCCTGTAGTGTTCCTGTAGTGTTCCTGCAGTGTTCCTGCAGTGTTCCTGTAGTGTTCCTGTAGTGTTCCTGTAGTGT
This sequence comes from Vimba vimba, assembly GCA_022828995.1. Lineage (NCBI taxonomy): Eukaryota > Metazoa > Chordata > Actinopteri > Cypriniformes > Leuciscidae > Vimba > Vimba vimba. The sequence continues at coordinate 4,561,146 of CM040829.1, read as the reverse complement.
TTCTGCAGTGTTTCTGCAGTGTTCCTGTAGTGTTTCTGCAGTGTTCCTGTAGTGTTTCTGCAGTGTTCCTGTAGTGTTTCTGCAGTGTTTCTGTAGTGTTCCTGTAGTGTTTCTGCAGTGTTTCTGTAGTGTTTCTGTTGTGTTTCTGTAGTGTTCCTGCAGTGTTTCTGCAGTGTTCCTGTAGTGTTCCTGTAGTGTTCCTGTAGTGTTGCTGTAGTGTTCCTGTAGTGTTCCTGTAGTGTTCCTGTAGTGTTCCTGTAGTGTTCCTGTAGTGTTTCTGCAGTTTCTGTAGTGTTCCTGTAGTGTTTCTGTAGTGTTCCTGCAGTGTTTCTTCAGTGTTCCTGCAGTGTTTCTGTAGTGTTTCTGTAGTGTTCCTGTAGTATTCCTGCAGTGTTTCTTCAGTGTTCCTGCAGTGTTTCTGCAGTGTTTCTGTAGTGTTTCTGTAGTGTTCTTGTAGTGTTCCTGCAGTGTTTCTTCAGTGTTCCTGTAGTGTTTTTGTAGTGTTCCTGTAGTGTTCCTGTAGTGTTCCTGTAGTGTTCCTGCAGTGTTTCTTCAGTGTTCCTGTAGTTTTTCTGTAGTGTTCCTGCAGTGTTCCTGCAGTGTTTCTGCAGTGTTTCTGTGGTGTTTCTGTAATGTCCCTGTAGTGTTCCTGCAGTGTTTCTTCAGTGTTCCTGTAGTGTTTCTGCAGTGTTTCTTCAGTGTTCCTGCAGTGTTTCTGCAGTGTTTCTGTAGTGTTTCTGTAGTGTTCCTGCAGTGTTTCTTCAGTGTTCCTGCAGTGTTTCTGCAGTGTTTTTGTAGTGTTCCTGTAGTGTTCCTGCAGTGTTTCTTCAGTGTTCCTGTAGTGTTTCTGCAGTGTTTCTGTAGTGTTCCTGCAGTGTTTCTGTAGTGTTCCTGCAGTGTTTCTATAGTGTTTCTGTAGTGTTCCTGTAGTGTTCCTGCAGTGTTTCTTCAGTGTTCCTGTAGTGTTTCTGTAGTGTTTCTGTAGTGTTCCTGTAGTGTTCCTGCAGTGTTTCTTCAGTGTTCCTGCAGTGTTTCTGCAGTGTTTTTGTAGTGTTCCTGTAGTGTTCCTGCAGTGTTTCTTCAGTGTTCCTGTAGTGTTTCTGCAGTGTTTCTGTAGTGTTCCTGCAGTGTTTCTGTAGTGTTCCTGCAGTGTTTCTATAGTGTTTCTGTAGTGTTCCTGTAGTGTTCCTGCAGTGTTTCTGTAGTGTTTCTGTAGTGTTTCTGTAGTGTTTCTGTAGTGTTCCTGTAGTGTTTCTGCAGTGTTTCTGTAGTGTTTCTGCAGTGTTTCTACAGTGTTTCTGTAGTGTTCCTGCAGTGTTTCTGCAGTGTTCCTGCAGTGTTCCTGTAGTGTTTCTGCAGTGTTCCTGTAGTGTTCCTGCAGTGTTGTGTTCCTGTAGTGTTTCTGTAGTGTTTCTGCAGTGTTCCTGTAGTGTTTCTGTAGTGTTCCTGTAGTGTTTCTGCAGTGTTCATGTAGTGTTCCTGTAGTGTTTCTGCAGTGTTTCTGTAGTGTTCCTGTAGTGTTTCTGCAGTGTTTCTGTAGTGTTTCTGTAGTGTTTCTGTAGTGTTCCTGCAGTGTTTCTGTAGTGTTCCTGTAGTGTTCCTGTAGTGTTTCTTCAGTGTTTCTGCAGTGTTTCTGTAGTGTTTCTGTAGTGTCCCTGTAGTGTTCCTGCAGTGTTTCTTCAGTGTTCCTGTAGTGTTCCTGTAGTGTTCCTGCAGTGTTTCTTCAGTGTTCCTGTAGTGTTTCTGTAGTGTTCCTGCAGTGTTTCTTCAGTGTTCCTGCAGTGTTTCTGCAGTGTTTCTGTAGTGTTTCTGTAGTGTTCCTGCAGTGTTTCTTCAGTGTTTCTTCAGTGTTTCTGCAGTGTTTCTGTAGTGTTTCTGTAGTGTTCCTGTAGTGTTCCTGCAGTGTTTCTTCAGTGTTCCTGTAGTGTTTCTGCAGTGTTTCTGTAGTGTTCCTGCAGTGTTTCTGTAGTGTTCCTGTAGTGTTCCTGCAGTGTTTCTTCAGTGTTCCTCTAGTGTGTCTTCAGTGTTCCTGTAGTGTTTCTGCACTGTTTCTGCACTGTTTCTGTAGTGTTCCTGCAGTGTTTCTGTAGTGTTTCTGTAGTGTTCCTGTAGTGTTTCTGCAGTGTTTCTGTAGTGTTTCTGTAGTGTTTCTGTAGTGTTTCTGTAGTGTTTCTGTAGTGTTTCTGTAGTGTTTCTGCAGTGTTTCTGCAGTGTTTCTGTAGTGTTTCTGTAGTGTTCCTGTAGTGTTCCTGCAGTGTTTCTTCAGTGTTCCTGTAGTGTTTCTGCAGTGTTTCTGTAGTGTTCCTGCAGTGTTTCTGTAGTGTTCCTGTAGTGTTCCTGCAGTGTTTCTTCAGTGTTCCTGTAGTGTTTCTTCAGTGTTCCTGTAGTGTTTCTGCACTGTTTCTGTAGTGTTTCTGTAGTGTTCCTGCAGTGTTTCTGTAGTGTTTCTGTAGTGTTCCTGTAGTGTTTCTGCAGTGTTTCTGTAGTGTTTCTGTAGTGTTTCTGTAGTGTTTCTGTAGTGTTTCTGCAGTGTTTCTGTAGTGTTCCTGTAGTGTTTCTGTAGTGTTCCTGTAGTGTTTCTTCAGTGTTCCTGTAGTGTTTCTGCAGTGTTTCTGCAGTGTTTCTGTAGTGTTTCTGTAGTGTTTCTGTAGTGTTCCTGCAGTGTTTCTGTAGTGTTTCTGTAGTGTTCCTGTAGTGTTCCTGCAGTGTTTCTTCAGTGTTCCTGTAGTGTTTCTGCAGTGCTTCTGTAGTGTTCCTGCAGTGTTTCTGTAGTGTTCCTGTAGTGTTTCTTCAGTGTTCCTGTAGTGTTTCTGCAGTGTTCCTGTAGTGTTTCTGTAGTGTTCCTGCAGTGTTCCTGTAGTGTTTCTGCAGTGTTCCTGTAGTGTTCCTGCAGTGTTTCTGTAGTGTTTCTGTAGTGTTTCTGTAGTGTTTCTGCAGTGTTTCTGCAGTGTTTCTGTAGTGTTTCTGTAGTGTTCCTGTAGTGTTCCTGCAGTGTTTCTTCAGTGTTCCTGTAGTGTTTCTGCAGTGTTTCTGTAGTGTTCCTGCAGTGTTTCTGTAGTGTTCCTGTAGTGTTCCTTCAGTGTTCCTGTAGTGTTTCTTCAGTGTTCCTGTAGTGTTTCTGCACTGTTTCTGTAGTGTTTCTGTAGTGTTCCTGCAGTGTTTCTGTAGTGTTTCTGTAGTGTTCCTGTAGTGTTTCTGCAGTGTTTCTGTAGTGTTTCTGTAGTGTTTCTGTAGTGTTTCTGCAGTGTTTCTGTAGTGTTCCTGTAGTGTTTCTGTAGTGTTCCTGTAGTGTTTCTTCAGTGTTCCTGTAGTGTTTCTGCAGTGTTTCTGCAGTGTTTCTGTAGTGTTTCTGTAGTGTTTCTGTAGTGTTTCTGTAGTGTTCCTGCAGTGTTTCTGTAGTGTTTCTGTAGTGTTCCTGTAGTGTTCCTGCAGTGTTTCTTCAGTGTTCCTGTAGTGTTTCTGCAGTGCTTCTGTAGTGTTCCTGCAGTGTTTCTGTAGTGTTCCTGTAGTGTTTCTTCAGTGTTCCTGTAGTGTTTCTGCAGTGTTCCTGTAGTGTTTCTGTAGTGTTCCTGCAGTGTTCCTGTAGTGTTTCTGCAGTGTTCCTGTAGTGTTCCTGCAGTGTTTCTGTAGTGTTCCTGTAGTGTTCCTGTAGTGTTTCTGCAGTGTTCCTGTAGTGTTCCTGTAGTGTTCCTGTAGTGTTTCTGCAGTGTTTCTGCAGTGTTCCTGTAGTGTTTCTGCAGTGTTTCTGTAGTGTTCCTGTAGTGTTTCTGCAGTGTTTCTGTAGTGTTTCTGTAGTGTTTCTGTAGTGTTCCTGCAGTGTTTCTGCAGTGTTTCTGCAGTGTTCCTGTAGTGTTCCTGTAGTGTTCCTGTAGTGTTCCTGTAGTGTTCCTGTAGTGTTCCTGTAGTTTCTGTAGTGTTCCTGTAGTGTTTCTGTAGTGTTCCTGCAGTGTTTCTTCAGTGTTCCTGCAGTGTTTCTGTAGTGTTCCTGTAGTATTCCTGCAGTGTTTCTTCAGTGTTCCTGCAGTGTTTCTGCAGTGTTTCTGTAGTGTTTCTGTAGTGTTCTTGTAGTGTTCCTGCAGTGTTTCTTCAGTGTTCCTGTAGTGTTTTTGTAGTGTTCCTGTAGTGTTCCTGTAGTGTTCCTGTAGTGTTCCTGTAGTGTTCCTGTAGTGTTCCTGCAGTGTTTCTTCAGTGTTCCTGTAGTTTTTCTGTATTGTTCCTGCAGTGTTTCTGCAGTGTTTCTGTGGTGTTTCTGTAGTGTTCCTGTAGTGTTCCTGCAGTGTTTCTTCAGTGTTCCTGTAGTGTTTCTGTAGTGTTCCTGTAGTGTTCCTGTAGTGTTCCTGTAGTGTTCCTGTAGTGTTTCTGCAGTTTCTGTAGTGTTCCTGTAGTGTTTCTGTAGTGTTCCTGCAGTGTTTCTTCAGTGTTCCTGCAGTGTTTCTGTAGTGTTCCTGTAGTGTTCCTGTAGTATTCCTGCAGTGTTTCTTCAGTGTTCCTGCAGTGTTTCTGCAGTGTTTCTGTAGTGTTTCTGTAGTGTTCTTGTAGTGTTCCTGCAGTGTTTCTTCAGTGTTCCTGTAGTGTTTTTGTAGTGTTCTTGTAGTGTTCCTGCAGTGTTTCTTCAGTGTTCCTGTAGTGTTTTTGTAGTGTTCCTGTAGTGTTCCTGTAGTGTTCCTGTAGTGTTCCTGTAGTGTTCCTGCAGTGTTTCTTCAGTGTTCCTGTAGTTTTTCTGTAGTGTTCCTGCAGTGTTTCTTCAGTGTTCCTGCAGTGTTTCTGCAGTGTTTCTGTGGTGTTTCTGTAATGTCCCTGTAGTGTTCCTGCAGTGTTTCTTCAGTGTTCCTGTAGTGTTTCTGCAGTGTTTCTTCAGTGTTCCTGCAGTGTTTCTGCAGTGTTTCTGTAGTGTTTCTGTAGTGTTCCTGCAGTGTTTCTTCAGTGTTCCTGCAGTGTTTCTGCAGTGTTTTTGTAGTGTTCCTGTAGTGTTCCTGCAGTGTTTCTTCAGTGTTCCTGTAGTGTTTCTGCAGTGTTTCTGTAGTGTTCCTGCAGTGTTTCTGTAGTGTTCCTGCAGTGTTTCTATAGTGTTTCTGTAGTGTTCCTGTAGTGTTCCTGCAGTGTTTCTTCAGTGTTCCTGTAGTGTTTCTGTAGTGTTTCTGTAGTGTTCCTGTAGTGTTCCTGCAGTGTTTCTTCAGTGTTCCTGCAGTGTTTCTGCAGTGTTTTTGTAGTGTTCCTGTAGTGTTCCTGCAGTGTTTCTTCAGTGTTCCTGTAGTGTTTCTGCAGTGTTTCTGTAGTGTTCCTGCAGTGTTTCTGTAGTGTTCCTGCAGTGTTTCTATAGTGTTTCTGTAGTGTTCCTGTAGTGTTCCTGCAGTGTTTCTGTAGTGTTTCTGTAGTGTTTCTGTAGTGTTTCTGTAGTGTTCCTGTAGTGTTTCTGCAGTGTTTCTGTAGTGTTTCTGCAGTGTTTCTACAGTGTTTCTGTAGTGTTCCTGCAGTGTTTCTGCAGTGTTCCTGCAGTGTTCCTGTAGTGTTTCTGCAGTGTTCCTGTAGTGTTCCTGCAGTGTTGTGTTCCTGTAGTGTTTCTGTAGTGTTTCTGCAGTGTTCCTGTAGTGTTTCTGTAGTGTTCCTGTAGTGTTTCTGCAGTGTTCATGTAGTGTTCCTGTAGTGTTTCTGCAGTGTTTCTGTAGTGTTCCTGTAGTGTTTCTGCAGTGTTTCTGTAGTGTTTCTGTAGTGTTTCTGTAGTGTTCCTGCAGTGTTTCTGTAGTGTTCCTGTAGTGTTCCTGTAGTGTTCCTGTAGTGTTTCTTCAGTGTTTCTGTAGTGTTTCTGTAGTGTCCCTGTAGTGTTCCTGCAGTGTTTCTTCAGTGTTCCTGTAGTGTTCCTGTAGTGTTCCTGCAGTGTTTCTTCAGTGTTCCTGTAGTGTTTCTGTAGTGTTCCTGCAGTGTTTCTGCAGTGTTTCTGTAGTGTTTCTGTAGTGTTCCTGCAGTGTTTCTTCAGTGTTTCTGCAGTGTTTCTGTAGTGTTTCTGTAGTGTTCCTGTAGTGTTCCTGCAGTGTTTCTTCAGTGTTCCTGTAGTGTTTCTGCAGTGTTTCTGTAGTGTTCCTGCAGTGTTTCTGTAGTGTTCCTGTAGTGTTCCTGCAGTGTTTCTTCAGTGTTCCTCTAGTGTGTCTTCAGTGTTCCTGTAGTGTTTCTGCACTGTTTCTGTAGTGTTTCTGTAGTGTTCCTGCAGTGTTTCTGTAGTGTTTCTGTAGTGTTCCTGTAGTGTTTCTGCAGTGTTTCTGTAGTGTTTCTGTAGTGTTTCTGTAGTGTTTCTGTAGTGTTTCTGCAGTGTTTCTGTAGTGTTTCTGTAGTGTTCCTGTAGTGTTCCTGCAGTGTTTCTTCAGTGTTCCTGTAGTGTTTCTGCAGTGTTTCTGTAGTGTTCCTGCAGTGTTTCTGTAGTGTTCCTGTAGTGTTCCTGCAGTGTTTCTTCAGTGTTCCTGTAGTGTTTCTTCAGTGTTCCTGTAGTGTTTCTGCACTGTTTCTGTAGTGTTTCTGTAGTGTTCCTGCAGTGTTTCTGTAGTGTTTCTGTAGTGTTCCTGTAGTGTTTCTGCAGTGTTTCTGTAGTGTTTCTGTAGTGTTTCTGTAGTGTTTCTGTAGTGTTTCTGCAGTGTTTCTGTAGTGTTCCTGTAGTGTTTCTGTAGTGTTCCTGTAGTGTTTCTTCAGTGTTCCTGTAGTGTTTCTGCAGTGTTTCTGCAGTGTTTCTGTAGTGTTTCTGTAGTGTTTCTGTAGTGTTCCTGCAGTGTTTCTGTAGTGTTTATGTAGTGTTCCTGTAGTGTTCCTGCAGTGTTTCTTCAGTGTTCCTGTAGTGTTTCTGCAGTGCTTCTGTAGTGTTCCTGCAGTGTTTCTGTAGTGTTCCTGTAGTGTTTCTTCAGTGTTCCTGTAGTGTTTCTGCAGTGTTCCTGTAGTGTTTCTGTAGTGTTCCTGCAGTGTTCCTGTAGTGTTTCTGCAGTGTTCCTGTAGTGTTCCTGCAGTGTTTCTGTAGTGTTTCTGTAGTGTTTCTGTAGTGTTTCTGCAGTGTTTCTGCAGTGTTTCTGTAGTGTTTCTGTAGTGTTCCTGTAGTGTTCCTGCAGTGTTTCTTCAGTGTTCCTGTAGTGTTTCTGCAGGGTTTCTGTAGTGTTCCTGCAGTGTTTCTGTAGTGTTCCTGTAGTGTTCCTGCAGTGTTTCTTCAGTGTTCCTGTAGTGTTTCTTCAGTGTTCCTGTAGTGTTTCTGCACTGTTTCTGTAGTGTTTCTGTAGTGTTCCTGCAGTGTTTCTGTAGTGTTTCTGTAGTGTTCCTGTAGTGTTTCTGCAGTGTTTCTGTAGTGTTTCTGTAGTGTTTCTGTAGTGTTTCTGTAGTGTTTCTGCAGTGTTCCTGTAGTGTTCCTGTAGTGTTTCTGTAGTGTTCCTGTAGTGTTTCTTCAGTGTTCCTGTAGTGTTTCTGCAGTGTTTCTGTAGTGTTTCTGTAGTGTTTCTGTAGTGTTTCTGTAGTGTTTCTGTAGTGTTTCTGTAGTGTTCCTGCAGTGTTTCTGTAGTGTTCCTGTAGTGTTCCTGCAGTGTTTCTTCAGTGTTCCTGTAGTGTTTCTGCAGTGCTTCTGTAGTGTTCCTGCAGTGTTTCTGTAGTGTTCCTGTAGTGTTTCTTCAGTGTTCCTGTAGTGTTTCTGCAGTGTTCCTGTAGTGTTTCTGTAGTGTTCCTGCAGTGTTCCTGTAGTGTTTCTGCAGTGTTCCTGTAGTGTTCCTGTAGTGTTCCTGTAGTGTTCCTGTAGTTTCTGTAGTGTTCCTGTAGTGTTTCTGTAGTGTTCCTGCAGTGTTTCTTCAGTGTTCCTGCAGTGTTTCTGTAGTGTTCCTGTAGTATTCCTGCAGTGTTTCTTCAGTGTTCCTGCAGTGTTTCTGCAGTGTTTCTGTAGTGTTTCTGTAGTGTTCTTGTAGTGTTTCTGCAGTGTTTCTGCAGTGTTCCTGCAGTGTTTCTTCAGTGTTCCTGTAGTGTTTCTGCAGTGTTTCTGTAGTGTTTCTGTAGTGTTCTTGTAGTGTTTCTGCAGTGTTCCTGCAGTGTTCCTGTAGTGTTTCTGCAGTGTTCCTGTAGTGTTCCTGTAGTGTTCCTGTAGTGTTCCTGTAGTTTCTGTAGTGTTCCTGTAGTGTTTCTGTAGTGTTCCTGCAGTGTTTCTTCAGTGTTCCTGCAGTGTTTCTGTAGTGTTCCTGTAGTGTTCCTGCAGTGTTTCTTCAGTGTTCCTGTAGTGTTTTTGTAGTGTTCCTGTAGTGTTCCTGTAGTGTTCCTGTAGTGTTCCTGTAGTGTTCCTGTAGTGTTCCTGTAGTGTTCCTGCAGTGTTTCTTCAGTGTTCCTGTAGTTTTTCTGTATTGTTCCTGCAGTGTTTCTTCAGTGTTCCTGCAGTGTTTCTGCAGTGTTTCTGTGGTGTTTCTGTAGTGTTCCTGTAGTGTTCCTGCAGTGTTTCTTCAGTGTTCTTGTAGTGTTTCTGCAGTGTTTCTGTAGTGTTCCTGCAGTGTTTCTGTAGTGTTCCTGTAGTGTTCCTGCAGTGTTTCTGTAGCGTTTCTGTAGTGTTCCTGCAGTGTTTCTTCAGTGTTCCTGTAGTGTTTCTGCAGTGTTTCTGTAGTGTTCCTGCAGTGTTTCTGTAGTATTCCTGTAGTGTTTCTTCAGTGTTCCTGTAGTGTTTCTGCAGTGTTTCTGTAGTGTTCCTGCAGTGTTTCTGTAGTGTTCCTGTAGTGTTTCTGTAGTGTTCCTGTAGTGTTTCTGCAATGTTTCTGCACTGTTTCTGTAGTGTTCCTGTAGTGTTTCTGCAATGTTTCTGTAGTGTTTCTGTAGTGTTTCTGTAGTGTTCCTGCAGTGTTTCTGTAGTGTTCCTGCAGTGTTCCTGTAGTGTTTCTGCAGTGTTCCTGTAGTGTTCCTGCAGTGTTTCTGTAGTGTTCCTGTAGTGTTCCTGTAGTGTTTCTGCAGTGTTCCTGTAGTGTTCCTGTAGTGTTTCTGCAGTGTTTCTGTAGTGTTCCTGTAGTGTTTCTGCAGTGTTTCTGTAGTGTTCCTGTAGTGTTTCTGCAGTGTTTCTGTAGTGTTTCTGTTGTGTTCCTGTAGTGTTTCTGCAGTTTTTGTAGTGTTCCTGTAGTGTTTCTGTAGTGTTCCTGCAGTGTTTCTGCAGTGTTTCTGTAGTGTTCCTGTATTGTTCCTGCAGTGTTTCTTCAGTGTTCCTGCAGTGTTTCTGCAGTGTTTCTGTAGTGTTTCTGTAGTGTTCCTGTAGTGTTCCTGCAGTGTTTCTTCAGTGTTCCTGTAGTGTTTTTGTAGTGTTCCTGTAGTGTTCCTGTAGTGTTCCTGCAGTGTTTCTTCAGTGTTCCTGTAGTGTTTCTGTAGTGTTCCTGCAGTGTTTCTTCAGTGTTCCTGCAGTGTTTCTGCAGTGTTTCTGTAGTGTTTCTGTAGTGTTCCTGCAGTGTTTCTTCAGTGTTCCTGCAGTGTTTCTGCAGTGTTTCTGTAGTGTTTTTGTAGTGTTCCTGTAGTGTTCCTGCAGTGTTTCTTCAGTGTTCCTGTAGTGTTTCTGCAGTGTTTCTGCAGTGTTTCTGTAGTGTTCCTGCAGTGTTTCTGTAGTGTTCCTGTAGTGTTCCTGCAGTGTTTCTGTAGTGTTTCTGTAGTGTTCCTGTAGTGTTCCTGCAGTGTTTCTTCAGTGTTCCTGTAGTGTTTCTGCAGTGTTTCTGTAGTGTTCCTGCAGTGTTTCTGTAGTGTTCCTGTAGTGTTTCTTCAGTGTTCCTGTAGTGTTTCTGCAGTGTTTCTGCAGTGTTCCTGTAGTGTTCCTGTAGTGTTTCTGCAGTGTTTCTGCAGTGTTTCTGTAGTGTTCCTGTAGTGTTTCTGCAGTGTTCCTGTAGTGTTTCTGTAGTGTTCCTGTAGTGTTCCTGTAGTGTTCCTGTAGTGTTCCTGTAGTGTTCCTGTAGTGTTCCTGTAGTGTTCCTGTAGTGTTTCTGTAGTGTTCCTGTAGTGTTCCTTCAGTGTTCCTGCAGTGTTCCTGCAGTGTTCCTGTAGTGTTCCTGTAGTGTTCCTGTAGTGTTCCTGTAGTGTTCCTGTAGTGTTTCTGCAGTGTTTCTGTAGTGTTTCTGCAGTGTCTGGGTGAAAAGCACACGCGCTCTGTCCTAGAGGGGATGGAGTGCGCAAACTGTGAGCGTTTCTCAATGAGAACGCTCCGTTTTCGTCTGTCTTCTTGAGAGAAGAGGGACAGTCATCTTTGCCCCGCAGTTCGGTTCCCGCTCGTGCCGAGTCCGAGAGGAAACTCAGATTGTGTGGATCTCAGAGGGAGCTCGCCGGCAAGTTTTAGAGAGGAGTGAATGGCGGGTGATGAGAATGAGCTGTTGGGCGGGGATGCGCTCTTGGCTTTGAGCCCAGATGAGCAGGATGGGACAGAAGCAGGTAAAGATACCAAAATGGACCTGAACCTGCCCAGCCCCACTGCCCCGTGTATGCGGAGCTGGTGGAGCGCCACCGCCAGGCGTGAGTTGCCATGGCAGCGCGTCAGAGAGAAAGCCGCTTGTGGAAGGCATGACAAGCGCTTTCTCTCCGGCCACACCCCACCAACCCCCGGTGAGCCTTCCATTCCTCCATGTGGAGGTCGTTAAGGCATGGAAGAACCCGTACTCTTCTCCCATTCACTGCTTCCAACATTCCAACTATTCGAATGTGGAGGGAATGCGAGAGCACGGGTATGTGTCGATGCCTCCTGTTGAGGAGACGTTTGTGAGCTATCTCTCGAAGGGGTAACATCGACACTAAGAGCTCCAACCTTGCCATCCAGACCACTTCAGACCACGTCTTATCTAAATGGCAGGGCATACGGTGACAGGTCAGGCTGGTGCTGCGCTGCACACAAGTGTTGCAGGCGTACCAGGCTGACCTGCTGAGGGACCTGGACCAGTGTCAGGGTCTAACCCCAGACACAGTGGCTGAGTTGCGGCGCACCACAGACCTGGGTCTCCAGGCCACCAAACAGACGGCTGCCGCAATCGGATGATCGTTGGCGGCCATGGTAGTCACAGAGAGGCATCTGTGGGTGAGGCATCTGTTGGTAGGCATCGGGGAGAAAGAGAAAGCTTTTCTCCTCGATGCCCCAGTTTCGCCGGCGGTGGTCGGAAAGTTCAAGGAGGCAAAGGCGCGCTCGGCGGCATATAGATCTTGCATACCGTGCCGGTCCAGGCCCACACCCAGACAGCCTGGGGGTCCTGGCCCGTCTCGTTCCGAGGATCGTAGACAGGGCCAGTGGGACTCGTGCTCCTCCTGGCAGGAGTAGGTCAACGAGGCGACGCAAGTCCAGGAGGAAGAGGCAGGGTGTCAGGGAAGTAGCTCAGGCCAGACACGACGTCCTGGCACAAGCAGAGGCAGGTAATCACCTCCTTCCCTGTGCACACCCTCCTCTTCCTCTTTCCCCCTTTGCCCATAACATCAGGCCCAACGAGCTGGACCAATGAGGACAATCTATTGTGACGGTCTGGCTCAGGCCTTTTTTGTGTCACCAACCTAAGACCAAACGAACACAGTGAGAAACAACCCCTGTAGCCTCACAGCACTGTTAGCATAGCACTAGGTGCCTCCTCCAGTTGAAACGAACGTAGGATTGTTTAAAAAAAAAAAAGATTAATGTATGTTTTATCTACTGGGTTATTCAGTCTCTGTTCACCTCCTGGAAGGATGGGTTTCCCTTTCGGCGTGGTGAAATTGCTACAGGGACTCTGTCGCTACTTGTTCACTGAGTCTCTAGCCCAGATATGAAGTCAGCTAATATTGGAGTAGTGATAAGCGCAGGCAGCAGGTTTGCCTCCCTGTGGGGTTAGAGGCGTGGTTAGGCGAGAGTTATCTGCTGAGGCCTCCACTCTCTAGAGCTCAACGGTGTCTATAAATTTGAATCCACTTGGTGATTCTTTCAGGTCTCCTCTCATACGAGAGTCATCATACTGAGGGCCCCATGCAGGCAGCCGGCCCTGCTGCAGGTACAGTAGATAAGGGGTCACTCTCTTAAATGGCTGAGAGGTTTTTTGGCCCCTCGCCTCTCGGGCTCTGAGCTGGATTTATCTAACATAGTTGTTTCTCACAAGTAGAAAAACTAGTTTAAGACCACTTAGGTGTGAGTATGGCAGGCCTCCTCTTCTTAGAGTCTCTCTGTTAAGGCCCCTGCTCCCCATAGCCCTGTAAGGCAGTATACATCTCTAAATTCGAGACAGTGGTAAAATCACCCCTCTTAGGATGAGGTGTGCAGGGTCTCTGCATCGAGTTCCTCCAGTGCTGTAAATTGTGAGTTTGTGGTGGAGGAATGCCAAAATATTTCATTTCCTCAAATGCTGTCCATATATTTTTTGTTGATGTCAAGTGATTACAGTTGGACAAATATTTAATAAGCTAAATGTAACTATTTGCTATCTTGTTATTGTTCGTTTGTTGTGTGTCATGTTTTTCAGACACCCAGCTTGTTAGAGTTTAATGAATTACAAAGCGGTCATTGTCATTTAAACCACCCAAACTTATATCCTATAAAGTGTTTTACGTCACTGTAAGAGCAGCTTCCTTATCTGATATATTCCTCTGTACCAAATTCTGATTCTCAGCCTGTGTGTGTGTGTGCGCATGTGCGCGCGTGTGTGTGTGTGTACCATTAGGTAGAAAGTTAGATTAAGGTATTTGTTTAATAATAAGAACTACAGAAATGTTGTTCATGTCTGAGCATTATGTTGTAGTTTTGTGTGTTGAGATCCAGTAATTTCATTAATTTATTATATATAATTATATTTGAATGTATCCTTATACATTTTTTTATTAGTTAAATATGTTGTAATGAGGGTGTATTGGATATTTGTGGTGCATTTTCTAAATATGTGTTTGCAGTCGAGAACAACAGATGTAAAAGTGCTGACTCAACTCCTCATTTTCTCTCTCCAGTTCTCCTCTGTTGAGGAAAGATGTGCAACATTCCCTGTGTTTTTTTTTTTTTTCTTTTTTTTTCAGTGAATATGTCTGAAAATATCTGCAAGTATGAGCTCAAAGCAAACCCAGTTTCCAGAAACATAAATGACTGCCTGTCTACTTTATACTTGTAGGAGTCACTATGCTCTATTGAATGTCTGTTGTAGTTCTACCAGAAAGACTCGGGAGAATTATTTCAATAAACCATACATTTATTGACAGCTCAGCAAGCTGATAATATACAAAGTCATTTGGTGTAGGCCCCGTCCGTAGTGCATAATCCGAGGGTATCGGATCTGCAATTCCTGCCTGAAGATGAAGGCAGGGGCGCAGCCGACCCCCCCCTGGAGGTATGGACAGGACCATCCTGGTGGTGGTGGGGAGGATGGGGGTAATCGTCGCTTCAGTATCTGCGAACTCAAACATGTGTAAGTACCGAGCTTTTATACAATGAGCCTACGAATATGATTGGATAGAAGTGAAGGCAATAGGTGGCGTAGTAATTGAGTCTTCCCAGCAGAACTTATGCTAAAGCTTTCATTTCTACCAGAAAGACTCGGGAGAATTATTTCAATAAACCATACATTTATTGACAGCTCAGCAAGCTGATAATATACAAAGTCATTTGGCGTAGGCCCCGTCCGTAGTGCATAATCCGAGGGTATCGGATCTGCAATTCCTGCCTGAAGATGAAGGCAGGGGCGCAGCCGACCCCCAAAAGTAGGTGGAGTATAAATACACCGGGACGGGGCCCGCCAACCCCCAAAAGTTGGTAACTGAGTATACCCACCAGTCTAGAGTCCTGGGGTTCCTGAAATATAGAGAAAGAAGATACAAATAGTAGATTAGATGTGAAAAATACAGCATGCCTATAGCTTAACAGGAAAAAAGGACAATTAAGGCTAGTATAACTTTTTTTTTTTTTTTTGAGTGGGAGTGAATTGCCAGTTCACTCCTAGGAAAACACAGAGACAAGGCCTCATTGGACCAGCAATGCCGCTTTTGGCCTGCATAGACAAGGCCACATTGGACCACACAGACAGCCGCCTTGGCAAAAATAATAAAACAGGCCACATTGGACCACACATACAGCCGCCTTGGCAAAAATAAAACAGGCCTCATTGGACCACACAGACGGAGCCACATTGGCTATAAAAGAACGGCCGCATTGGACCACATATAGCAGGCCGCCTAGGGCCGAGCATAAACACAGACTCTGGCCTCATTGGACCACACGGCCTTTATAGACCACAGAGACAAGGCCTTAATGAGCCACACGGCCTAGATAGACCACAGAGACAAGGCTTCTATGAGCCACAACGGCCGCTAATGCCACGAAGAGACGAGGTAGGACTGGACAACAAGCTTTCTTTTTTTTTTATTTCTTTTTTTTATTTTATAAATGACAAGATGCAACGGGCCTAAAGACCACATAAACCTATGCCCCGGGGGGCGACTGGCCACCATTGCATCTTTTAAGGACAAGACCAAGCCACTAGTGCCACACGAAGACAAACCACACAAGACTACGGCATCTAAGCCACATTGAACCTATGCCCCAAAGGGGCCACTGGCCGATCAGGCATCTTTTAAAAGGACAAGGCAAACATATGCCACAAGGCGCCAAGCCCCACATGTACACAAGGCCCACGTGGCCACAAGGCCACTAATGCCACACATAGACAGACATACTTGAATACAAGGCCACTAGGCCACATTTAACCATGCCATGAAGGCCACAAGACCACGAGACAAGGCCACATTAGGCTACACGGTCACAGTAGACCACACAGAACATGGAATGTTTCCTAAACCATAATCCCACACATAGACGAGACGTACAGACAACGGCAAAAGCCACACATAACAAGGCCATAAGGGCCGCAGCCTTAAAGGCCGAACATAGGACAAGGCCACATGGTACCACGAAGCCATGAGACCGACACAGAGACGAGGCCCGCTGGGCCACAAGGCTGCTAAGCCACACTGAACGAGGCCAACGAGACGGAGCCACTAGGCCACACAGAACCTGCCATACTTAATGGCCACAAGACCACAGGACAGCCACATTAGGCTACACGGTCACAGTAGACCACATAGAACATGAATATCGCATGAAATTTTTATTTTATTTTTTATTTTATTTTTATTTATTTATTTATTTATTTATTTATTTATTTATTTATTTATTTTTTATTTATTTTTTTATTAAATGACGAACATGTAACAAAGGCACAACGGCTGCTACAGCCACATAGAGACGAGGCCACATTGAACAGAGCCGCTAGGCCACACATAATAGTTGACTAGATAGTCATTGAGGAGTGCTGGCTAGAATAATAATAGGATGAAGGAAATAAGATTATGACACCACCACCAGTAGTTGCATAGTTATTTACCTTATGGTTATTGTAGAGCTTGCTGGGCTTGAAGAATAGTTTTAGAATCTGGTCTTATATAAGACTTGAATGCAGACGAAGACCATCAGCCCAGGATTTTGAAAGCTGAAGTAGAAATGCACGTTCAGCTGCTGTAGTGGCTGCCCCAATCCTAAATGAATGACCGTTATACTGGAGGGGAGATAACTGCAGCTTTTGAGGACAGAACTAGATGAGTCCTGAACCAGGCTTTAGAGAGAGATGCTTCGTAGGTAGGAAAATAGGGAAAGTGATCTGAGAATCTAGAGCAGATTTTTAGGAATGTAATCAGATGAGAAGGGACAAAATGTATTGCTAATTTTAGAAATTGTTGATATGATACCAGAAACTTGAGTCGGTTGGAGTGCTTAAGAACTAAGAGTGCTTAAGAAAGAGTAAATAAATTAGGGAGAAGGTGAATCAGAAAAAGGACCTAGGGCAAGATCGGAGTGTTACATCTGAAGAAAATCTGAAGAGCCATGAACATAGTTAAACATGGATACGATCTGAATATGAAAATAGGAAAAGAAACCAATATGGATGGGAGGTAATATAGGGGGGTTAAATGGATTTCACTTTCTGTAATGTTACTGTTAAAGCATAATCAACATCTGCAAAGTTACAATGCACAAAGTTCAAGCATTGAAGACTTAATTTAAAGATATCGCTTTTTAAGGACTACAACAATGCTGAGAGGGACTGTGCGGCATTCCTTTGGATTAGTGGCATCACAAACCATAAAGTTATATATTCGGCTCCCGGAATATGATTTATAGCATAACAAAGAGAATGAGCTATTCAATACTAGAAAATAACTACGCATAAGCTACATGATACATCAACTAACCATTCGGAAATGGGGTCTACATGTTGATGCTTCTTGAGTCTCTCCATCTTTGGCTGACTTGGTTTGACAATAAGCTAGAAGTTTTGAAATGTCTGTGAGATGTAATCAAAGCTGCAAAACGAGCTGTTGAACTCCAGCCCTGTTCCGGGAGCAGCAGCTCGACTGCATCCATAGGGACGACAAAAACCATGCGCTTTACTGACCTTCAATAACAATTCCAGCATAGGATATGAAATATATTTAGGACATTCCAAGCCAAACCCCTCACACACACCATGGGGACACTGGAGACCCACCACACATCGATTGAACTAATTGTAGATAAGGAAGGAACAACCGGCCGTGATCCGGGTAAGAAATAAGGAATCTGAAAGAAAAGCGTAACATATAATCAATTCTGCAGAAATATAAGCTTTTAAAGTGTAGGGAGTCACATCTTCAGTGATAAACTGTCTAGCTGGATTGAGCAGAGTGACTAATTTATTTGATCACAGTTAGAGGAGGGCAGGGTAATGGATAAGAGTTGCTGAAAGGCAGAGCCGCCTGAAGACTACAGTGCGTAGGAATGTGCTTGCGTGACCTTAATCATGAAATTGGAGACTACTGATTGCCAGCTGAACGTGTCGGGAATAGCATGATAGTCTAACAAGATCTGCCTTAGTGATGCAACCGAGCTTCATTAGCGCATACAACATAAATTTTGCCACCACTTTCGAACCCAGAGATGTTAGCAGCCGCTATAAGATAATTTTGGTGAAGTGCGAATGAACAGAGTCTGAGCAGGCTTGGTAATTTATCTGACCTTTGCTATTCCAAATGTCCAAATCTGAATGGATATGCACCCTTCGACTATGGCCAGTGTTAACAGACGAGAAATAAACGCCCTGCCTTAAAGAGATACTTATGGTGATTTTTTATTTTTATTTTTTATTTTTTTATCTTATTAAATCTCAGTACAATACTTACCTGTAGTAAGGTGACAGCATACCGATAAGATACCTCGATCACACTTGATATTTTGTTGTTGACTTTGAGCATAGAATCTTTCTCAGCTGCGCAGCGTACACGTGACATTACTCTCAAGTTGTATGAATGAAGTTATTCACGACCGAGAGATCACTGCCATGGCAACCAAGTGAGACCCTTGAATAGAAAAATAGGTGAACATTTAAATCATACAAATAAGTAAATATGATGTCATTCGAGTCTTCTTGACTGAGATTCGTCTGGTGATTGGTTTGAATTATATAAGTCTACACTTATAACTGTTAGTTCTACTGTGTTAGGCAAGTTTTGGCAAAGTCTGTGACCTTTGACCTGAGCATCCTTAGTCTGCTTTTGAGCATTTAATATCAAATCCTTAAAATGTCAATATTTCTATGACTCATATCGGTGGATTAAAGTAGTCGACAAGAAAATTTGTGTTATAGCGGTTGTACCATATTTCTGTTAGTGAAGAACTTAAATGCAAGAATTAAAAGATCTTGATATGAAAAATCATATCATTGTAGCCTATATGCCACAAGTCAAATTGAATAGATATAGAGAATTATTAGCACTGTAAATGTATCATTTACTTTTGTATTAAAAACTCCTGCTACATATATGTACCCTTCATAACCATGTCTACTATGGCATAACATCCAACTTGCTTCTGATATGAACATATATTTACATATATCACTTTCAATTTTTTACAAACCCTTTGTAAATTTATAACTTATGTAGGCCTATTTATCTTTATTTTTATTTATTTTTTTATTTTTTATTTATTTTTTTATTTTTTAATTTTTTTTATAATTTAACAGTAGCTATTAATTGCTTTTGTTTTATGTTTGAATAATAGATAGTTATATTTACAGAAAATGAACGGAGATAATGCCCCCTTTTATTGGTTAAAGCGCAATCTAGGTAGGCTAGAAGTCGAAATCTTACCGGCGGTCGGGAAGTGATTAGCAAAACGTCTCCATAAATGCCGAAGCAATAACGAATTCAGATAAGGGCGTAAAACGAGTTGAATAGGTATGCTCCTTTATTGAAAGGCACTCTCACATAGTGAGTGAGCAGATGAGGAGCGCGAGCTGTAAATGGCATATACATAAAGCTAATTTGATAAAGTTGCTCTTAAGCTTGATTTAATTATATTCAGCAACCCAGCTGTAAATATTTGCAATTAACCATGAGAGAGTGGAATCAACAACGCTGAAATAGATTAGTAGCTACTGCGCTGTGGATATCATATATACGTGTCGTGAATCTTTGCTTGCAAACTACAACCAGCGAGGTATCCGTCCCTTCTTTTCAAAGCGTTACAGTATGATACGGTGCAGATTGTAGTATGTATTGGCAGAGAAGTCAGGTGTGTAATGCAGGGAAGCATGTAAATGTTGGACCGTGTCAGGACATGTGCAGGTGGAAGCAAGCTTGTGGGATTACAGTGTGTTTGTGCATCACAACTGTGAGTTTACAATGATCTACACTTTGTGATAAATACATGTGGTAATGCGGTTCTGGACTGGAAGTGATGATCCAGATTCATCTCTTGTGTTTCAGTGTCAAACATCTAGAAAGGTCATTAACAGGTTAAAAACAGAAGCACTTTCTCAGACACTCTTTTGTCTTATTTAAAAATACTTTCACAATCAATATAAAGATTGAATGATGTTTCTTTATATAAATATCTCAAGGATTACATACATTTGTATTCACGGCTGATCTTTAATTTTAGTTTTAAATACATTTAACTCTATTGTATTTTTACATTTTGTGGAAGAAATTTTATCTTTATGATGTGTGTGACCAACATCTGACAGTAAAAGAGCAAACACACACACACACACACACACACACACACACACACACACACACACACACACACACACACACACACACACACACACACCTTATTCTAATATGGAATTGTATTGGAGTGTTGGTCGTGACAGGAGAGCCTCCACTCAACGATACAATATGATTAAGTAAGAATGAAGGATATTATGTATATGAAGTCTACGAATGTTCCAGGTGTGGTTGTAAATGCCATCATTGGCCCCTAGAGAGATAACAGAGAGACTATAAAAGAGGAACGATTCCCTCCCTTCACCGTCACTCTATAATCGCTCTGTGTGTCTGTGTCTCTGCTGGCCTTTTCTTGCAAGAAAATAAACCTCATCAAAGACTATTGGAAATGTTTGTCTCTTATTCAGAGATAGAATTTTGTTTGCCACCACATAATCTATACATATAGAGACATATAGAGGAAACTTGCTCTATATGTCTCTATATGTATAGATTATGTGTGTTGCTTTTGTGGGTCATAAATATTGTTTGTCTGTTATTAACTGAAAGTGTGATGGAAATTAAAGCTTATGAAAGATGTACTGATCAACAGCCAAAACCTTCCACTCTGAGTTTACAAAACCTGTAGATCAACAGTGTAGCAAACTTCATTACTGTGGGAAGAAGGAGGCGGGAACCGGCGCACATTCAAAGACTTTAATACAATAAATTAAACGAATACAAAATGAAAGTAAGAGACAGCAGCCTCTCACAGACGACTGCAGTCACATATAATAAAACATAAAAACCACATAAGTCCAGGCCTGTCCTCTCTCGATCTCCAGTGTCGTCGCTCCTCCGTGAGAGATACGAGAGCGGTGCGTCTCACAGGAGTCGCTCATCAGTAATCACACCACCGGCCTCACGCCGCTCTCTCACGGCCCTCGGCCTCGTCCTGCTCGCCACAAACATGCTGGAAAACACTGCTGTCTACAATGAGCACTAGAAATGCAGAATTATTCAGTCTTAAATATATGAGCAGTGAAATATTGTGTGCATCGAGTCAGTGTGTGATGAAGATGATGATGAAGATGAAATGTCCTTGGTGTGAAACTGTTGTCAGTGAGGTTTATCAGCAGAGCAACATCAGGAGAATCTGAGAAATACACTGTTCATGAGTGTGTGTGTGTGATCAGATGAGACTAAAAGAGTCCAGGAGTGAACATGATGAAGATGATGATGATGATGATGATGATGAAGGGTTTGATGAGAATCTCTCAGTTTTGACATCAGAATCAAACTTTACAGGCTCGTCTGGATCACAGGACACTAGAAATATACATATTAGATTATCCTCATATGTTGTTTGGATTATGTTCCATAAATGTATGTGATAATTTAAAACAGACTAAAATGTGATGAAAGATTAAATTAAGTTCAAGAATAACCAAACACTCACATCTTGGCTTTCTTCTCTCCATACTGCTCGATCTATAAATCCTCTGTCCTCTTTCCTCTGGTGATTCACTGGTTTGTGTCTCATTTCTGTCCTCCATTTTTCTCTCAGTCTTCTTGTTTTCTGCTGATCTGTGATTTCTGAGGCTCCTGCAGTTTTCTGGATGTGTGATTTCATTTATAAACTCCATTTGATTCTGTTCAGTAGATCTTTCTCTTCTCACCTCATGTTTGATCATATTTGATTCATCAGAACGACACTTTACAGCTCCGACTGGATCAACAGAGACTGGAAATGAAGAAAACAACCCGTTATCATCATAATTATAATACAGTGACTGAACTGATGATATAGATTAGCTCATGTTATTGTTGTAAAATGTTTGTCAGCTTTTAAAGCCTTTAATACACCATTACAGTAGATCAAGACAGGTTTGAGTTAGTCAGAATTGTTCTTATCAGAGTGAAATTGTTCAGCACAACATTAATCACCAACATCAGCATTCATTCTGTAATAAAAGTCATTTCCAGTTTCCACTGGTAAAATCTACAAATAAGGACAAATTCAATGGCATTTGCATCATTAACACAAACACTAGTGATGTGCAGAAGATTCCCTGATATATTCCTTGTTTGTATCTTGACTGATGAAATATGATGATATGAATGACTGATATTAATCTACTCACAGTGTTTTTCACTGCATCTGCTCCGTCTGAACTTCTCAAGATTCATGTTTCACTCGTTGTGTTTTCATGCATTTCTTCATCATCTAAACTGTGAACCTGAGACAAATGTTTAAGCAATTAAAACATTGTATGATAAAATGACAAATAATCCAGTCATCCATATATGAAAATGAAACTCCTCAATTAAGTAGGCTAAAATTAATCATTAAATTATGTAGCCTATTCAAAGCCAAACATATACTGTATCTCACCTGTGAGAAGAAGAGAGATGTGGAATGATTTGTTAATAAAATCCCTGAATATATATAAAGGAAAAGTCCAGAGTGAGAATCCTAGAGTCAGGAAGAGTTGCAGAGATTCTCCTCTGACTCAATGAGCTCAAAGTCAAGATCACCTGAGCAGAAAACACACACCCATTCTTCTCCCTCTCCGATTCAAGGCGTAGCTTTGATTTTGAGATTGGCGGGTGAAAATCCAGAAGCTGAAGAATCAGGAAATAAATAGGATTGCATGTTTCTGCAGGTTTCTGCCCACGGTGACATCATTTGGTTTTCAAAAGTTCAAGCAAAGCATGTAAGCTGTTCTGTCGTCGCTGCAAGACGAGCACTGAACACTATTTGAGGTTTTTAGTCTATATTGACCTTAATAATACGTTCATTAATGAATTGTGTAATGCTACAGATAACTAAAACAAGGAGGCAGTTTAACAGACTCAACTTTACTCTGTTCATAGTGCAATAGTGCAATACTGTCTTGCTTTCTGAAGAAGCCAAACACACGTCTGCATCTGTCATTACAAGTGACATATCATGAAACTCTGACTTCTCCCGTGTGTAAGTGCTATAATCGAGTCCCAGTGCTTCTACCAGCCCTGATATGAACCCCTGGTGTATTTCTGTGCGGTGTATTTCTGTGCAGTGTGTGTGTGTCTGTGTGTGTCTGTGTGTGTGTGTGTGTGTGTGTGTGTGTCTGTGTGTGTGTGTGTGTGTGTGTGTGTGTGTGTGTGTGTGTGTGTGTGTGTGTTTAAACCTGCAACATGGATCAAGATTGTTCATGTTCAGCAAGTTTAGTTTCACTGCCAGTTACACCCTGAACACCAGACCTGACGACCTGAAGACATGATCATAAAACCCCAATCTTGGCTTCACTTCATTGGCTGACAGTCGATTTGAACATTATTTTATTAGTTCACAAGTGTTTGAATAACTTTGCAGTCCTTCTGATCTTCTATCTTCACACAATCCTTCTAGAGATCAACACTTTTATCTGTTCTATACAGACTGAAGTAAGGGGACATTGTGCATTTCTATTGTGTGATACTAGCATTTCTACAATAGGGGAGGGAAGGGGTTGTCGGTGGTTATGAATAAAAATGAGGGTTATAAATTGTTGTAAAATATATTGTCTGTACACTAGGGTAGGCATTGTAAGATACTGAACCGGCTATCCGTTATCAGAATTTATTTGGCAAATGTGTTTCCATCTCCCATTATTCACATTAACTCTTTTTCACACGTAAAAACTTTTTGTGAAAAAGAAATTTGGCATTTGCATCACTTGTTTCTGATGCGATACTTCAAAATGCGATTGAAAACAGGGTGATGGAAACATATAGTCGTACTGTAAGTGATCAAACTCTAATGATCTGTGTTGAAAGGATGGCATTGGCTGGGAATAGTGCGAGATACTGGTGAAACTTCCTGACAGCAAAAACATTCACCAAATCTTCATTATCAATATGGCATAATTCATCCATCAAGATCCATGTGGAATAAAGCCTGAAGTCCAAGAGCCTCAAACACTGCCAAGGGTTTCTGTTCATTATAGAGAACCAGCACTTTATCCTTTTCAACCTGAGCCTTTCTACAACTCTTCCACACATATTCCTCTGTTGCCTGAGAACACTTTATCATTCATTATCCTCAAGCATTTCATGTAGTCGAGGGGTCATGAGTTCTCACAATGCTCACTGGTCAAGCATGCTCTTATTAACAATGACACTGTGAGCTTTTCTGGACGGGCTCATATTCTTGGTTTGATCACATCATTAGAATCAAGTGTGAACACTTTTGAGCCGTTGTGTGTCATTCATGACATTGTGGAGCGAGTCCTGAGGACCAACATGAAGACGTGACGCTGATCATCGATCTCTCACACACTTTGATTCTGCAGTCTTACAGTTTTCATTGATCTTTTGAGCTTCTGCTGTTTACTGTATCTGTACAGTAGAGCTCCAGCTAGACAGAGATATGAAGGTGTTTCTCTCTGCAGTGATGAGATGTATTATAGATGTCTTTAAGATGGCTCCTGTTTGTCTTCCTCTCGCTACAGATACTCGTTCTTCTGAGGCGTCCGCTCACCTGAGCTTCATATCAGCAACATCGCTCTCTAAGATCTCTAAGATAGAGACCACATTTAGGCCACACCGGGGGAAATAAACAATCCAACCGTCTCCATTGACTCTGTATTGTGTGAAGCTCCTCCTTGACATTTCTGACTTATAACAAAAAACAAAACAGTGTCTAAAAGCTGCTGTGTGACGAGGTGTACAGAAAACAAGCTAAAAAAACTAGAAATAACCCCCAAAAACAAGCATTTAAGAACACAAAAGTGGATACAGGCAACTCTGAGAACTGACTTACGCCCACTGAGGGGAACATAATCAGGGACAGGGTTAGCTAATCTTACAGAAATATAATATATAAAACTGACATTTAGATATTTGACTTACTAGTGACAAAATGTTTTCTGCACACGTGTATTTTTAGTGCATACTGAGTTTCCCACAGTTTACCCATTCGTTCCAGCTGATGCTTCATGTCTTATTGCCTGGATCCACTTTTGTCTCCTTAAACGCTCGTGTTTTGGGGTCGACAGCTTATAAAAACTTATTTCTGTTTTGTTTTTAGCTTGTTTGCTGTACACCTTTTAGACTTTGTCTAGTTTTTGTTATAAGTCAGAAATGACAAGAAGGAAGCTTCACACAATACAAAGTCAATGGAGACTGTTCCCAGTAAACGATTACCGTCTTTCAACGTTGAAATATGGTTGAAAATAAGTCGGTCCGCCTTGGACTGGTTCAGGACGTGATTTCAACTTAGTAGTTTCGGCTGGACTGTTTGACTACATGTTTTCAGCTGATCATCTAAGACAGGATAAGTCTGTTATACACGCTAAAATAACTGAGAAAAACAAACTAAACCATGTTCATTAATATCTCAAATAAATTTAAAGAGTTTTACATATTCCATCAAGACGTTGAAGATTGGCCTGTTTTCAACGTTGAAAAGTCGTAATTAGACGTTGAAGATTTACGTCTATTCAGCGTCTAATAGACAACTGTTTGCTAGCTGGGTTGGATTGTTTCCCCCCCGGTGGACGTGCTCTTCAGATTATGTCTCAGTTTATGTCTCTATAGGCTGAGCTTGTTCCTCCTCTGTGTGGGTCTTTAAGAAACAGGAATATACGCTCCTGTATGATCACTTTGGGGCAGCGTCTCATTATAAGAGGCTTTAGGAGGAAACTCCTTTAGGCTGACCAAAGTGCTTTACAGAAGAACAAGGTCAGAAGAAGATATAACATGCATAACGACAAATAAAAAAAAAAATAAGAGCAATTAAACAGGAGTAGCAAAAATAAGACTCAAATATAAATTACTTAAACCAACCAAAGAAAAGAATGAATATACTAAAGAAAACAGGGAGGTTTACAAAGAGACTTGAAATCGAGAGGCCATTCTAGTCTCTAAAGTGATTTGCTGATACGCTGAAGTTTCAAGGTCGTTTCTGTTCTTTAAGCGTGTAGAAGAGATCTCGATATGATCCTCAGACTGTGGAGTTTATCCTCCGTTACTGGGACACTTTGTCCTCCAGATTCACATCAGATGAGAGTCTCTTTCTGCTTCATATGAGACACATGATGATCCTCATTGAGCTTCAGATCAGATTCTCTGATTTCTCTTCACTGTCTCTGATCCTGAAACTAAAGGCCTTCGAGTTTCACCTCAAATCTACTTCTGACATCTAGTGGACAAAGATGAAAACTGCAGATCATATTCTGTGTGTTAGGAGGAATAGAAAACACACACTCATTCACATTTATTTACAATGCCTTAATTTCTATTTTAAACAAGTGACATTCTCTCAGTTTAATTCACTGAATGTCATTCATTATCAACTCACAAATAATAATGTGATTTTACATGTTGTGTGAATGACTGAACTTCTAGCAACTTCTGCTTTAATGTATACTATGATGTGTTTGTGAACAGTAGATATTGAGTATTGAGTAAGTGTTGATCTGTTGTTGTTCTGAACAGCTTCAGTTCGTCTGTTAAAGTCACTAATGTTCTGCTGATGGAAATCAGTGTTAATAAATCAGAGATGATTAAATGAGCAGCTGATGGAGTTTATCAGATCTGAGTTTTACATTTAACATTCAGACTCTTGAAACTCTTCAGGAAACAATACGGCTGCGTCTCACATCAGATATTCAGAGGAGATATTGTTCTGAAGAAGTACTAAGGTATGTTCTGTGTGAATGAATGTGTTGATTTATTTTCATCTTCTAGAGAAATGACATCTTTCAGGAGCTTTTAAATGAGGAAAACACATTATACTGAGACTCATGATTGTAATGCATGTATGAGTGATCTGAGTTTGTCATATTGTTGAATCAGGAGCTGATGGAGATTTGCCTGATATGAAACATCATCATCAGCTTCTGCTAACAGAAGAATCCAGAAACACAGTCTCTGGGAAGAACATCAATTATTCCCTGTTTCTAACTCTATCAGAAAGAGAAACAGAGAGATCTTCTGTGTGAAACGACAGATGAAGCACATGATGGAGAAAGCGGAGAATAAAAGTGATTCTGTCATAAACTCATCATCATAATCACAGGCTGCTTTATGATATTAAAGCTGGAAGCGTCACAGAATTCACTGGAACTAAAGAGATCTTGATTCTGATCAAACCATTCAAACCTTCAGAATAATATCAAAACAGCAGAAGTCATATTTTATAGTGACGCACATTTGACATCTTTGTGTTTGACTTCAATAATGATTCCCTTCAAATTACAACTTGTTGATTTTCATATTCCCTGATGAACTGAAATCTGTAAGTGTTTTCATTTGTTGCTGTAAAACACATTTTCATCTGTAGCTTCTTTAACTCTGCTGTGATTCTGATGATCTCCTGTAGAGGGAGACACGAGACTGCAGGACAGGGTCAAAGGGCAATCTGGAGCCAGTTTATTTCACGTTTATTTTTCTTTTCACTTTCACGTTTATTTAGTGCTTATACATACTGTGACAAAGTAACGTCCATACATCAGAAATATATAATACAATCATGCAGTTACAGTGGTTCTACCAGAAAGACTCGGGAGAATTAATACTGTGACGATAAACATTTATTTAGAGCTCAGCAAACAATCAAAATCTTTGGCGTAGGCCCCGTCCGCAACTCGCATTCCGAGGGTACCGAATCTGCATATCCTGCCTGAAGACGAAGGCAGAGGCGCAGCCCACCCCCTGCGAAGTAAGGAAGGGGGCCATCTGGTGGTGGGGTGGAAGGAGGAAAGGACATCCTGGCATCTTCATGATGGAGGGAAGAGCCCGTCTGGAGGTGTTGGAGAGGATGGAGGGGAGGATCCAACATGGTTAACCGCATATCTCTCGAACCCAGGGCCATTTGAAGGAATTTGGGGGCCCCAAGCAAAATGGACATGGAGGCCCCCCCAATAAAAAACATATTATAATATGTAACCATATTCCGTCCGTTCGAAAAAAAGTTGCACTAACTGTTTTTTTGTTACAAGCAGCATTTGCCGTCAGGGAGGTAGCTAACATAAACATATTTTTTCTAGCCTACCTGCTGCAAAAGTACACTATTTGTACAAGACAAGTGGAGCTATTTTATCCAGTGTAATTTATCACTTACCACTAGGGGTGTAACAAAATTCATGGTTCGGTTCAATACGATACACTTGTGTTACGGTTTGGTACGTTTTCGATACAGCAAAAAGAAAGAAATGCCAGGGAAATTTCCTTGATTAATTTATTTTTCTTCTTTTTTTTTAATTAAAACTAACATCATAAAATATATATATATTTTTTTTACTTTGAGCAATTCTGGAGCTATAATTGACTCTTAGGAGCATATAGCCTAAAACAAAACAGCTCCTTGGAAAAAATGAAATGTAATATTGTAGTAGTTATAAACACATGTTTATTTTAGTTCAGATTAACATTTGAGGGCATTGTATTCATAATGTCGAAATAAAACCTACGTAATGTTACTTGAAGGCATTATAGCCTACTATTCCTGCCAAACTATGTGAATGTTTCTCACTAGATCTCACAGCGATGTTATTACTTCTGAGGCGAATTCAAATGCTTTCTTTACTGGATCTCTTATTAGCGCGGTGTAACAGTGTCGCATGATCAAGATCGACTCGCGCTGCTTTGGTCCAAACTGATAAACGGTCCTTCAACCACACAATAACGAGCAGTTTCGTTCCGCTTGCATTACGTTTGCCATTTGATGTTGGGCAATGTTGTGGTCGCGCCGGCGTCTCTACATTATGAGCGCGCTTGCCACGCGCCTACATTTGAAGTAACGAAATTTTGGTCGGCAGGAAAAATGGTCCAACGAACCGTTCGGTTTGAAAATGCGTACCGAAAATCGAAACGAAAGCCTCGTAGCGAACGGTTCAATACGAATACGTGTATCGTTACACCCCTACTTACCACTATCTTGTTTTTTCTTTCCTCCTCTTCCTTTCTCTTCATTCTTTTCTGGCTTCCTGAAGCATAATTCCGCTTCATGATGACTGCCGAGGAGTTTTTGTATTTTGCCGGCAGCAGAGATCGCGTGGTTGGCTGGCTGCTGTCAGCGAGGGGGGCCCCCTTGAGGGGGATCCCGATAACAGTGTCATTGCACTTTACTGCATTGACTATCAAAGGGGCGCTCACACAGTTTGTCGTTGCATTTTATTCTTAACCAGTCGTTGTCTTGGGGCCCCAGGCCAGCTCGGGGCCCCAAGCAATTGCTTGGTTTGCTTGCCTTGTCGCGACGGGCCTGCTCGAACCGTTAGTCCGATGGATTTCAAACTTGACAGGTGTCTCACTACAGTCACGAGTAAGTGCAGTGCCAAGTTTGACGTTGTCTTTTTTTCGGAGTTTACTCAGGCTGTGCAGCCTGCTCCCTGAATCGTCGCACTTATCCATTTGTGGATGTTAACTGAATCTGTAAGTCACCTGTTTACTTCTGTATATTATTTCTATCTATAAATTACGGGAACGTCTTTCTGTCTGTGTGTGAGTGTGTGTTATTCGCATATCTCTCGGAACGTTAGTCCGATGGATTTCAAACTTGACAGGCGTCTTGCTACGGGCATGAGTAAGTGCAGTGCCAAGTTTGATGTTGTTTGGATTAGAAATGCAAAATATATTGTTAAATATATATCGATAAAATAAGCACACACTGGCTTTTGTCGCTCTAGCCGCTGCCAGTCAGGATTGATTTGTATTGTACGCAGTGGTTGTAATTACAATTACTCTGTCCTTACAATTAAGAAATGCTCATTTACTACAAAGGCTATTCTAATAATCTTTTGCTTTTTCCTGTTTTACAGCTTTATTGCAACACTTTTTGATTTCACCAACACACACATATATATACACACACACACAAATCAAACCAACGGCACTTTTAAGAGCCTCTCTCTCTTTCTCACTCGTCTCTTTCAATCACTCTCTTTCTCTCTTTCTTCATTTATTTTTTATTTTTTATATTGTGTCTGTATTTTTTGTATGTGTATGTGATGTCCCTCAATTCTGACGTGAGGGTCTTTGATGATCATAATGACGCCAGGATCAACATGGCAGCATTAATTAGTGATGCTTATCTCCATGATGCCAGGGTAAGGCTTGTCATGATAAGCAAATACCCAAGACTGAAAATACCAATTGCTATTACTGTTTATAGATGAGATGAAAAGGGTTAGTTTTATGCAATCCCTTTTATGCAACTACTGAATAATGCTCAATTATAAGTGCTGCTGATATAAGTGCTCTGCAATATAGGCTGCCATGGCCATAAAAAACCCTGTCTTTCCTCAAAGAAAAATGAGAAAAAGCAGGAAGAGATCCCTCACTAATCCACTTGTCACAAGCAGGCGTGAGAAACGTCGGGAAACAGACTGCCCTGGATCAGGTTTGTTCTTTACTAAAACATGATTACTGTATCTAAGAATGAAGATTCATTCAGAACTCATTAAATAGTGTTTTGGTGGTTACACGTATTATAAAATGAGAGTCAGATACCACTTTGACAAAATGGTGTTGCAATGTTTGCGAAAACATTTCTCACTAATATATAAGTTTAAGAGCATGCGACTGATAATCCTTACTTGTGTTGTGTTTGAATACTTTTTGCTTAGTTTCCCTGCCTCCAGTCCTTATGGAATATTTTCATTTTGAAATGAATTGGTTTCATGTTAAATTGATCAAAGGGTTAACCAAAATGACTGTCTCTGCAGCTGCTTCTCAATCCAGAAGAAGGGATCCTGTGCATGAGGAAGGCCTTCAGATAGAAGATCAAGAGTTGGCAAGTCTTGGTGAGGATACTGAGTGTTACAGTAGTAACACTACACTACAGTTTTTCCAATTCCCACCATTTATTTAATCATAATCAAGCATTATGTTTTGTCGGTTCCATTACAGACTCACAGTATAACTGATATGTGCTTGTGTGTGATCATAATCATGAGTATAGACCTTTTAAGGACAAGTGAATGTATATGTTTGTTTTTTTAGAAACAAGACTCCAAGAGTTAAGGGACACCATAACTGCAGTCCAGGTTCCGGAGGGAACAGACAGAATGGTTTCTGCTTGGGAACAAAGGCAGCTTCTCACAGATGTGAGAACGAAAACTGCTAGGCCTATGCTTTTTGATGCAAAGCTCTCATCCGAGAGAGTATTCATCCAAAACTGTCACAGATGCTGTGCTGTAGAAGCTGTGATTAAGTGCCTGGACTGTGTACCACTGGACATGGAGTTCCTCTGTGCTACCTGTGACATGGAGGCCCACAAGAGAAATATCTTCCATGACAGAGAGGCTGTGTTCCATGGATTTCTTGAGCCCATTCCCCCTACAACTGCTGTGGTGATCAATGAAAATGGCCAGCCTCAGTTTTGTGAACAAAGAATGTTAAAATTGTCTCATACTTAAAGTGTAATTCCCCAAATGTTGTTGTAGATTGGCACATGTTTATATTTAACAGTGTTTCTAAATGACTTAGACATTTTTTTTTTTTAAATTCTAATCTCATTCTAAAATTATTCTCAAAACTCTAAAGTGCAAGTGTGAAATTGAATAGCTGAATAACAAAAGTATGATTTTTTTGACAGTTCTGGCCAGCATATCTTTGACCAGCTAAGTCAATTGTGTATTAATAAATGTACTTAAGCATTTACTTGTTTCTACATAGTGACAATTACAGGTGGAATAATGGTGTGGCCAGTTTGGATTAATTGTTGTGTTTTAAAGCAATATTTTGAAAATTTGGGTAGCGTTTTGGGAAATGCATCTAAGGGAATGAGTAGAAGCTTTAAATACACCCTTCGTAACTTCTTTCTGTTTTGCAGTATGTCAACTGCCTGTTCCTGCACCAAGGTCAATTTGTGAATGCACTCATGAATTCACAATCACTCCAGGGAAGCATATTTCTGTGATCACCATCAATGGTATGTTGTTCTGAAAGCCCTCCTTTTTGTGCAAGTATTATTGTACTAGAACTTTACCACTGTGTGCAAAGTGTTGCCCAAATTCCATGTCAAATAGTTAATATATCATATATTTGTATCTCTGTATAGAAGGCAATCTGTTTCAATTTGATTACTGAAATTATTTTAGTCTTTACTATATTCACTTGTTCACAGGACGATACGATGTCTGCTTGCCACAAAAAATCCTGTTCATCATGCTCTGCAGAATGGACTCCTGAGGTGAAGGACCTGCTCGTTTATCCGTACTGGCCAGCTAGCACCAGCTGCCAGACCCTATACAAGTTTGATGTCTTCACCTCGTTTGAACACATGAAGGTGACGGCACCAGCCATGTCCAGGCAGGCCTTCCTGAAAATGTTGGTGCACAGATCTGTTCAAGCTGGAAGGGTAAATCTGCCTGAATATCACTGAAACATATAACAAACAAAATTATATCACTGTATACCTAATATTTGATTGTGGGCATTGCTTCAAAAAATCCTAACCAATCATTTCTTAATATACAGACAGGTAGTATCTGTGCTGATACATTTCAGCGAAGCTTTTTTGAGTTAACCTTCTGTCAATACAAGGAAGAAGATATGTGCCAGGTCCATCATTTTGAGTGCCCAGCATGTTCTCCAGACATGTTGGCTGTCTGCTCTGATGGGAACCGAAAACATTACCGCTTCAGCAAGTCAAAAGGGTAGGTATAGGTATTTTTCAGAAGTTTATTTTAGACTTGTCTAACACATATAGGGCCCTATTTTAACGATCTGAAACGCAAGTGTCAAAGCGCAAAGCGCAAGTAACTTTGTGGGCGGGTCTTGGCTCTGTTGCTATTATAGCGGCGGGATAAATGACTCTTGCGCCCGGCGCAAATCTAAAATGGGTTGGTCTGAAGTAGCTTCATTATTCATAGGTGTGGTTTGGGCGTAACGTGAAATAAACCAATCAGAGCGTCATCTCACATTCCCTTTAAGAGCAGGCGCGCTTGTTCTAAAGCGGATTCCTATTATAACGGCGGATTTGCCAGACGCGCGCCAGGAGCGGTTCACAGCCGAGGAGACCGACGCTCTCGTCAGGGACGTTGGGGATGGAGAAACCCACCCAAATTGACTTCGGTTAAAAAGGCGTATGATAATTTAGGTAAATGTGTAAACTAGATGTAGGGGAGAGCGGGGCACAACCTAACGCTTTTTGACTTTCTCAGTTTGTGTAAATCTACTTATGGTTAAGAGTATTTATTTTTTCCCACATTAATTTCCCACATGTCTAGTACAATTATGTGTTTTTGTTTTATTAATACAGTATATACTTTTTTCTTGATATACCCCGAAAGAATGGAAGTGAAATGTGACAACATGCCCCATAGGTGGGGTACATTGTAACATGTGCAGGGGCACATTGTAACATGACATATCGTTAGCCTCATAGCATAATTGCCTAAGTAATATTTTTTAAAAAAAGGACTTAGGCAATTATGCTATGAGGCTAACGATATGACAGCTTAAAATGTTATCTGATCTAATAAAAAAAATATACAAAACAAACCAAAATATTTTCTAAATAAAATACAATTAAAAAACTTTTTCATATAAAATAATGGCAATTTTTAATAATTAAATAGAAACTCATTTTTGAGTTTTGACTACGAACGCATGAAAACACAGCTATACAACATAGTTCAAAACAAAGAAATAATTAGTAATTTCTGAACATTGATTCTCAGTCTTTATTCACCTTTTTCTCACGTTTTCTCAATAAAATTAATAAAAGTATAGAATATAATAGCATATTTCTAATAGGGGCACATTGTAACGCAGTGTTACAACATGCCCCGCCTGCACAACTGGGATTTAAACCCTGCTAGTGTCTTCTGCTAGTTAGCGAAGCATTAAAGAACTATCTCAACTGTTAAATAACATCTTGGAGATTAAAATAATATCAGATTTGTCTTATTTTAAATAAACACAAAAAATAGAGATGAAAAATTAACTTAAGTAAGAAATTTACTTTTGCTATGGTTTAATAAATGTCTATGGATATCTTCCAAAAAAATAATAATTTTGGCGGATTTTTTTTTTCTATATAGTGTTGATATGGCAACTAGTAAATAAACAAAGTTTCGTCATCCAAGCATGTGTGGAAGTATTTAAAACAAGCGTGTTACAACTAACCCCGCGTTAGGTTGTGCCCCGTGCTCCCCTACTCAACAGATATGATTATTTTGCATGTTCGTTTTATTTTCAGACCATTAGTATTGTAATAACTGCCAGTTATTAAATGTGGGAACTGACTGGAGCTAAACTACTCCAGATTTCTTTTACTAGGCTAATTGCTAGCGCGAGCTAAGGGGACTCATATCCCATACACCGCTCGACCATGAGTGTCTCTGTGAATGGAGCACCAGTAACACAAACCAGCAGGAGGCAGCACTGTCATCTAATTCCCTATCTTTGAACAGAGCACATTATAAGAACTGCACAGGCCAAACCCCATCTTACACATCTCTTTCCATGACGGTGAGAACCACATTTTTACATAACAAAGCAGTAAATGAACCAAGAACACTTGAACTAACTTAAACATAAACACACATAACTTTACTAACACAAAAACCCAACCATCTTGCTTTAATAATGCACCCAGCTGCTAGCGCTGGTCATTACAGTATTCTGGCATCTAGCCCTTATGTGTCTGTCGGTACACGATCCGTTCCACCTGCACGAACCGTTCTACGCATGCGTATAATGGGATTTTAGCAATATTGCAATTATACTTTACCTCATGTAAACACACTACTTAATAATGTGATTAAGCTCATAATCGGATCAACTATAATCGTATTAAAACAGGTGGCGTACGCCGTTTTTAATCATGTAAACACTTTAATCGCACTAACTGAAGTCTGGTGTGTTTTTGTCACGCACCTTAAGCGCGTATTCATTTTTTCTTGACATTAGGAAGTTTTCCCTGAACTCTGTCAACACGACTCACTGTCAGCAGTCTGCCTTCATCCAGAAACAGCTCAAATAATGTGACAGCAGTGTATAAAACTGTTACAGGCACCGACATAATATTTCTGTCTTCATCACGGCACAGAATAACAAAATACCTCCATAAGAACCAGGTGGGCAGGGTTTCATAAAATATTGAAACTTCCCCGGGCGCCGCCATTGATTAGCAGACCATCACCTGCTGTTAGCATCCCATTGACTCCCATTCATTTTGGTGTCACTTTGACAGTGAATAACTTTACATCTGAGGCGTTTAATGCCACAAAATGTTAATATATGTTGGGGGAAACAATACGACTGGCTACAGTTTATCTGTCTACAATCATTGTTCCCAAGCAATGACACTGTCACAAACAAATGTGTAAGGGGAGTAGCGGCAAGAGGTTATTTATAAAGCACAGTGCATAAAGTGGCTATGCAAAATGCTTTACAAATAATCAGATGAAAAAAATCGAGAATGTGCGATAAAAGAACATAGAAAAATAACAGATTAAAGTGGGCCTATTATAATGATAAATAAAATATGCTTGCCTTACAAGGCGGTATAACGTTAGCAGTGAGCTAGACCATCTACCTCAGTTTCAGCAACATTCAGTGAGCTGAGGCATGGATCGAATCGCATCCTTGTGCTGGGTTGGATTAATGTCGTCTGTTCTTGTTCTTTACTGATTGGGTGATACCAGTTCAAATTTATTGACTTTGGAAAAGACAGGGTTGAGATCATTATCATTTAACATTATCATTATCTTGTGACGCGTTATGATACGCGTCATTGGGGACACT
This sequence comes from Vimba vimba, assembly GCA_022828995.1. Lineage (NCBI taxonomy): Eukaryota > Metazoa > Chordata > Actinopteri > Cypriniformes > Leuciscidae > Vimba > Vimba vimba. The sequence continues at coordinate 4,526,457 of CM040829.1, read as the reverse complement.
GTGCGCCGTAAAAAGCGGCGTTACATGAGCATATAGAGCGTCGTTTTTTTTGCCGCCTCCAAACCGACGAAAAATACACCGTTATTTACACAATTCATCTGCGCTTTTTACGGCGTTTCGCTTTTCGGCGGCGTAAAAAGCGGCGTCCTGGCCGTTTAAACGGTGCTTTTTACGGCGTTTTTTTAACAAATCAACGTAGGAAAGTGGCGAAATATGACCCATTAGGCGTTCCATACTAGCAGACCAATCACAACGCTTGCGTCAGCGTAGAGTTGACGCATTGTTACATTTTTGGAGAGGTGCACGTCAGGGTACGTGCGCTACACACAGCCTACGCCGTAGCTACGGCGTGAGTTCGACGCAGAAGTATAAATTGGGAAATTTTAGAAGAGAGAGGTTTTGTGTCTTAAAGGTCCCATTCCATGGATTATTTTTATTATTTTATCATGTTTCCAGGGGTGCCCTTATAATGTTAGTATGTTTTTTAGATCAAAAATTTTTATAATTTAGAAATAAAAGGCATATTTCCTAGCCTGATTTCATTCCCTGGTTTGAACACTCTGTTTGAAGGGGCGTGTCTGCTGTGAGACTTCAGTGTAAACGCCCACTGCTGTGATTGGCTGACATGCTTGCATATGAAATATCTGGCATTACATGTGGAACTATCTGGAAAACTTTTACTATTACAGCTATTATACGTTTTTACTATTACAGCTATCGGGATTAACGAATCGTGAGAAGTTTTTTAAGTATTTAGATCTATTTCAATCACATAAAAAATTGCAGTGAGCGTTGAGCAGATGAACGCCTGTTGATCCCGTGAAAAAAGATCTTATCATTGCAACGCAGTTTCTGCACTCACTAATGATTTCACCAATGCAAACATGAGGCATATAAATACAGTAAGAGCAACGTTGTGCAGTGTAACAGCGTCATTGATTTCATAACGAGTTTTGGCAAGTGTCCAGATAAACCCGCGCTGTGTGATTGATTGACAGCTTGGACGACTGAGATCTTTGATCGCTTTCTGTATATTAATCACAGTTTAAGTAAGATTATTTTCATCCTACTAAGAGAAACGATGTTAAGTTGATCGCTACTTCCATGTTAAATCTCTACTTACCGCTTGCTGGAATATAGTTGAAATTGCGCCCTTCGTCAGTATGAAACGCTGAGAGAAGCCTGCTTGATATTATCCCAGGTTACAAAAACAGTCCGTGGTGAAATGGACAGAGCAAACTAACAACTTCGAATTAAACTTTTGCGGTATCCGATTATAGATAAACATCAACCGTCTGTTGACATTTCGCCATCAATACGCCTGTGTTCCTGTGGGCGGAGCTTAGTCTAAACACGGTTCTGGTGATGTCACTAATGCAGGAAGTAGAGGGGTGTAGTCCAATCCAGCCGTTTTTTGTAGTCAACTTCTGTTAAATAAAATATCTCGCTTGGCATTGAACTTTGAGCGTTATAATTTTACAGATATTATTTATACTCTAACAACAACATTACACACTAACTAAACTTTGAAACATGGAATCGCATGCAACGGGACCTTTAAAGACGTCTAATAGCCAAACACGGTCCAGACGTCTAGGCTAAAACAAGGCAGCAGTTGGGCTTTAAGTGAAAATTGAACAGATTTCTAACATTAGCACAAGAATAGATCAGGCTATACACACACACACATAGAACATGTCAAAGAAATTAAACCAAACATCTTGTAATCACTGTAGACTTTGCTGAAATGATGGCATATCAAACGTCTCGTATGCAAGTTATTTTGGCAAAAAAAATAAAGGCTAGAAGATGTCATGTCAAAGCAATAACTAAATCAGAATACTATCATCTCAAAAATATTACAATAATTAATTGCTTTCTTTACCGTAATTTGCAGATCATTTACTTATTCATGTGAATAAAACTTGTCAAAATAAAAATTATGCTCCTCATACCAGCTATAAAACAGCTCCTCATACACGCTTCAACCCACCTAATGTAAATCACTAATCAATCTACCCAATCACTAATAATACGTCCCAGCATCTGCCAGCTGTACTGTTTTTGTTTTTTTTCTGCCCTGATATTGTCCCGTCTCATTTCCTTGTCTGTCTGTCACCTTGTTGTGTTTTAGGTGTTATGTGTTTCACTGGATCCAGGGTCTTACTAAAACATGGTGAGGTTATGGTAGGACAACAGTTAAATGCACTGAATATAAATGTAATTTGAATGTAACACTTGCATGTATATATTTAAGAAATATTTGTTATTTATATATAAAATATTTAAATTTATATATAATATAAATTATATATAAATATATACAGTATATACATGCAAATATTTCTTAAATATATACATGCATATGTGTGTGTATTTATATACAAAATAATTATACACAGTACACACACATATATCACATAGACACAAACTTTTATTTTGGATGCGATTAATCGCGATTAATCTTTTCCCAGCCCTATATATATATATATATATACAGTATAAGCATGTGCAAGTGTTCACTATCAGAGGCAGAGAACACTAGTGTGTCAGTAAAGCAGAAGTGCAGGATTCAGACACACATCTGAGGGAGAAACTGTTCGTGAGTCTGTGTGTTTGAGCTCAGAAGAGTCTGTAAAAGAGTCCAGAGCCACTTACAAGAAACGGCTGAAGACGCTTCTTTTTCGGACAGCACTTGATCCAGTAATACTAACACTTTCTCTTCTCTTCTCTTCTCTTCTCTTCTCTTCTCTTCTCTTCTCTATTTAAAAAAAAAAAGAAAGATTAAAATGTACTGCGTTAGATTAAACTGAGAAGGGTCACAGCACTTGCATATTGTTGTCCTACTGTTAGTTTCACTGCTTCTATTGTTCTCATTTGTTAGTCGCTTTGAATAAAAGTGTCTGCTTACTCTGCTAAATGAATAAATGTAAATGATTGAAGAGAGTGATGATGATGAATATGATGAAGATGATGAAGATGATGAAGATGATGATGAAGATGTTCAGGTCTTCAGCTGCTGATGGATGTCAGTGATGATGATGATGATGTGTGTTCTTGTGATCATGATGAAGGGTTTGATGAGAATCTTTCAGTTTTGACATCAGAATCAAACTTTACAGGCTCGTCTGGATCATTAGACTAGAAATCACAAATATCAGATTATCATCATATATATGGATTACAGTCTCAATTTAAAACAGACTAAAATGTGATGAAAGATTAAATTAAGTCCCATAATGATCAAACACTCACAGTCTGGATGTAGTTTCTCCATACTGTCACATCTATCACGTGTCTCTCCTCTTTCCTCTGGTGATTCACTGGTTTGTGTCTCATTTCTGTCCTCCATTTTTCTCTCAGTCTTCTTGTTTTCTGCTGATCTGTGATTTCTGCTGATTTTCTTTCTCCTCTTCATTTGAATCTGTTCAATCACACAGACAGAGTTTCATTAAAGCGATATAACATCATATCACGAGACATCAGATCAACTCCTGATCAACATCTGCATGAGCTCAGTGTTATTACAGCATCTCAGATTAACTCTACAATATTCACAATAATCAATGATGATGACAAATGACAAATATAGAAATGTGAGTTTATCAGGAGTCCTGATTGGATTCAAAACTGATTATCATCATGATATAAATAGTGGCTGAACTGATGCAACAGATTCAATCATGTTTTTGTTTTAAAATGTTATATTTGTCAGTTATTAACATCTATCACGTACACAATGCAGATAAAGCAGTTCTTAATCCTGTTCTGTACACACACAGATCAGTGACAAATGCATCTACAAAAACTGCACGTCAGGGGTGAGCAAATAAGTTTGACATCGGGACAAAAAAAAACATTTCGCCACTAGTTAGCGGACCAGAACATTGTCAAGGGATAATTTAAGAAATTGATGAAACATGCACCTAGAATTGCCTGTCTTTTGTAACTGTTAGTGAGCTGTGTCTCTGTGTCTCTGTGTGTCTGATCTGCAACGAAACGATCCACAGACTCTTTTGAATGTCTTTCAGAACTTTTCAAATTAAAAGCTCTCAAATCATCTCTAAATAAAACATTGCTGCAAAAAAATGGTTCTCTAACTTTTATTTTGAAAGCAAAATCACTAAAGACGAAGTGATTGTGAATAACTGTTTCTGTCATGACAGATCTATTTCAGAACCATGTAAATGATTGCTAATTTGCTTGAATTTATAAGGTCTGTACCGATTTATGTGTATAGTTATTTTGAAGGACTTTTATTAAGATACGGCCTTAATGTGCGCACACTTTTGTTAAGGACGCAGCTTAATGCATGACGGTTTTCTTCCCCCCATGAAGTTTTGTGCATCCCATTTGAGGGTTATAAGGTAAACTAAGTGTAATGTTTATCATTTTTGTAATTGTATCGTTTTATTGTGATGTTGGTTAATGTGTTGGAGTGACAGTGTTTGTTTGTTTTATTGTTTGTGTTTTTGCTGTAGCTCTTATGGTGTCTACATGAGTGTCACGAATAAAACGCTAATGGAAACATCAGTTTAAGGAGTAATTTGACCATCATTCAAGTGGGTTAGCTACAGTAAGAGCTTGGCCATTCGTCGTTCGACTCTGCTGCATTAATGACTGGTGTCCATGCCGACGGGTCTTTAAGAAGTGGATGTTCACGGGCCGCAGGTCGATTTCCGATGGTCAAATGTGGTTCGTTTATGGATAACTATAATCAAGGATTAAACAATACACTACGGATTGCGAAAGACTGTGTTCTTCTTCAGGTGACATTTATCCCTCTACGCACTTCTACAGCAGTAAAAGGATATTAAGGTGAAACATTTAACCAACGATAGACATTTTCTTCAAGTTTAATACAAGGGTTGAAATGTTTAAAGCATTTTGAAAGATCAAATCCTTTGTTGTGTTTGAAGAAGGGATATTTATACAAGTTTTAAAGGAAATATTTGTCTTTAAAAAGGGTTATTTAAAACACTTGATATTAATGTTTGAGGCTACATGATTACTGTTTTGTAATTTAAATGACTTTTTTAACTGTGCTGGACATCTTATATTATTGTGTGTGTTAATCTGGTAATTTTAAAATGACTGAGTCAAATAATTGTGTTGATATTGTTGAATGTGAAGGGCTGATTAATAGTCTCCAACATGATATTGAAACCCTTAATCATGAGTATCAAACATCAACAGAGAGTTTAAAGAAACAACAGATAATAGAGACAATTGAGGCTAAAGAACAAACTTTGAGTGAACTTAAAAGTAAACTTCAAGAAGATTTAGCAGAATCTCAAGGTCCTCGACGTTCTGTTCTTCCATGAAATCCTACAGAAAAAATGCTTGCATTTCAAAAAGATGAAATTCAGAAGAAAGAAAGAAAGCTTATTTCCATGTACGAATAATGGAAAATGTCAGCACGTGAGGTTAGAAATCAACTCAAGTCTGATATTACTGAGAGCCATCTAGCAACTCTAATTGACACCCTGGAAGAGGAAAAGGATAAAGTTATGCATATCTATGTTGAAGTTAGAAATTATGTCACGCCATCTACTGAAATGAGACGTCGTATTGATGCTTGTGAGGCTGTGACAACAGAAATAATAAAAGTTGCTTATGAAAGAATATCAGGCATTGATGAATTTGATGTAGAACAAGTAAAACATCGCTTGAAGGATTTGCTTGAATCTAGCCATGCTCGTTCTATCTATAGCTCTACTGTTTCTCGAATTAGCCATAAGTCTATTGCTCAGTCAAGTCATCGTGCTGCATCTTCATGTGTAGCATCAAAACATGCCGAAGCAGCTGCAGAATTGGCGGAAAAGGAAGTGGAGTACAAAATGCTAATGGAGGAAAATAAACGGAAGGAGAAAATTCACGAGTTGCAAGAAAAACAAGAAAGAGACCTAGATGCTCAGAAACGTGAACTAGAGCAGTTACAGGCGGAAAAGGATTTAAAAGTAGCACAGGCAAGGTTTGAGGCCTATAATCGGATAGCAGTGCAGGAAGTTGATAATCCTTCAATAAACCGGGTTATCAGAGAACAACATTGCCTGCCTCCAAGCTTTTCTTGCCAACCTGCTAATGACATATCTCCATCTCAAAATGAACTGCCTTTTCTTGTTCAAGCCCTACAAGACAGCATACATTTGAACAGATTGCCAGCTCCAGAGCCCTTTGTGTTTAATGGTGATCCCATTCAGTATGTTGAGTGGAAGGCTTCCTTCATGTCATTGATTGATCGAAAGAGTATATCTGCTGCTGACAAACTTTATTATCTAAAAAGGTATGTGGGTGGATCTGCACGCAAAACCTTGGATGGTACCTTCTACAGGAGTGACGATGAAGCTTATAAGGATGCCTTGAGTAAATAAGATCAAAGGTAGGGTCAATCATTTGTGATTCAACGTGCTTTTCGCCAGAAGCTTGCAAATTGGCCAAAGGATGCTATTGGACTTAGAGACTTTTCGGATTTTCTTAACACCTGTCAAGATGCCATACCTCATGTTGCAAGTTTACAAATCTTAAATGACTGTGACGAAAACCAAAAGTTAGTTCAAAAACTACCGGAATGGGCTGCTTCGCGTCGACAAGTTACACAAACCTTGAGAGACAATAAGGATTTTCCTGACTTTAAGACCTTTGCAGCATTTGTTTCGTTAGAAGCAGAGATTGGTTGTAATCCAGTCACGTCATCTTACGCTCTCAGCTTAACATCTGTTAACAAACAAACTTTCAGAGAGTCCAAAGGAAATAAGGCTAATGCCCTTAATACTCAGACCGATTTGGGACTTAAGGCGAGACACGGCAGGCAAAAACATCGTTTTTTTTTTCACTGGTCAATTTTGAGATTTTGGGTTATTTGTCTTCAATAATATGTATTCTTTCAGACTTGTGCTGAAAAAATTCCAAAATACACATTTAGGTCTTTATTTTACTACACTTTGTCTGTTTGAGTGTGCAGATTTCGCCTAAATTCATCAAAAGTTGGCGTTCTAAATCATCCCGCTGCTCCGCGATCGCTCTCTGTACCCCTTCATCTCGTATACCGTTGGAAAGCTCTCTCTCTTCTTTTCAATGCTGTCGGATCCAAATATGGTAATTTCCTGTCTATCAGCAACAAATCATGAAAGTAAAACAGGTGATTTAACTCGAAATGCGCAATCTCATTGGCTGATGCCAATTTCTGACAACGTGATTCGTCCAGAATCGTCACGTGACGCGCTCTGACATTTCCGCGGTAGTTCAAAATGTCGAAAGATATGCGTGTAAAATTCTCTCAGAGAAGTCGAAAGCAGTTGTCATTAGCTAGAAGACACAAGGGATTACCAACAAAGACAAAAGATGATGAAATGCCATATGGGTCTTCACATTTTTGTTCATGAGAGCCGCACTGATAAGGACAAGTCAGTAGGAGAGCCGTACGTCGTCCTTTCAGTTTCGTTTTTCAATCGACCAAGTGTTTACATGTTCTCTTGATAAACCACCTCTTTCAATCCAATCGAAATTATTTGTAATATAGCTGACACTTTGAGTTTGTAATGGGTTATGTTATAGCCCTACTTATTTTTAATGTTTTTAAGAAATATCTGTAGTGACTGGCTGCATGATATCGCCGTATTTTTTACAGCCATGCGAGCAACAAATTAAAGCTTGGCGGGCCGCATGAGGCTTGCGAGCCACGCAATGAGTAACCATAGTGCGTCGATGCGTTACGAACAAGCTGTAGCATTTTGAACACATCTAAATGTAAGTCAAAAAGACGCATTACATTTCAAAGCACTTAAAACCCACAAGCCAAATCCTGAAAACAGTCGCCTCAGTCAGCTGATGGTGAAGCTAACCAACCAGGCTCCCTTCAGCACTGGTTCAAAACAACTCAACAGAACAAAACTAATTATGAATCATTCAAAATATCAATATTTAGAACATTGGAGAAAGCAAACAAAGTAGACTAAATTTTTATTTGACAGAGTATCTGCACACTGTCAGAGAAGAAGAGACGGATCCTGACTAAATACAGGCTCAGTGACCACCAACTGGGTCAGACAGAGATGCACTTCCTCCACTGGGAAAAAGTATCTTCACTAAGTGATTTACACCTTGGACAAATAGCCAAAAGAATAAAATTTCCCAAAGTTAGCACCAGAAAAGAAGCTGGAAGTTCTAGAGGGTACAGCAGCTCCACTGACAGCTAAATATGTGTCTGCCTGAGGGACTGTGATATACCGGTATTTAGTTTTTTTCATCCCACCTGTGTGATGGACTGTTGATGTGTTGTTTTGGATGTTATGATCAGTGATGGATGAAGCAATAATGAGTTTTGGATGTTAAACAGTGTGATAGATGGATTTTACTTGGACCTAAAGCATATTTTGTCTGTAATTCATGGCTTTCAATAGAAATTAGTGAAATTTTGCCATAAAAATCTTTAAAGGCCGTTTTCTCAAAATGAGTTTTTTCTCACACTCCTAGTGACGATTTTCCGCTTCTGTAGCACCTACATACACCAAACTTTACAGTCGTATTCCTAACTATATTATGAAGATTTGTTCAGAGGGATTTGTTGATATATCATTCTTGGCCTGATTTATATGACATTTTATGCCTAAAAATAGGGCGAAAATCAATTTTTTAAGGCTATTGCCAGTATTTTCTGATTTACAGGGTAACAAAAGGGGATATTCATAATCCCCTCTGAACATGTCTTTTCATTGAATATATCAACAAAATGCAAAACTAATTTTGAACCTTGTTTTTTTCAATGGTCAGATTCGTCACTTCAAAATATATGCAAATTAGCGCATATTTAATTAGATATAGCCTCATTAGCATATTTAAAAATAAAATTACAAAAAACTTGCAATGCATTTTTTTCTCCTATTCAAAAACTGTCCAATATCTTCTCCAAAAGATTTCTATTTTTAAAACATTTGCTTCTTTTTTTTATTTTTATTTTTTTACTTTTTATTCATCAAATTATCCTAAAAAAGTATCACAGGTTATGAAAAAATATTAAGCAGCAGAACTGTTTCCAACTTTGATAATGAATCCTCATATTAGAATGATTTCTAAAGGATCATGTGATAGAGTGGAGTAATGATGCTGAAAATTCAGCTTTGCATCACAGAAATAAATGATAATTTAAAGTAAAATAAATTGAAAATCAATTATTTTAAATTGTAATAATATATCACAATATTACTTTTTTTTTCTGTATTTTTGATCAAATAAATGCAGGCTTGATGCAGAAGAGACTTCTTTCAAAAACATTAAAAATAGTAATGTTTCCAAACTTTTGACCTGTACTGTACATTCACACTCACTATAGCTCTCCCTCATCCCGCCCCACCCGGCCCACCAACTCCTTATCAGAAACAAACCCATGTATAAAACATATTGCAGTATCAAGATGCATGACAACATTTAGCCCATACGTATACATATATACGCACACCTACACCCATTCTCGCATATATACACATAAATAAAAAGAAAGGACAAAAAGTATCCCGTATATTTAGGTATAGAAAACAAAAGTCCAGTCACACATGAGGAAAACATGTACAACAGCAGTTTGCTTGCGAGTAAGTAAAGAGCGATATGAAGTGCCAGATCTGAGACCCAGGCTCTTCCAGTCTGAAGGGGCTTTACATTTAAAGGCACATCTACCGCTCTCTTTAAAGATGCTTGGCCCAGTGAAGGAGAGATATTCAGTGTGTCTCAATCTTCAGCTGGGTCTATATATTAAATATTCCTTCAGGTAAGGAGGATAATCATAATACACACATTTAAAAATGACCTGATACCAGTGATCCTGTCTTCTGGCTCAGTGAGTCCTACATGACACAGGGGTGAGTAATAAAAGGACATCTCAGCACAAATCTACATATATTATTGAAAGCAACATTTAGGGTAGAGTGGGGGAAACGCCCCCTTAAGGAAAATGTGACATTACAGTGAAACAAAACATAAATGTGACTAGAATTGCCATCCCGGTTTTGAGTGACTATGGCAGGAGTTATTCACCAAATATTAAAATTGCTCAGCCTTCATAATTAATTAGTATTTTGACAGAAAATATTTTTGCACAAAGGGGGCGTTTTGCCCCAGCGATGAGGTAAAATGCCCCCCAATGGGGTAAAATGCCCCCTTTCTTACCAACCAGTTTGCTTCATAGATCAACAGCAAAATGAACAAAATAAAATATTATCTGATCTAATCACAAAAATATCCAAGACAAACTAAAATATTTTCTCAATAAAATACAATTATTAACTTCTTCATATAAAATAATGGCATTTTTAATAATTAAAAATATTTTTTAGTTTGACAACAAACACACCGGAAAACACAGCTATACAGCATAGTTCAAAACATAATAATAATTAATAATTTCTGAACATTGACTCTCAGTCTTTATTCACCTTTTCTCATGTTTTAGAATAGAATTCATAAAAGTATAGAATAGAATTGTATAATTCTAATAGGGCTCATAGTAACACTGTGTGACAACATGCCCCGCCTGAGCAACTGTGGTTAAAACCCTGCTAGTGTCTTCTACAGTTAGCGAAGCATTAAAGAATCATATCAACTGTTAAATAACATACTGGAGATTAAAATAATATCAGATTTGTCTAATTTTGTCTAAGTTGAAAAATTCACATAAGTGAGAAATGTAGGCTACTTTATGCTATGGCTAAATAAATGTTCAGTGATATCTTCCAAAGAATTCAGAATTTTGGCGCAATATTTTTTTTAATTCTATATAGTGTTGATATGGCAGCTGAATACACTGAGTTTCGGCACGCTGGCATGTGTGCAAGTAGCCTATTTAAAACAAGTGTGTTTCATGCTCTCCCCTACGACTCGCACTGACAGGGGAAATCCGATCTGTGTAGCCTGTGCTATTCCTGTGCTAATGTTAGACGTCTGTTAAATCTTCACTTACCGCCCATATTTTGCCTTGTTTTAGCCTAGACGTCTGGGCTGTGTTTGTTTGGCTATTAGACGCATTTTAAACACAAAATTGCACCAATACTCACATAAAAACCTCTCTCTTCTAAGTGTGAGCTGAAGCATTAGGAGTATAAGCATAAGTGTGTTGATCAACAGTGTCAAATGCAGCGCTGAGGTCGAGCGGTTCCTGCACTGATAATTTGCCTGTATCTTCAGAAATGAGTCACTGCTTCATATGTACCTGTCTCTGATATGTTCTGTCGTTCTGTCATCTTGCTTTGTCGTCTTGTTAGAGCTAGGGTATTCCCCTGCTACTCATAACCTTCTCACATCAGTGGAATTATTCTGTAAACCTACGCTTTTTGTAAACCTACTTTGCTTTTATTTTGACAGCTTTGTGTGAGGTAACGGTATTAAGGACATAAATGATAGTAAGGATAACAGAGCAAGATAACAGATCAAAACTCCAGCAAGAATGAAAGAACAAGACGACATAAAGAACATAGCCTACACATGAACATATCGCCTATAAATGTATCTGAAAAAGTAGGAACGATACGATATACCCTTACGAAGTAAGGGTTAATGCCCGACGAGGTGTCCATTATCAGGTTTTAATGGACGACGGCGAGGCGTGAACCGTCCGACGCGCAGCGGAAGTCCATTAAAACCTGATAATGGACACCTCGAAGGGCATTAACCCGCTTATACCATGGTTACTTACGAAAGAAAGAAATATTTAATTAATTAATAATACTTTAATGTGTTTTAGAGTAAAAATCGTGAGGATTTTTATTTATTAAGTCGAGCGCACTATTTAATATCTCCCGTATACAGGCGTTGCCAAACAACGTGGCCACAGCGACCCGACCGCAGCAGTTGATCAGTGAGTTTGAGCCAGCGCAATCATTTAGAACTGTCATCAGGCAAATTGACGGGACGCCTTTCCTAGGTGTCGATAGACCAACGCTACTTTTGCGCAATCGAAGGGTAACGCCCCTTTTTGGGGGAAAACAAACGGATTCCCCTGAGAACAGAACGCGCTCTAGATCTGCAAGGTTTCTTGATAGCATAAATGGCACAAACATACAAACTCTCTTTGCTTGTCAAGGACCGTGAGCAGTATTTAAAGAAGCTACTGGATACGGGGTTACAGAGGTGTCCCTTTGAAATGGTCGAAAACTGGATTAATGACCCCACGCAGTGGCCAAATATGGACTATTCAGACATCAACCACTATCTCGTGGAATCACCAAGTTATGTGCTAGCCTATTTTTTTTGTCATTAACACACTCACAGTTTGACAAACTAGACGATGAGGCCATGTCTAGAGGAGACGGTGGTTTACTTGGATTATATTTCACTTGATTTTTTTAGCTATTGACATTGACTATTGACTATTGTTGTCGACTAATGTTAGCTATAAGTTACTAGTTAGAAAGATTAGCTCTCACTAGGCACACTACCGTGGCTGTTAACTGATTTTACTGTTTAAATAGTAGCAGGCTAGGACTAAAGTGGACTTGGCTGCTGGTGTCTAGAAAGTGCTAGGGCTTTGAAAGTTGTAAAAAGGTTCACAGTGTACGGCACCAATGTATGTATGGGCCGGGGCTGTCAAATTGGATGTTGTGAACTTACTCAACTGCATTACGCTATCCTATCTAGACTTGAAGGCTTGATCTACTGCCGTTCGTGTTGTTACATGTAACGTTAGCCCAGAGCAGTGGTTGTCGGAAAGTCATATTTTACAACTTTCAAAGTCCTAGCACTTTCTAGACACCAGCAGAAACGAAGGTAGCGTGCCTAGTGAGAGCTAATCGCGTAGCTGCTAGCAGCTTCGTCTTTCTAACTAGTATAGCTAACGTTAGTCGACAACAAAACTATGTCAATAGCTAAAAAAATCAAGTGAAATATAATCCAAGTAAACCACCGACTCCTCTAGACATGGCCTCATTGTCTAGTTTGTCATACTGTGAGTGTGTTAATGACAAAAAAAAAAAGGGCTATATTTGGTAATTCCACGAGATAGTGGTAGATGTCTGGATATATTGGATTGGGGATGTAAAAAAAATGTCTTGCATCACAATAAGTGTATTGATTGTCAAAACATTTTAGTAACTAAACAAAATTGTATTAGGTTTAGTGACAACATGTTACAATGTTTACATGGTACAATTTCTGATAAGCTATGTTTTTTTTTATTATTATACCTTGACACAAATTTCACAATAAAGTTCAGATCTTGTGATTTGATTTGATTCAATATTGACTCATCTGGATAAATATTAGGTAACGTAGGCCTACACAAGATAGGCGTACATTTTTCTCAAGAAAAAAAAAACTCACCTAATGCTGTAAACATAGCCTAGAGAGCCCTATCTAGTATTATTTAAGATTAAAAATAACTCAAATTAAATATAATGCATTGTTTATTATAACAACCTTATTTAATGATACAAGTAAAAATATAATAAATATGTAATAGTAGCCATACACATATTTAGCAAAATACTCTCTATAGCTCCTTTTTTTAGCTTAACTTTAACTAAGGTGCTAGCTTATATTATGGTCATTAAATGGATTTCCTGAGGTAAATGTTATGTGACAGCTGTTCAGTTGACCCTTTCCGCGGTTGAAAAACACTGATTGATCGATATTATGTATGAGGAAAATACATTTCGGTAAGTTGTACTGTATCTTTCAACATTGTTCATTCGTGTTTATTTACTATTAGCTAGTAGAGATGATCATTCACGTTCCGCTAGGGATCTGTCACGTCACATTTACAAGTACCAAAACGGTATTTAGTGTTTGAATTTCGTAATAAAATTGACAGAATCAGATTTTTTAGATAAAGATTTTTTTTATATCATAAATAACCTGCTCTGTTGTGCCATTGCTATCAAGAAACTTGGCAGATCTAGAGCGAGTTCTGTTCTCAGTCAGGGGAATCCGTTTGTCTACCCCCAAAAAGGGGCGTTACCCTTCGATGACGCAAAAGTAGCGTTGGTCTATTATCACTTTTTAACGGACACCCTGCAGCCAATCAGAATCGAGTATACACCCAGACCATGGTATAAAAAGAAGTATACTTCAAGTTAATTTTATGAAGTATACTTAAGTAATGTTCAAGTATATTTTTAAGTATACATTATGAAGTAAGTATACTAATGACAATATGTACTAGTAATAAACTTGTAAGTGTACTATTTTAATACCGCTTGGGACTAAATTGGCCCACTTTTAAAAATATATGTTTAAGTGTACTATAAGTGTAATAGTAGTAAACTCTAAGTGCACAACTAGTTCATAATTACGTTTCTCATTTGTACTGCAAGCGAACTTATGGGTATACTAGTATTTTACTATTTTAATACTTGTAGCAACTTTGAAATATACTATCAGTAAACTACTAGTTTAGTAGTTTTATACTACAAGTTTTCTTTTAATGTACTCTCACTAAACTACTAGTTTTGTAGTTTTATACTACAAGTTTTCTTTAAGTGAACTTAACATTATACTTATAGTTTACTATATAATTTTTGCACTTGCAGTAGGCCTATACTACTATGTTCAAATGTTATTTTTTATACCTTTATAAAAAATAGAAAAATACCTTTAACTGTACTTTAATTTTAAAAACATTTTATTAGCTTCATGCATCCTTTTTTATCAACACTTGAATTTTGGTAAGTTTCATAAAGAAAGGCAACATTTTAAACAAAAAAGATGAGAAAATCTCATTTTTGTCAAAGACTACGTCTTGATCAGATCATTCACAAATGTGATCAAAACACAAATGGAGTAGATCGAGTCCAACCAATTCAGATACGCAGAATTAGAAACAATATTTTATATCAATATTTTCAAACAATGTAAGTTTCATAAGACTAACTATGTAAAAAAAAAGTATATTTAGCTACTCGATCAAAAGAGTTAACACAACTACAAGCCAAGTATACTTTGAATAATTAAACTTTTAAGTATATCTCGATCAAAAGATTGAGTACAAGTATAGGCCAAATATACTTGGACTTTTCTCTCAGTATAAGTCAAGTATACTTAAGTGTAATTTAAGTATATTTCTGAGAAGCATATAAAGTATATTTTTGAGAAGTATATAAAATGTAGACTGAAAGTATGCTTTCTTTTTAGTTGAAAAGAAGTATACTAATAGAACACTGGAATAAACATATTTTTAGCTGTGTACAAGACCAGGTTCAGTTCCATGCTTATTTTATTTACTCTACAGTATAAGCTTTTCCACCCGAAAGCTTGTTACTATATAAACTTGAACATGTTAGTTTATAAGACAGTGTGTAATATTATGGGTTTTTTTTTTTTTTTTAAGTATTTAATAAGCAACTCAATCAAAATAGTAAACACAAGTACAAGCCAAGAATACTTAGTATACTTAATTATACTTTTAAGTATATCTCGATCAACAAGTATAGGCCAAATATACTTAGACTTTTCTGTCAGTATAAGTCAAGTATACTTAAGTGGAATTTTAAGTATATTTCTGAGAAGTACATAAAAAGTAGACTGAAAGTATACTTTCTTATTTTTTAGTTTAAAAGAAGTATACTAATAGCACACTTGAATAAACTTCTTTTTCATAAGGGTAAACAGAACATACACACCAACATATCTGAACAACTATGACTGTAAGGACAAATGTAAAGTACAAACCAGAGACTCATGGCACAAATACACTTGTATTTGAAACACGCCTGTTTCACACACACTCTGTCTGCAGTGTGTAGGCCATATGTGGAGTGTGTTTTCCTGTACCCATGTTTAGGTTAGAGCTTTAGTGCATTTACAGCGATCGTCTATTTCTGCTGTGCTGAATTACAGTGACAGCGCATGGTCATGCTCAATTAACACAGATTGACATGAAAATGTAGTTCTCTCACCATAATGCATTAAATTAAATTATAGGCTACTACTATATTTCACAGTCATCTTTTTACTTTAAGCCCGGGGTAAAGCAAAGAAAAGCAAAACAAAAGTAGCAAAAATAGGCTAACTGATGTGGTCAAAATAAAAATAAAAAGTAATTTATTGTGAAATACACTGCACAGTTTGTTATATTGTGTGTTCAGCACAAGTGTCTGAGCCAGAGAGTCTTTCCTTCAGATCTCAAGATCCAAAGATGTGTGATTTACAGATGTGTCTTTTATGTTCATGATTTTTGGACAAACACAAACTGTCTGTGAGTTGCTTTGCAATTACAAAAGGAAAATATAGCTGCAAGCAGCAATACGGGGCCAAGCCCTGCAAGGCAGAGCAAGCAACAGTCGCTGTAGCGCAATGCGGAGCCAGAAGAGCAAAACATCAGAAATTTAATGTACATCAAGCACAGTAAGCACATCAATTACAGCAGCACAGCTAGCATTTAAGCACCAACAGCAGTGCAGAGCCGGAAGGAATTTAAATTATTATTTTATACACAATTTCAAAGTCGCCCCACACTGGTCTCGAACCCACGACCACAATGGTTCGGGATTCATGACGCATGGTTGAACCACTTGCGCCACCCAGAGGACATGTTTTACAAAGCTGCAGAGGAGAGGCTTCAGTGTGTGAATGAGCACACAAAATCATGTTAACGAGATTAGCATGCTAAGCTAACTTAATGCTAATATAGCTTATGATGTGGTACATCCAATCCTGGCAAAATAGATATCCTCAGATTCGACATGACGCAAGGAATCGATAGACACCAATTTTATGATTTTGTGACAAACTGTTCACAAGTTACAGCCTCTGAACCAATTATGGGTTGACCTCATTAAGTTTGCGACATCATAACTTTTTTTTTCCAGTATAGCAAAAAAATCGGGGACAGTACTTTTATGCGGCTCAGTCCGAAGATCATTTGAGTACATGTTTGGACAAAATTAGACCAATTTTGAAGGAGGAGTAGCGAAAAAACTGTTTTACATTCACTCCAATATGGCGGCCAGTCACATTGTTGATAAATAACATATGAGATATCGTTGAAATCGGCATAAGCCAAGGAATATATTGACATAAAGAAATCAAATTTCAAGCAATGTTAGCAAAAGTTATAAGCGTTTTTTCAAAAAACAATGATATCTCTGGAACACTAGGTGGCGCTGTGATCAAATTTCTCAGGTACCTTCGGGCCATGCTAATGATGATCCATACCAAATTTGGTGAAGAAATTTCAAATAGTTTAAAAGATATTGCAAATTATGACATCATTCAAAATGGCGGACACGTGGTACATCCCATTATGGCAAAATCGATATCCACGGATTTGTCATGACCCAAGGAATCGATAGACACCAAGTTTATAATTTTCTGACAAACTGTTCATAAGTTATTGGCCAAAATATGCATTTTCCATATCTCATGACCCGTAGGTGGCGCTGTTCCCAACTTTGGCATGGAACCTCAGATCATGCTTCCGATGAAGTGTACCAATTTTCGTTTCGATTGATCAAAGTTTGGCCGAGCTATAGCTTCTGAACCAATTTTGGGTCGACCTCGTTAAGTTTGCGACGTCATAACTTTTGATCAGAGAAGAATAAAAAAAATCGGGGACAGTACTTTTATGCGGCTCAGTCCGAAGATCATTTGAGTACATGTTTGGACAAAATTAGACCAATTTTGAAGGAGGAGTAGCAAAAAAACTGCATACTGTACTTTTCAAAATGGCCACTACTGTAATGGGCGGAGTCTTAATGTAAGATATTGGTTCTAATCAGCATGATGAGATGAATCAGGTGTACTAAGTTTCATTTTTCTAGATCAAAGGGTTCAAAAGTTATAACCATTTCAATGTTGAATTTTTGAACTGCTGGTGGCGCTATAGAGTTGGACCTAGAGACTCAAAAATTGCTACAATTACTTTTCATTACCATCACTACAAGTGTGCCAAATTTCATCATTTTCCTATGTATGGTTCATAGGGCTGCCATAGACTTCAAGAGGAGGAAGAAGAATAATAATAATAATAATAAATATAGCTGCAAGCAGCAATACGGGGCCAAGCCCTGCAAGGCAGAGCAAGCAACAGCCGCTGTAGCGCAATGCGGAGCCAGAAGAGCAAAACATCAGAAATTTAATGTACATCAAGCACAGTAAGCACATCAATTACAGCAGCACAGCTAGCATTTAAGCACCAACAGCAGTGCAGAGCCGGAAGGAATTTAAATTATTATTTTATACACAATTTCAAAGTCGCCCCACACTGGTCTCGAACCCACGACCACAATGGTTCGGGATTCATGACGCATGGTTGAACCACTTGCGCCACCCAGAGGACATGTTTTACAAAGCTGCAGAGGAGAGGCTTCAGTGTGTGAATGAGCACACAAAATCATGTTAACGAGATTAGCATGCTAAGCTAACTTAATGCTAATATAGCTTATGATGTGGTACATCCAATGCTGGCAAAATAGATATCCTCAGATTCGACATGACGCAAGGAATCGATAGACACCAATTTTATGATTTTGTGACAAACTGTTCACAAGTTACAGCCTCTGAACCAATTATGGGTTGACCTCATTAAGTTTGCGACATCATAACTTTTTTTTTCCAGTATAGCAAAAAAATCGGGGACAGTACTTTTATGCGGCTCAGTCTGAAGATCATTTGAGTACATGTTTGGACAAAATTAGACCAATTTTGAAGGAGGAGTAGCGAAAAAACTGTTTTACATTCACTCCAATATGGCGGCCAGTCACATTGTTGATAAATAACATATGAGATATCGTTGAAATCGGCATAAGCCAAGGAATATATTGACATAAAGAAATCAAATTTCAAGCAATGTTAGCAAAAGTTATAAGCGTTTTTTCAAAAAACAATGATATCTCTGGAACACTAGGTGGCGCTGTGATCAAATTTCTCAGGTACCTTCGGGCCATGCTAATGATGATCCATACCAAATTTGGTGAAGAAATTTCAAATAGTTTAAAAGATATTGCAAATTATGACATCATTCAAAATGGCGGACACGTGGTACATCCCATCATGGCAAAATCGATATCCACGGATTTGTCATGACCCAAGGAATCGATAGACACCAAGTTTATAATTTTCTGACAAACTGTTCATAAGTTATTGGCCAAAATATGCATTTTCCATATCTCATGACCCGTAGGTGGCGCTGTTCCCAACTTTGGCATGGAACCTCAGATCATGCTTCCGATGAAGTGTACCAATTTTCGTTTCGATTGATCAAAGTTTGGCCGAGCTATAGCTTCTGAACCAATTTTGGGTCGACCTCGTTAAGTTTGCGACGTCATAACTTTTGATCAGAGAAGAATAAAAAAAATCGGGGACAGTACTTTTATGCGGCTCAGTCCGAAGATCATTTGAGTACATGTTTGGACAAAATTAGACCAATTTTGAAGGAGGAGTAGCGAAAAAACTGTTTTACATTCACTCCAATATGGCGGCCAGTCACATTGTTGATAAATAACATATGAGATATCGTTGAAATCGGCATAAGCCAAGGAATATATTGACATAAAGAAATCAAATTTCAAGCAATGTTAGCAAAAGTTATAAGCGTTTTTTCAAAAAACAATGATATCTCTGGAACACTAGGTGGCGCTGTGATCAAATTTCTCAGGTACCTTCGGGCCATGCTAATGATGATCCATACCAAATTTGGTGAAGAAATTTCAAATAGTTTAAAAGATATTGCAAATTATGACATCATTCAAAATGGCGGACACGTGGTACATCCCATCATGGCAAAATCGATATCCACGGATTTGTCATGACCCAAGGAATCGATAGACACCAAGTTTATAATTTTCTGACAAACTGTTCATAAGTTATTGGCCAAAATATGCATTTTCCATATCTCATGACCCGTAGGTGGCGCTGTTCCCAACTTTGGCATGGAACCTCAGATCATGCTTCCGATGAAGTGTACCAATTTTCGTTTCGATTGATCAAAGTTTGGCCGAGCTATAGCTTCTGAACCAATTTTGGGTCGACCTCGTTAAGTTTGCGACGTCATAACTTTTGATCAGAGAAGAATAAAAAAAATCGGGGACAGTACTTTTATGCGGCTCAGTCCGAAGATCATTTGAGTACATGTTTGGACAAAATTAGACCAATTTTGAAGGAGGAGTAGCAAAAAAACTGCATACTGTACTTTTCAAAATGGCCACTACTGTAATGGGCGGAGTCTTAATGTAAGATATTGGTTCTAATCAGCATGATGAGATGAATCAGGTGTACTAAGTTTCATTTTTCTAGATCAAAGGGTTCAAAAGTTATAACCATTTCAATGTTGAATTTTTGAACTGCTGGTGGCGCTATAGAGTTGGACCTAGAGACTCAAAAATTGCTACAATTACTTTTCATTACCATCACTACAAGTGTGCCAAATTTCATCATTTTCCTATGTATGGTTCATAGGGCTGCCATAGACTTCAAGAGGAGGAAGAAGAATAATAATAATAATAATAATAAGAAAACTAACAGATACAATAGGTGCCATAGCCCCTTCGGGGCTTGGCCCCTAATAATAAGAAAACTAACAGATACAATAGGTGCCATAGCCCCTTCGGGGCTTGGCCCCTAATAACAAGCAGCAATACGGGGCCAAGCCCTGCAAGGCAGAGCAAGCAACAGCCGCTGTAGCGCAATGCGGAGCCAGAAGAGCAAAACATCAGAAATTTAATGTACATCAAGCACAGTAAGCACATCAATTACAGCAGCACAGCTAGCATTTAAGCACCAACAGCAGTGCAGAGCCGGAAGGAATTTAAATTATTATTTTATACACAATTTCAAAGTCGCCCCACACTGGTCTCGAACCCACGACCACAATGGTTCGGGATTCATGACGCATGGTTGAACCACTTGCGCCACCCAGAGGACATGTTTTACAAAGCTGCAGAGGAGAGGCTTCAGTGTGTGAATGAGCACACAAAATCATGTTAACGAGATTAGCATGCTAAGCTAACTTAATGCTAATATAGCTTATGATGTGGTACATCCAATCCTGGCAAAATAGATATCCTCAGATTCGACATGACGCAAGGAATCGATAGACACCAATTTTATGATTTTGTGACAAACTGTTCACAAGTTACAGCCTCTGAACCAATTATGGGTTGACCTCATTAAGTTTGCGACATCATAACTTTTTTTTTCCAGTATAGCAAAAAAATCGGGGACAGTACTTTTATGCGGCTCAGTCCGAAGATCATTTGAGTACATGTTTGGACAAAATTAGACCAATTTTGAAGGAGGAGTAGCGAAAAAACTGTTTTACATTCACTCCAATATGGCGGCCAGTCACATTGTTGATAAATAACATATGAGATATCGTTGAAATCGGCATAAGCCAAGGAATATATTGACATAAAGAAATCAAATTTCAAGCAATGTTAGCAAAAGTTATAAGCGTTTTTTCAAAAAACAATGATATCTCTGGAACACTAGGTGGCGCTGTGATCAAATTTCTCAGGTACCTTCGGGCCATGCTAATGATGATCCATACCAAATTTGGTGAAGAAATTTCAAATAGTTTAAAAGATATTGCAAATTATGACATCATTCAAAATGGCGGACACGTGGTACATCCCATTATGGCAAAATCGATATCCACGGATTTGTCATGACCCAAGGAATCGATAGACACCAAGTTTATAATTTTCTGACAAACTGTTCATAAGTTATTGGCCAAAATATGCATTTTCCATATCTCATGACCCGTAGGTGGCGCTGTTCCCAACTTTGGCATGGAACCTCAGATCATGCTTCCGATGAAGTGTACCAATTTTCGTTTCGATTGATCAAAGTTTGGCCGAGCTATAGCTTCTGAACCAATTTTGGGTCGACCTCGTTAAGTTTGCGACGTCATAACTTTTGATCAGAGAAGAATAAAAAAAATCGGGGACAGTACTTTTATGCGGCTCAGTCCGAAGATCATTTGAGTACATGTTTGGACAAAATTAGACCAATTTTGAAGGAGGAGTAGCAAAAAAACTGCATACTGTACTTTTCAAAATGGCCACTACTGTAATGGGCGGAGTCTTAATGTAAGATATTGGTTCTAATCAGCATGATGAGATGAATCAGGTGTACTAAGTTTCATTTTTCTAGATCAAAGGGTTCAAAAGTTATAACCATTTCAATGTTGAATTTTTGAACTGCTGGTGGCGCTATAGAGTTGGACCTAGAGACTCAAAAATTGCTACAATTACTTTTCATTACCATCACTACAAGTGTGCCAAATTTCATCATTTTCCTATGTATGGTTCATAGGGCTGCCATAGACTTCAAGAGGAGGAAGAAGAATAATAATAATAATAATAATAAGAAAACTAACAGATACAATAGGTGCCATAGCCCCTTCGGGGCTTGGCCCCTAATAAGAAAACTAACAGATACAATAGGTGCCATAGCCCCTTCGGGGCTTGGCCCCTAATTACTTTGAAATTGTCACGGTGTGGGTTTCGTGTCTTGTTCCTGTCTGTCATGTGTTCCTCTGTCCTGTCACATGTTTTGCAGTTCCCCGTTATGTTGATTAGTCTTCCCAGGTGTTTTCTCTTAGTCACGCCCCCTTGTTATCTTGTTTAGCTGGTTAGTCACTGTATTTATACTCTGTGTCTTGGTTCAGTGTTTGTGGGTTCTTGTCATTTGTGATGTTGTTTTAGTTTGGTTGTTCTGTTCCCGTGTCTTGTTCCCTTATCTAAGTCGGTCTTGTTTCTAGTTTATTTAATATATCCGTTGCTTTTGGATCCTGCTTCCTCCGTTGATTCAACCCTGCAGCGTCACAGAAATAACCATGAGTTGTAATTAAATGCATCCTGAGAGTGTTTATTTGGTCCAGAAACAGTATAAATTATATCTAAATGAGACCATAAATGATGTTGAAATTTGTCCACAATGGCCACATTTGAACTAGTTTTTAACCTTGTACGAAGGCTCCATGAACGTCTACATCGGATGTGCAGAACACGTCAAAAAAAGACGTCATAAAAACTTTCATTCTGGCTCCTCAGTGGACGTCTTTTTAACGTACGACTTTAGTGACAAAGACCTTGAAAAGACATATTTTGGACATCATTTTGCTTAGTGGATTGTGTTTAGTGTTTTGCAGCACAAGTGCATCACACTGCGATGTGTGTTTTAGTGAGTAAGAAAGTAGGAGTTTTGCAAGAAGAGTGCACGAGATTGAGCGTATATACGGAAACCAGACAGGAAGTTCTTTAAGAAAGTGTGTCTCTGTGTCTCTGTCATGTGTTGTTGTCGAGTCTGCAGGTGTAGAGTTATTCTGTGCTGCTGGAAGGCTGTTGTTGCTCGACACTGAAAATAAGCCGTTAATGCTACATTTAATGCTGTTTTTTTGTTGTTGTTTTTTTTTTTACTTTTGAAGCTTGCGATTCTTATTTTGAGGAATATGTTTTATTCTCATTGAATTTCATACAGCTTCTGAAAGTTGTGTTTGAGAGCAGAACACGTGTAAATGGATTTTGTTTTGCGAGTGAACTTTTTCTGGTGGTAGTGAGGTTATCCTGTGGTTTAAACATAGATGCCGGTTTCGGTGGGGACGTTGTAAGAATTGATAAATTAGGAAATTCCAGACACTGTTTTGGGGGTGACCAGACCCTGAGAGGACAAAAGGACCTCTCTGGAGATTAGCATTTGAACTGGCTCTCATGCATCGAGACGAAAGTCTCACCTCCGAGTCATCCTAATCTACATCTCCTTCCCTCTCCCCTCACCCCTCTCTCATGCTCAGATGATCACCTGATTTCTCCCAAGAAAATGTATAGTTTAATGTAAATGAAGCTAGCGCAAGTTCTGCCAGGAAGACTCAATCGTTCGCGTCATTAATTACCTCCTCATCTATCCAATTATATCACTTACTGTAGCTTAAAAGGGCAGCGCTTACACATGTCTGAGTTCGCAGATGCTGTCACTCCAGTACCTCCATCCTCCCCGCCTCCACCAAGATGGGATCTTTCCTCCAACTCCTCTACTCAACCAAGCTGGGTCCTCCCTCTATCAACCCCAACACCATCAGTCAGGCTATCCCTTCCATCCTGAAGACTTCAGATGTCTTTTCCTCCATCCACCCCACCACCACCAGATGGCCCCTTTCCTTACTCCGCCGGGGGGTGAGCGGCGCCCCCGCCTTCGTCTTCAGGCGGGACTCGCAGATTCAGTACCCTCTGAATGCGAGTTATGAACGGGGCCTACGCCAAAGAACCTGATTGCTTGCTGAGCTCCTAAATAAATGTTATTGTTACAGTATTAATTCTCCCGAGTCTTTCTGGTAGAAATGATTATCACAGAGTATTTTCATGTTTGGTATCATTTAAAATGTCACAGTGCGACTGGTACAAATGTCTCATTTCAGAATATGTAAAACACAAGGTAATAAGGTTTTTGAAGGTTTATGGATAACTAGCATACAAGGAGGGGTTGGCCTCTAGACAAATGGTCTCCCTACACCCAGAGGTGCTACCTCTGAATGCAAATTTCCTTTGTTAGCACATGTTTACATGTGAAAGAGGTCTGACTATTTAATGGAATTCAGCAGGGAGATCGGGGCCTTTTCTGTACTTCAGATCAGTCCGTTAGGCTGGGAGATATAGATCTCTCAGCCTAACGTATTTCTTAATGTTGGGTTTGCATCTTCTCTCTATTCCAGAGCATTTGATGTTTTGTATCGATTATCTTTGAATTGATTATGAAATTGGCATGATATATTTACCTGACATAATAAATCCTAATGTGATTATTCTAACTGATTTTGACATTGTTCATTTAATGGTTAAAAGGAATAGTTAAACATTCGCTCACTTTTAGTGAGGCACAGATATTATTAAAACCTTTTCATTTATGGAGTCAGATGAAATAAACGAGAGAATACATAACTAAATGTATTGTAAATTTAACCAACCAATACTTTGCATGAGTGAGGACGGAACACGTGATACCTTCCCCGTATATTGGCGAACCGGCAATTGGGCCAATTTCACGGGCCTTACAACGTCATGAGTCAGATTTCGGATTTCGTCATGAGTCATTGGGGACGGTAGGTAGGCCTAGTCATTTTGTACCCACCACTTTTAACTTAACGTCCATAATAATTGGACTTTTGGGTTCGATTTTTTGACAGTTTCAGTGGTTATGAGGAGCAATATGAGAGAGAAATTTGAACCGAATCGTGGGTTTGGTCTATCATTACAGCCCTAGTAAGATGAGAAAGCAGAGTTTAAGTCGTTTGTCATGGTTGTAAAAAAACAATGGCTATCTGAACATCTTTGCCAAGCGCAAACCAGTACAGAAGTAAAAGATTAATTATCGGGGAGGGTCGTGCCTTTTTCACAATCATTTTGGAGGGTCATAGAAAAATGTATTGCTGGCGAAGGGAGGGTCAAGTCTATTTTGACTATAGATCTCAAAACTCCTCTGGTAGCCCCTTAAATAAAAAATGAACAGTCCCTAAGGTACATTAAACCACGTCATGTCATATTGTCAACATGGTACTTATGAAGCAGAATAGTGGGTCATATGTCTAATGCTTTTTGAAAACTTTCTTCTTCATAAAACGAGTCAGACATCATCACATTTTTGTAAACATTTTTATTTATTTACATTAGTAAGCTACAGGACATCGTCTTTCAAAACATGACTTGACCAAAAGAGAGAAAAAAACGAGTGCGTCTCTGTCCCCAGCACATCTCAAACCAAACTGACGCCCATGATTAAACCCCATGTAGCTATTTACTACTATTTAAATCGATTGCTGGACATCGTAATGTTATTGTACATATATCTGATATAGCATTGTATTAGCAACCCCCACCCTACCTGTCCCACCCACTTTTTAAAACAAAGTTACGCCACTGGGCACACGTACCCAGTCCACAGGAGGGGAATGGCGCAGCAAGCCGACACTACGAGCCGGGCTAACAGTGAAGCTGGCTTCATGTGAAGGGAGCCCACGGAGAGCAACCGGCTCGACACATGGGCTATTTTCCTAGCGAATGTGCTGGTGTCGCCCAGCCCGCAGTGCTAAAAGATTTCTCTGAAATTAAAAATCTTTTGGAATTGATGAAGTCATTGATAGATAATGCTTAGTTAATGATGACTACTATATTTGAATGCCAACAGAATTTGTATGTTATGTGCTGTGATTGGCCAATTTTGGGGTCTGTCCACTTACCTGCAGGCTATTTCAGGAAAACAGTTCTCACATTAATTGATTAACTGTTCTAGCCTGTATGCATGCATAAGGTAATGTGGATTTTTGTAGATTCCTTTAATAATTCGAAGAGTAGTCTTGCATGCATGAATTAATGCTTTTTTATGCATGAATTCATGATGATTTTAGTACCATAACCATACCCATATGAAAAAAACCTGCATGGTTCATATACAGCAACCATATATCTTCCTTACATAAATCGACCAGAATTACCTTCTGTGTTTCATGTAAGGCCCATACATGTCCTATACAAAATCAGACCGATTATGGCCACTTTCATACTAAATAGCACAAAATAGCAAAATTTTGAACTTGTACAGTGCAGAAGCCGGTTCAAGGATTACTGTCAGAGTATCACTGTCACGGTTGATAATTCATTGTTTCCTCTGTGTCGCGTGTCATTGTTTGTTTACATGTCTGTGAGTTTGCGTGAGTGGGCGTTGTCCCGCTCGCGTGTTTGTTCAGTGCTCCAGCTGTCTGCAATCATCTCATTTCCCCTCCTCAGCTGTTTCCCATTACCATTCTCTACATATACTCACTCATCTCTCCATTCCAGTGTCCATCCGTTGCTTGCAGTCCCTCGTGTTTGTTCGTGCCGTCTTCCGGGTTGTTGTCGTCTTCTGCTGTGATCTTTTTCCTGTTGTTTCACCGCACCCGAGCACCGATCACCGAGCACTGAGCACCGAGCACCTGACCATCGAAGTCCCTGTGTGACCGAGCCTGAGCGTCATTCCCCTGAGCATTCCATCAGCCCTGTGGCCAGAGAAGCGTCTTCGCGAGTTCAACCAGAGAAGGATCTTCCTCATTGACTTTGAGTGATATTCATTGTATTGAGTGTTGAGTCCTAATAAACACTTGTTCACCTGCTATTGCTTCCAGTGATTTGTCATGACAGAACGGATGGACCAAGAAACGGGAGCAGCGGGTGATTCATCTGCTTCATTGGAGGAATTCATTCGCGTGTGCATCGGCCGGATGGATGCTCAGGATCGCAACCAGGGGGAGACTGGACGTGCTATTCAGGCTCTTGTCACACAGGTGTCCGAGCTCACCCAGCGATTCCATCAGCTGCAACCTCCCACTGCGCCAGCACCTCCGGAAGCACTTGCAGTTCCCCCCACACCAGCTGTGCCTCTCTCCCAGTCTGAGCCTCGATTGCCCACTCCTGAGCTGTATTCCGGTGAGCCTAACCTTTGTCGTTCGTTTCTAACACGTTGCAGTATGCATTTCTCATTACAGCCCAGAACTTTTGAGAGAGAGGAGGCTAAGGTGGCATTCGTGCTCACGCTGCTGACTGGGAGAGCGGCGCTTTGGGGAACTGCAGTGTGGGAGAACCAAGACCAGTGCTGCTCCTCGTTCCAGGCACTCGCGGCGGAGATGAGACGTGTCTTTGATCGAGCCGTCGCGGGGAAGGAAGCTGCCAGGGTCTTGGCGGATCTACGCCAAGGAGATCGTTCCGTGTCGGATTATGCCATCGAGTTTAAGACCCTGGCGGCCGAGTGTCGCTGGAACGAGGAGGCGCAGTGGGATCATTTCCTGCATGGGCTGGCCGAACGTGTCCAGAGAGAGATCTACGCCCTGGACCTCCCATCCTCTCTCAACGAGCTCATGGATCTGGCCTTGAGGGTGGACGCCCGACTGTCTCGGATTGGTCAGAGGACGTCACCCAACCCGGTTCGCGGCGGGATGGAGAACCAGCGGTCCAGTGGTCTGGACGCGTTCGGTCCCCACGATCCCGAGCCCATGCAGGTGGGGCGAGCTCGGCTTTCCCGGGAGGAGAAAGAAAGGCGGAGATCCCAGGGCCTTTGTCTGTACTGTGGTGGCGCCGGACATTTTGCTCATAGTTGTCCGGTAAAAGGCCCAGCCCGATAGTAAGTATGAGGCTACTATCGGGTGGGATCTCCGCAGGAAAGACCTCATCCACTTCCACCATCCTCCCGGTAAGACTGAGATGGTCAACCCAGGATCACCACTGCAGTGCACTCATAGACTCTGGAGCCGAAGGTAACTTCATGGATCACCGGTTTGCACTACAGTCACAGATTCCCCTCCGAACACTTCCCCAGATAATCACTGTCAATGCGCTCAACGGACAAACTCTACCTACCATCTCTCAAGCTACCGAAAAACTTACCCTCATCACATCAGGAAATCATGCCGAAACCATTTCATTTTACATTACGGACTCACAACTCACACCCATAGTTTTAGGACACCCCTGGCTTAGCTTGCACAACCCACGTATCGATTGGAAAGGCAGAACCATCTCAGCTTGGAGCACTGAGTGTCATAAGTCGTGTCTAGTGTCTGCTTGTTCTGTTGTTTCTGTCCCTGTGTTTCAGGAGGAAGCCGTGGACTTATCAAACGTGCCCGAGGAGTACCGGGACCTGAGTGAAGTGTTCAGTAAGTCAAGGGCTGCTTCTCTCCCTCCGCATCGTCCCTATGACTGTGCAATAGATATTCTGCCAGGTAAGTCTCCGCCTAAGGGCAAGATCTATTCGCTCTCAGTTCCGGAGAGGGAGGCTATGGAGAAATATATTTCTGATTCTCTGGCAACCGGGTTCATCCGCCCTTCCTCTTCTCCAGCGGGGGCGGGGTTCTTTTTTGTGGGGAAGAAAGACGGATCTCTGCGACCTTGCATTGATTACCGAGGGTTGAATAACATCACGGTAAAGAATACTTATCCTTTGCCGTTAATGTCTTCAGCCTTCGAGAGGTTGCAGGGAGCCTCACTCTTCACAAAACTGGATTTGCGTAATGCTTATCATTTGGTCCGCATCAGGAAGGGGGATGAATGGAAGACTGCTTTTAACACCCCTAGGGGGCATTTTGAATATTTGGTTATGCCTTTTGGGCTTTCCAATAGTCCCGCAGTCTTCCAGGCACTAGTCAATGATGTGTTGCGAGACATGATCGATCAATTCATATATGTTTACCTGGATGACATATTGATTTTTTCTTTGTCTCTCCAGGAACATGTGCAACATGTACGACTAGTGCTTCAAAGGTTGTTAGAGAATGGGCTTTTTGTCAAGGCGGAGAAATGCGTTTTTCATGCACAGTCGGTTCCTTTTCTGGGACACATTGTGTCGGCTGAAGGTATGCTGATGGATCCTGACAAGGTTAAGGCTGTGGTAGAGTGGCCAATCCCAGATTCCCGCAAGGCCCTGCAGCGGTTTTTGGGATTCGCCAACTTCTATCGGCGTTTTATTCGCAATTTCAGCCAACTAGCCGCACCTCTGACTGCCTTGACCTCTCCCAAAACTGCGTTCAGGTGGTCAGACGCAGCTGAGGCTGCGTTTGCCAAACTCAAGAGCCGCTTTGTTTCAGCTCCCATCTTAATTGCCCCTGATGCTTCACGTCAGTTTGTGGTAGAGGTCGATGCGTCAGAGGTGGGGGTAGGTGCAGTGCTTTCACAACGCTCTCCTTCAGACGACAGAATGCATCCCTGCGCGTTTTTGTCACATCGATTATCTCCTGCTGAACGAAATTATGACATTGGTAACCGTGAGTTGTTGGCAGTCAAGCTAACATTGGAGGAATGGCGTCACTGGTTGGAGGGTTCAGGGGTACCCTTTATAGTCTGGACTGACCACAAGAATTTGGAGTACATTAGAACCGCCAAAAGATTGAACTCCAGGCAGGCTCGGTGGGCACTTTTTTTCGGCCGTTTCGATTTTACTCTTTCCTATCGTCCGGGTTCTAAGAACATCAAACCCGATTCTTTGTCGCGTATTTTTGATCGTCCCGAACACGAATCTACTCCCGAGCGCATTTTTCCGGAGACCCTAATTATCTCTGCGCTCACTTGGGAGGTCGAATCGAAGGTCAAGAAGGCCTTAGAAGGGGTAACGCCTCCGATCCGGTGTCCACCTAACCGCTTATTTGTGCCGGAGGGATTACGATCAGACGTTATCCAGTGGGGTCATTGTTCCAGTCTAGCTTGCCATCCAGGGGTGAGTCGTACCATATTTCTTGTTAAGCAGCGATTCTGGTGGCCTCTTATGGCTCGTGATGTTCACAATTTTGTTTTGGCTTGCTCTAGTTGTGCCACTGGTAAGTCGTCCAATCGACCCCCAGATGGGTTACTTCAACCGCTGTCGGTGCCTTCGAGACCCTGGTCCCACATCGCTCTAGATTTTATCACCGCCCTCCCACCCTCCCAGGGTAACACGGTAGTTTTGACCGTGGTGGACCGATTCTCGAAGGCAGCCCACTTTATTCCCTTGCCCAAATTACCTTCAGCCAAGGAGACAGCGGTGGCAGTCGTTAACCACATCTTTCGGTTACATGGCCTCCCGACAGACGTGGTTTCTGACAGGGGACCCCAGTTTGTGTCCAGATTTTGGCGAGAGTTTTGTAGATTGCTGGGGGCGACGGTCAGTCTGTCCTCTGTCCTTCCATCCCCAGAGCAATGGTCAAACTGAGAGAGCCAACCAAGATTTGGAAAGAACGTTACGATGTTTGGTCTCCAGGAATCCCTCCTCCTGGAGTCAACAACTTGCTACGGTGGAGTACGCCCACAATACGTTGCCAGTGTCATCCACGGGCCTATCTCCATTTGAGAGTAGTGTAGGGTACCAACCACCTGTTTTTCCTAGTGCTGAATCCGAAGTTGCGGTCTCCTCTGCCCACGCCTTCATCCAGAGGTGTCACCGTACTTGGACGAGGGCCCGAGAGACACTCCTCCAAGTGCGGGAGCGCACCAAGGCCAAGGCCGATCGCCACCGGTCAAGGCCTCCCGTATACGTCGTCGGTTCCAAAGTGTGGCTTTCTACCAAGAACATTCCTCTCCGTTCCGTGTCGAATAAACTAGCTCCTAAATTCATTGGCCCGTTTTCTGTCACCAAGATTGTTAGTCCGGTGGCAGTCCGCCTCAATCTTCCTCCGGCGTACAGGAGAATTCACCCCGTCTTCCACGTTTCTAAAGTTAAGCCTGTGTTTTTTTCACGTATTAATCCGCATGTCCCGGTTCCCCCACCGCCGCGACTCGTAAACGGGGAACCATCCTATTCGGTCCATCGCATCCTGGATTCTAGGCGGAGGGGACGCGGATTTCAGTACTTGGTGGATTGGGAAGGTTACGGTCCGGAGGAGAGAAGTTGGGTTCCTGCTCGTGACATCCTGGATCACTCCCTTATCGATGATTACAATCGACAGGTAAGGAGGTCTGGGAATGCCGTGAGGCATTCCTAGGAGAGGGGGTACTGTCACGGTTGATAATTCATTGTTTCCTCTGTGTCTCGTGTCATTGTTTGTTTACATGTCTGTGAGTTTGCGTGAGTGGGCGTTGTCCCGCTCGCGTGTTTGTTCAGTGCTCCAGCTGTCTGCAATCATCTCATTTCCCCTCCTCAGCTGTTTCCCATTACCATTCTCTACATATACTCACTCATCTCTCCATTCCAGTGTCCATCCGTTGCTTGCAGTCCCTCGTGTTTGTTCGTGCCGTCTTCCGGGTTGTTGTCGTCTTCTGCTGTGATGTTTTTCCTGTTGTTTCACCGCACCCGAGCACCGATCACCGAGCACTGAGCACCGAGCACCTGACCATCGAAGTCCCTGTGTGACCGAGCCTGAGCGTCATTCCCCTGAGCATTCCATCAGCCCTGTGGCCAGAGAAGCGTCTTCGCGAGTTCAACCAGAGAAGGATCTTCCTCATTGACTTTGAGTGATATTCATTGTATTGAGTGTTGAGTCCTAATAAACACTTGTTCACCTGCTATTGCTTCCAGTGATTTGTCATGACAATCACTGACCTTTATGAAGACTGTTAATTTTCCTACAGGATTTGAAAGAGCAGTTGAAAAGCAATGACATTGTAAGACTGTGCATTTACATTAATTGTGAACTGTCTGGGCCTGTTGTTTGTGAACAAATCATAACATATTATTGCAAATGAACAAAGTTGAGTCAAACATGTTTCTAGAACAGTGATTAAAATGTTGAAAATTGGCTGGAATATGTTTTTGTATATGTGACATGAACTCTGGTGGTGATGCACTAGAAAAACTTTTAATATGATTTACTAATTTTTTTGGTGAAACATTTTTACACTTAGAATACTGATTAGCCTAGATTAAGCAGTGAAATCCATTACATGCACTGTATTAACTGAGTAAATATAAGTAAAACAAATTAAATAGATCCAAGTAACTGCATTTAGAAACAAATATTTATGAGTAATATTAACTGTGTTTATATGCCAGTAATATTAACTTCTTTATTTCCTCTAAAACTTTGTAAAAATATTCCATACAACCACCGGCTGGCGCGGATTAATGCACAGGCTTACATAGGCTGCAGCCTAGGGGCCCCACGTGTTCAGGGGGCCTCGGATTGGCCAGACATTTTTTTTTTTGGGGGGGGGATTCCAGTTTGGATGGGCCAGAACGTTAAATTAAAAACGTTATCTAATCACTGTTTAACCTAATAAAAAATACTGACTAATATACTGTTAAATTATCTGTGACTATATATAGATTTTAATAGCTTGATGCTCTTTAAATATTTTGTTGCATTGTAAAAAAGTTTCGGTGCATAGGACGGACCTCTCCGCGATCGCTCTCCGTGGTTCTGACCAAAAAAAGAGCGCTTTGGAATCTCCATTACGCATCATAAGCATCATTCCTGCGCAGCGTTTCCCGATAACGTTGTCTCTTAGCGCGCTACGAAGACTCTTAAGGTATGACTTAACTAAAGGTTAAACCATTGCTAGGCGTCTTCAGGGGCCAGGGCTATCATCCACTCGCGAGGCAGAGGTGCTGAGGACAGAGGCGCTGGCGCCCTCCTAGCAATGGCGCTGGTTGCGCTAGCATCCTGGGGTGGCAGAGACGAAGATGTAGGTGATGATGTGGATCTCAGCTCTCTTCATCTCCTGGTTGCAGCGATGACTCCGAGACTGTACGTGCGCGTTTAAGGTACCTAAACAACGACTGTTGCAACAGGGCCGAGGGCTGGGTTGGAAAATATGTGACGTAATTATGTTTTTTAACTTAATCAATGTTGATTATGAAAGTGAGCATGCAGCATGAGAAAGATATGATACATCATGAGATGTGCAATATGTCTGGAGACATGGGTAAAACATTTTGACCACTTCATTAAGTTTTGTTTTGTAGTCTCTTTTTAAAAAGATTTTCGTTTTGTATAAATTGTATCTTAATTTTGATCAATGTTTTATCAACAAATTGCCTGTATTTATTAAATAGCAAGCAAATATATAGCAGACAGTGTAATAAGGCGCCGACACGATCACTTGCATTGCATGTGAACTGGAGGGCGCCGAAACTCAGCTTGTGCTTCAAAGATTTGAGAAATATAGGCTATCTATTATAGAAAGTTTGAAATGTCTACTTTTAAACGAAAATATTCAAAACTAAAATAAATAGGCTAGCCTACACTCTGAATATGTAATATGAAATGTGCATTTCTCCCTGGCGTTCATGGCGAGACCGCATCATCAACTTCATCTTTGCTGCGACACAGAAAACACCAGTTTATTAATAAATAATTAATACATGTCTCCTTGTGGTCGTGCGCTTGAGTGCGGCTATATTATGTAAACGCTCATCTATCTGGTATATAGCCTAAGTAATTAAATTAATATAAAGGGGCGATTTGTCCACGAATGGCTTAAATGAACAACTACTTGTCGACTAGAAAAAACTTTAGTCGGAGGCAGCCCTTATTCCACATATTTGCAGCCTGCAGGCCATTCTGGGTTGAGCGAGCGACCCTGAGTGGAATGAGCAAGCGGAATATTCAGAAATGCGCTCTCCGCTCACATGCTCTGATCGGAACAAACCCGAACCACTGTCTGCTGAACTTGCGCAGAAACATCAAAGACAGGTTAGACATAACCAGCTTTTTAAAATTATTTTTTTTAAACTAATATTTAGACTATTTTAGCACAAATTATTAGCTTATTGCCGATTTTTAATAATTCTTGACAAAATTAGAACATATTAATTTTTTTTTTTTTTTTTTTTGAAGAAAAGTTTTTGATTGGCCTGTTGAAAAGTGGGTGGGCCTAGGCCTGTCAGGGCGCGAACAAAAGAAGACCCTAATTGGCCCATAAGAAACAGCAAGTGATGAAAGAGAGACAACAGCAAGTGATGAGAGAGAGACAACAGCAAGTGATGAGAGAGAGAGAGACAACAGCAAGTGATGAGAGAGAGACAGACAACAGCAAGTGAGCAAGTGATGAGAGAGAGACAACAGCAAGTGATGAGAGAGAGACAACAGCAAGTGAGCAAGTGATGAGAGAGAGACAACAGCAAGTGATGAGAGAGAGACAGACAACAGCAAGTGATGAGAGAGAGACAGACAACAGCAAGTGATGAGAGAGAGACAACAGCAAGTGAGCAAGTGATGAGAGAGAGACAACAGCAAGTGATGAGAGAGAGACAACAGCAAGTGAGCAAGTGATGAGAGAGAGACAACAGCAAGTGATGAGAGAGAGACAACAGCAAGTGATGAGAGAGAGACAACAGCAAGTGAAGAGAGTTGAAATGTGAAGGTATTTTGTTGCTTTGATGTTTATAGTTACATTTGTTTGGGGGCTGTGGTGGCAGATAATACTATCTGACATTCTTTCCACTTACACCTCTGTTTATGTTTTGGTTGTACTGCCAGTGTTTCTTGATCATAATTAAATGGTTGATTCTAAGCACTGAGCCTTGTTTGTATTTGTGGTTTGTTTGTAATGTTAAATTTTTCATTTTACCTACGTGGTGTGGTGGTAATTGTCTTACTGTTGTGGCCCACCACTTGAAGGAATGTAAAGAAAACACTGTAATCACTGTAGTTGCGTATGGACCATATACATTTTTAGTGGGGGAGTGGGGGGGGCTCACACAAAGAGCAGCCTAGGGGCCCCTGACAACCTTAATCTGCCCCTGACCACCGGTATAACTACATGACATTGGCCCTTATTGTCGATGCGTAGCCTACAGCAATACAGCACATTTTATACTATTTTTAACACGTATACAATATTGCCTACATTTAAACTCATGTAACAAACATTTTCGAAGTAAAAATTAAACATTTAGGCCTAAACATTCAAGTAATTCAAGTGTAATCAGCCGGTCTGTTATCCAGTATCCACCGGATCAGCGCTGGTTGCCGTGCCGGAGATGGACTCGCCTCTGCGGGGGAACCTCTAACTTTACACCGCCGTCCTGCGTCACTCACAGCCGAAAGATGCTGCGACGCGACTGACACCATAACCTGCTCGCCAGAGCCAGTCGCCTGCCCGCCAGAGCCAGAGCCCTGTTCGCCGCTGGTTCCACCCAGCTCAGAGCCCTCTTCGCCGCTGGTCCTGTCCAGCTCAAAGCCCTCTTCGCTGCTGGTCCCGCCCAGCTCAGAGCCCTCTTCACCGCTGGTCCCGCCCAGCTCAGAGCCCTCTTCGCCGCTGGTCCTGTCCAGCTCAGAGCCCTCTTCGCCGCTGGTCCCGCCCAGCTCAGAGCCCTCTTCGCCGCTGGTCCCGCCCAGCTCAGAGCCCTCTTCGCCGCTGGTCCCGCCCAGCTCAGAGCCCTCTTCGCCGCTGGTTCCGCCCAGCTCAGAGCCCTCTTCGCCGCTGGTCCCGCCCAGCTCAGAGCCCTCTTCGCCGCTGGTTCCGCCCAGCTCAGAGCCCTCTTCGCCGCTGGTTCCGCCCAGCTCAGAGCCCTCTTCGCCGCTAGTCCTGCCCAGCTCAGAGCCCACTTCGCCGCTGGTCCTGCCCAGCTCAGAGCCCTCTTCGCCGCTGGTCCTGCCCAGCTCAGAGCCCTCTTCGCCGCTGGTCCTGCCCAGCTCAGAGCCCTCTTCGCCGCTGGTCCTGTCCAGCTCAGAGCCTTCTTCGCCGCTGGTCCTGCCCAGCTCAGAGCTCTCTTCGTCGCTGGATCTGCCCAGCACAAAGTCCTCATCGCTGGATCTGCCCAGCACAAAGCCCGCACCGCTGGATCTGCCCAGCACAAAGCCCTCACCGCTGGATCTGCCCAGCACCGAGCCCTCGTCGCTGGATCTGCCCAGCACCGAGCCCTCGTCGCTGGATCTGCCCAGCACCGAGCCCTCGTCGCTGGATCTGCCCAGCACCGAGCCCTCATCGCTGCCCTGCACCGAGCCCTCTCTGGTACCCGGGACTTTTCCCAAGTATTTTTTGGGGGGGGGCCATAGGGCTCCGTCCTGGCCACTCAAGGGGCCATGGCCACCTGAGGGGTCCTCACCACCATGGCCACCTGAAGGGTCTTCACCACCATGGCCACCTGAAGGGTCTTCTCCGCCGTGGCCACCTGAAGGGTCTTCACCACCATGGCCACCCGAAGGGTCTTCTCCACCATGGTCGCCCGAAGGGTCCGCACCGCCATGGCCGCCCGAGGGGTCCGCACCGATATGGTCGCCCGAGGGGTCGTCTCCGCCGTGGCCACACCCACAGTCTGCTCCGCCGTGGCCACACTCACAGCCTGCTCCGCCGTGGCCACGCCCGCAACCTGCTCCGCCCTGGAGGCTTCCTGCCTTGTCTCCCCCGTCAGCCTCCAGGGCGCCCACCCTCCCACCCCTTTGGTCTTTCTACGGCGCGAGGACGCGCCTACCGGGAGGGGGGAGTAATGTCACGGTTTCCCTGGTTTTCCCTGCCCCTGTCACGCACTACATTTCCCAGCATCCCCCTGGATCCACACCTGCACTCACTTCCCTCATCACCGCAGCTGAATCCCATCTCCTCATTACCTCATCACCAGCCTTTATATTCAGTTCCCTCACATGCACTCACGGCCGGGTATTAATGTGACTTGATGTTATGTTCTGGGTATAGTTTGGTTATCTGTCACTGGTTCCAAAGGTCATCGGCGAGAGATTCCAGGTTTCCTCTCTCGAGATGATTCCAGTATCTACGGTGATCTAGTGTCTACTGA
This sequence comes from Vimba vimba, assembly GCA_022828995.1. Lineage (NCBI taxonomy): Eukaryota > Metazoa > Chordata > Actinopteri > Cypriniformes > Leuciscidae > Vimba > Vimba vimba. The sequence continues at coordinate 4,489,377 of CM040829.1, read as the reverse complement.
GACTGCATCTATGTTCTATGCATCAGTGAGTCTTCATTCAAGTTCAGTGTATCTTCGAGTTTTGGGTATCTACAAGTCTACGTCTATGTTCTATGCATCAGTGAGTCTTCATTCAAGTTCTGTGTATCTACAAGTCAACATCTAAGTCTCAAGGATCTACGAAGACATCTTGTGAGTTCAAAGACAATTCCTGAGTTCGAGTGTTCAAAGACAATTCCTGAGTTCGAGTATTCAAAGACATTTCCTGAGTTCGAGTATTCCAAGATACTCTAAGCTCATTACCTTTTGAGTTTGACCTTCAGTTGCCTCCAGGGATTCTTGGGGTTGCACATGTGTATAAATAAAGTTTGAGTTTAAATTGTATTCTGGTCTCCTGTCCTGGTATATCGTGACAGTATGAGGCTCATTTTGGTGTGCAATTGGTGCATCATTTTGTTTTTCAGGTTCAGCTTCACCGTGTTTGTCAGTGTCCTCATGAGTCTTTAACAGACTCCTCCTGTTTCTCCTCACTTTATGTCCATCCTCTGTTTCCACAACATAAGATCTCGGTCCGACTTCACTAAGCACGGTTGCTTTTCTGTCCCAGCAATTAGGTCCCTCAATTCTCACAGTGTCCTTTTCACAAAGAGGTTCCAGGCTTTTTGTAGCTCTGTCATAGGCAATTTTTTGTCTGATTTTGAGTCTCTTTTTCTTGTTGCTCCAGTTGTCATTGTCCAGTCCTGATTGCAATTGCGGTAGTGTGGTGCGGAGCTTACGACACATCAGTAGCTCAGCAGGGGATGCTCCACACTCCAGAGGTGCAGCTCTGTAGCTAAGTAAAGCAAGGTGAGGATCAGTCTTACCGTCCTTGGCTTTCTTCAGAAGTCTCTTAACAATTTGTACTCCTTTTTCCGCCTGTCCATTGGCTTGTGGGTACAATGGACTTGAGGTAACATGTTTGAAACCATAGTGCTTTGCAAACTCTTTAAACTCTCTACAGTCATACTGCGGACCGTTGTCACTTACAACACATTGCGGGATTCCGTGTCTGGAAAAGAACCCTTTCATGTGCGCTATAACAGACTCTGCAGTGGTGCTGGAGAGTTGCGCAATCTCAGGGTAGTTTGAGTAATAGTCTATAACAAGAAGATAGTCCTTGCCATACAGATGAAATAAATCTGTGCCCACCTTCTGCCAAGGAGCAGTGGGCAGGTCGGCCACCAGCATTGGCTCTTTGACTTGTTTGTAGTGGTGTCTGAGGCAGATGTCACATTTCTCAATCATTTCCTCTATGTCTTTGTTGATTCCTGGCCAGTAGATGGATTCACGTGCTCTTCTCTTACACTTTTCCACTCCCAGATGTCCTTCATGAAGACGCTGAAGCATGTCTTTCCGCATGGTCTGTGGGATAACAATCCTGTTTTTTCTCAGCAGAAGTCCTTTTGACATACACAGCTCCGCCCGCACCGGGAAAAACTGTGGGCTAACTCCTTTCGACCAGCCGTACTTTACACAGTGAGACACTTTGTGAAGCGTAGGGTCTTTTTCTGTCTCTGTAACAATCTGCTGCAGCATAGTTTCAGATACAGGCAGTGAGGCAGTGACCATGCTGATGTGTGTTTCAGCATCTTCTGTTGCGGTGTTCTCAGCTGTGCCACTGTTGAGTTCTGGTGCTCTAGAAAGTGTGTCAGCAAGCACTATGTATTTACCTGGCGTGTATATTAGGTCAAAGTCATAGCGCTGCAATGTCATCATCATGCGTTGGATTCTGGGCGACATGTCATTGAGATTCTTCTTACGGATGGATATGAGTGGTTTATGATCGGTTTCTGCTGTGAATGTGGGCAGTCCATAAACATAAGTGTGAAATTTCCCACACCCAAACACTAGGCCCAGCGTCTCCTTCTCGATCTGAGCATAGCGTTTTTCAGTCTCTGTCATTGTTCTTGATGCATATGCTACAGGTTGCCATTTTTCGTCATTCATTTGTAGCAGTACAGCTCCTAGTCCGTCTTTTGATGCATCAGTTGAGATTTTGGTTGGTTTCGTTGGATCAAAGTATGTTAAAACTGGTTCAGCAGTCACTGTTCTCTTCAGTTCTTTCCATTCTTTTTCATGTTTTGATGTCCACTCAAATGCAACGTTGTGATGCAGCAATTCTCTGAGGCATGTCGTTTTTGAGGAAAGGTTGGGAATGAACTTACCCAAAAAGTTAACCATCCCCATTGCTCGCAAAACTCCTTTTTTATCAGTTGGGGCCGGCATATTCAGTATGGCTTGCACTTTTGTTTTGTCTGGGAGCACACCGTTTGCTGTGAGCTTGTCTCCTAAGAATGTCATTTCTGTCACTCCTACAAGACATTTCTCTCTTTTTAATTTTAATCCGAACTTTTTCACTCTCTGTAACAGCTTCTCCAGTCTTTCATCATGTTGTTGTTTTGTGTTTCCCCAGACAACTAAATCATCAATGTACACTCGTGTTCCTTCCAGACCCTCTATGATTGACTCCATAGCTCTGTGAAAGATCTCTGGTGCTGACTTGATGCCGAATGGAAGCCTCAGAAAACAGTAACGCCCAAATGGTGTGTTAAAGGTCGTGTACTTGCTGCTTTCTGGGTCCAGTTTCAGCTGCCAAAATCCATGCGAGGCATCTAATTTGCTGAAGAATTTGGCACCAGCCATGTCACTCAGGATTTCTTCTCGCTTGGGGATTTGATAATGTTCTCTTTTAATGTTCTCATTCAAATCTTTAGGATCTAGGCAGACACGTAACTCAGAGGAATTTTTCTTTTTAACACATGTGATGGAATTAACCCAGTCTGTGGGCTCTTCCACTCGCTCTATTACTCCCATCTGTGTCATTCTGTTCAGTTCTTTTTTAAGTCCTGCTTTCAGAGGTGCTGGCACTCTCCTTGGGGCATGCACTACAGGTATGGCATCTTCCTTGAGCTGTATTTTGTAAGTGTAAGGTAGTGTACCATGTCCTTTAAAGACAGTCGCGTATTTGTTTACAATACTTTTACTACCTTCGCTTTGTGACTGCCTTTCGCTTTTATTGACTGTTTCTATGTTGTCACTGTTGATCTGATAGATCCTCTTGACTAATCCAAGATCTTCAGATGCTTTGTCTCCAAGAATTGACTCGTGTCCACTTGGCACAATTGTAAACATCAAATTGTGTTGTTTGCCTTTTGCGGTCACTTTGAGCCTACAACCACCCATGGTTTTAATTGGCTGATTGTTGTATGCTTTTAATGACATTGCTTTATCTGCAACTCTTTTTGGTTTCTCTGCAAGAGCTTTCAGATCATTTTCATTGATCAAGTTAGCTTTAGCTCCGGTGTCAATTTTGAAAGTTACTAGTGTCCCATTGACAAACAGAGGTGCAGTCCATTTGTCATCTTTTACGGCACGTACAGCATGCTCTGTGTCACTTGCACTTTGCGGCTGCACATCATTTTTCTCACACAACACCATTTTGATGAAAAATGTCTCGCTCAAATCATCACTGTCATCTGTGTCTTCCTGCACTGTGTATACCTTTTTTCTGGTATGACACATTTTCGCATAATGATTTTGCTTTTTACACTTTGCACAAATTTTTCCAAATGCAGGGCATTGTCTTGGTCCGTGCATTTCACCACACTTCTTACAGTCAAACTGTGTTTGATCACTTTCTCTGTTTTTGTCTTTTTGTTTGGACTTGAACCGTGATTTTCCTTTCATTTTCACTGCGTTCACAGACTCGTTTTCTTGATCTAATGGCGTTGGTTGAAAAGTAAGAGCATGCTGCTTTGCTAGTTCGTTAGCTTGACATACTTTTATTGCACTTTCCAGTGTTAGATCCGCTTCCCTCAACAGCTTTTCTCTTAGCTTCTTTTCATTTGTCCCAAACACAATTTGATCCCTTATCATTGAGTTTTTTAGATCTCCAAAATTGCAGGACTGAGCTTTTATTTTGAGATCGGTAAGATAATTATCAAACGACTCACCAGGCTGTTGGAGACGAGAACGGAATACATATCTTTCGTAAGTTTCATTTTTCTTTGAAAGACAGTGTTCATCAAATTTTTTTAGGACCTCATCAAACTTGTCTTTGTCGTCAGGTACTTCAAATACAAAGGTGTTATATACCTCAATAGCCTCCGCTCCGGCAATGGTTAGCAAAAGGGCTATTTTTCTTTCTTCCGCCCGACGATCAACTCCAACCGCGGCCAAGTATAGCTGAAGTTTTTGCTTGAAGGATCGCCAGTTCGCGTCCACATTCCCCGTCATTTTCAGCGGAGTTGGTGGTTTTACTGCGTCCATCTTGCATCTGTTATTTTCTTAAACCCCAGTCCTGGTACCATGTAATGTTTAGTCTTCTATTATTCAAGAAGTCACACATAAACATTTGTGCTGCTAGCTTCTGTGTGAGCTGCAAGCTCTCTCTTTATTTTTCTAACCTCACACACATGGTCAGTAACAACGTCATCTGCTTGTTCTACTATTCACCACATATAGCATTACACTATAGGGAAAACCTATACTAACCCTTGTGGTTACTTAATAGAATGCCTATCATTACATTAATGATTATACAGATAAATAAAAACATACACACACCTGAATTTCACAGAGGAAATGCACCAGTTCAGCAACGCTGAGAAGAGAAGAGGAGAACTCTGAAGACTGAGAGCTCAAACAGCGCGCACTCACTCAACCGCTGAGTGTCGTCAGAGGGTGGGGGAGGGGTGCATTGTTTTAACTGATTTAATTTTATGCGTGTTAAAAATTAATAATATTGATTTATAAGTAATAGGCTATTTGTGGTTCTTGAAACAGATCAGTTTAATTATCCATTCCCAAATAATGTGATGGAAATTTCACAAATATATTGACTAAGCAAATAAATAATTGCTTAGTCAAATACTAAATTATTTTAGTGAAAAACTTCAATACTTCAACTTAAATACAACTGTACATTTCAGACAAAATTAATTGTTGGGGTTTTAGTCAATTATTTCGGTATGTTCAACTCAAACTATCAAGTAAATGATATTCAGAGATTTTATTAAGTTAATAAAGTTAATTATTACTGTGATATTTACTAAGCCAGTGAATTAATTTTTAGAGTGATACGCATAAGAATCACTTCGACATTTAGGAAAGTTTTATGTTTGTAGGTTAAGAATAGAACTGTTATACCATAGTTGTACTGTGATAAAGTCTAGAGAAATTGTCACAAATGAAAATGAAATCTGGTGATGCAGGACTTAAAAAACTATTGATATGTGAAATATTCAACTGTATATTGTAGAATATACTCTAATAAATAATTTTGTAATTAAAATGTGTGCTTGTGTAGTTTAAATGTGTTTCATCTAAGGCTGATTATACAGTATGATTGACTACAGGCATAGGGCTCGACTTAGGACAAGATAAGAACAAGCATGAGTGAAGTAAGCCTTATACTGACTGGTAAAGTGCACTGTGTTTTATACACGTCCATGCTGGACATTCATATTAAATTAGCATTATTTTCCTATGTTTTTACATCATGAAAATCTATATGGCTTTAGTTGTATGTAGGACATATATGACATATATGATTAAAAATACACTAATATTATGCAATTTATATATGTGGTTTTTGCAGCATATATGTCCCTTACAATATTCTGTTGGAACATATAAGAATCACAGATGTTTTTAGCAAACCTTTTCCATATGGGTAGCTTTATCCACAATGGGTGGTAAAGACCAATTTTTTGTGTGAACAAAGAAAACATCATGATCATGCGTAATAAATCATAATTCATGATGATGTACTCATCTTAGTTAATGTTTTAATTAAGGTGTTGTTCATCCATGAAGTCATGAATGAAAAACGTTGAACTCGTGTTAGTTCCTGATGATTCATGAGATATTAATGCATGAATGAATGCATATTTCATGCATGAATTTATACATGAATTCATGATAATTCATGTACCCTTACCGTAAAGTGTTACCACTTTATTTTAATCAGGGTTGTTAAAAGTATGTTGAATGATGTTAGTTCATCTGTGCTAGCATGTGTTTGATATAACAATGAAAATATTTGAAAAACCTGTTAAAATCAAGTAATGATGCAATCCTTTAAATCTTAACGTTGAGCATCAGAATTAAATGGATATACAATTATTATCATATCACAAGTGACATTTTATTTAACGTGACAGTGTCCACCAATAATAAAAACATCCCTGAAAAAACATTCACTTCCTTGTCACACTGAGCAGCTTACAGTCATAAACACACACATCCATAAACACACCAGGGTCAAAGGTCACATACATCATATATTTGACATAAGCTACTTCATATAGCTACTAATATATCACACTGTACAATTTTAAATTCTTCCCAGTTGTTGCTTTCCCTGGGAATCCCTGGGATTGCATTTCAAGCTACACATTTACACTGTTATCCGTTCTTGCTTCCTTAAGGTGTAAATATCCAGTGAGGGAACAAACACAAGTGCTCACTAATGTACCTATACCCTTTTATTCTTTCACAGTGATGAGGAGTACTAATATAACCCAACAATATTCATAATGACACCTAACACTTAAAACAAAGCCATTTTTGTTACCCGAGTATGGGAGAAAGAAAATGTTCAAGACAAATGAAACCCAACACTAAAGAACAGACTAAACCTTGAACGTTTTGCATCATGATTTAGCAGCAATCTCAAGCAAAGAGATCTTTAGTCTGAAACACGACTCAAAAATACCTTCAAAAGCTGGATTGTAATTGTCTTGTCTCTATTTTAACATGGAATACTGCTTTAATTGAAAAAAAAAAAAAGCTAATAGAAAGTCAAGTGCACTTTTGCATAGCTCATATATTTGCAGGCCTGATAAAAAAAAACTAAAGGGTATTTGGTCATAATCAGCTTTAAGAGTTGAGCTGATGCCTCAGTCAGTCAGAAAGGCTCAGTTTGAGTCTCAGTTTGAGTCTCTGTCTAGTCTTTTCTTGATGAAGTTGGTCTCCTCTTGTTACACAACTCTGGGGAATACTCAGAATAGCAGAGAAGCTAGAGGAACCACATCTAGAAATATTGTGTTCATAATAATCCACCTGCAGTTTAAAGATTGAGTAAAATGGCAAACACATACACTTGCTGTATGTTCTGGGGTGTGTCACTGAGACAATTGAAAAAAATAATAATAAAAAAAATCAACATTTATCATCAATAATGGAGCCCTTCAGACAAAGTGACCTATACCAATGTTAAAGCGCTATATAAATGAAGATGACGGACAGTGTATTGTCTCTTGTCAGCCCTGATTCGTCTCATGTTTCTTTGCTGGCTTTTCGTGAATAACTGATGAATTCATGACATAAAAAGAGATTACTAATACAGAATATCAAGACCGACAGCATGTAAATTACAAACACAAATAGAAATTATTTAAACTAAAGCCCTATTCGGACAGGACTAGTGTAACATGGAGAGGAGGGGTAAAGAGTAATGATTATCAGAGCTACTCTGTGATTTTAGTCCTGTCTGAATGTGCATCTCAGTGATCATCACGGACAATATCAGTGAAGATTACAGAGGCTTTTACCTCAGGTGATACTAATCCGGTGTGAATAGACCCGCTGTAAATATGTACGCAAATATTTCATAATTGCCTGTTTAAAAGTAGTTTTCCGCAGTTTTTCCAAGTATGGAGACGCTTGAAGAAGCATCAGTTGTGTTCTAGACGCTGGAACGAGTGTTTCACACACACCATCAGATCAGAAGAAGATCGACAGCACTCGTTAGAGGCACAAAACATCTTTTAGCGTTAGATAAGAGCCCATTACCAACACAATCCAATCTGGTTGTTAATCAATCTAATCAAGTTAATTACTACATCGTTCGAGTGGACATAACTGTTTTATATATATAAATATATGTTATATGCACTGTAAAAAATATCTAACCTCCCTAACTCTAAATTTTCTAGTGACTGGTCACATCTAAATTTTTCAATTGGCCCAAGTGAAATTCTGTAAATTTAATTTTATAATTACAGTGTGTGTTTGCACACGTGATATCAGGAAGCAGCGTAACACACACATGACGACAGGAGTGACGGCGATGAGCACATCGAGTTAACCCTCTCACTTCTGCTGGTTTACTGAGATCTCTTATCCAGTGTGAACTGGCCATTAATATTACAGACGTCCTGTGGTAAAGTACATCACTCCATCTACCCTGGTAAAGTTAATCTTGTTAATTAAGTAAATTTTGGAACCAACAAGAAGGGCATATTACAGAGATTATCAAATAATCATGATTTGATTGACAAAAATGTCAATGCAATAAAACGAAGACAGAACAGAGAATGTTGAGTTTGGTTTGTTTCTTTGCCGTTACATCACATGATCGTGGGGAATTCCGTCATCCTAGCGATCCTGATGTTGAGTAACTTTTATTTTTTTTCTCCTAGTTTTATAATGTATATACTATTCTTGTCACATGGCTCTGGGGAATGCTTGATTCTGATTGGTCAATCACACTATCCAGCATGTTACTGTTATTCCCAGATAACAACCGCTGGAAAAGGGAAATGCTCATCAGCGCTGTACACTAGCTAAACATGATTCTGTGGGGAAGTAAATACTATACAAAAGCAAATGTAATTTCTTCATGAAAAAGTTAGTTCAGGCAAGATTTAAAAAAACGAAGTAAATCCTATATTAGTAGCCTACTCTATTCAAGCTTGTAGAAAGTAAAGTGTAATTGAAACTTGCCAGCCCAGAAAGTTAGTAAAGACGATGTTTAAAATAGTCCAATGCCTCGTTTCCACTGAGCAGTACGGTACGGGACAGTACGGTACGGTTCGGGTCTGTTAACCATGATCTGGCTAGCGTTTCCACTGCCAACAGTATTCTTACTTGATAGGCGTGTGCATGCGTCGCGTCTGAACGCGTTGTTGTCTTTGGAGCTCCATCGATTGATTTATAATTCTTGATTTCTCTTTAAACTCACTTACAACGAACATTTTCTATTTTTCCTCACCTCATAGTTACAACGCGGACTGTTGAGCAGACGTGTCTCAAGCCTAGTGATCCAACGCTGGATACTCTTATAGGTTACGTCCGTGGATCACGGCTGAACGCGTCTTCTCCGCACTCATTTATAAACAAACATTTTTTTTTTTTCGCCTATCGTGCGTCTACTCCACACCCGTACCACTAAAAAGACGGATTATATCCAAGACTTAAGCCATAAATTAGTATTAATATTGATAGCATCACTGGTAGCGTCGTTGCTAACTTAACTTACTGTCCATCTGTTAAAATGGCGAATATATCAGATGTAAGTAGTCTACCTTTTGGTGCAGGTGAGGATACATTTGAGCTACACGCGTTGCAGTCTGAGCTGGAAGCTGTTGAAAAACAGATCCACGACCTTTTAGTGAGAAAAGCCGAGCTGATAGACCGGCGGTTAGCTCTTGAAACATCACGAGCCGATGAACACAAATCAACACAAACTCCGACCTCGTCTACTCCGTGCGTTACTCAGCATCGGTCACGAGCGTCGAGGCCGCGATCAGCTATGGTCTCGTTTACGCCGGCTCCAACATGCCACCACGAAGCCTGGATATTTCCGCAGCGGAAGACGCGAGTCAGGTCTAGACCAAGAAAACTCTCTCCGACCCTCCCGGTTTTCGAGATATCCACACAAAACCGCTTCTCCCCTCTTCGCGAAACAGAACGCGATGCTGTGATCATCGGTGATTCCATCGTTCGACACGTACAAGCTACGTTAAATAAAAGTAAGGTGCATAGTCACTGCTTTCCTGGTGCTCGTGTTTCTGAAATCGCTGCTCACGTTCCCGAGATTCTGAACGAGCGCGTCGGAACTGTGGTCCTGCACGCGGGAGGGGCCGACATCAGGCTGCGCCAGACAGAGGTTCTGAAGAAAGACTTCAGGAATCTGATCGATACGGTACGCAGCACATCGCCTGATATAACGATCATTGTGTCAGGACCGCTTCCCACGTACCGACTAGGTCATGAAAAGTTTAGTAGATTATTCGCGCTAAATGAATGGTTAATATCATGGTGCAATGAGCAGAAACTGCTCTTTGTAAATAATTGGAATCTGTTTTGGGAGCGTCCTAGGCTTTACCGTGCTGATGGCTTACACCCAAGCAGATTCGGATCGGATCTTCTGTCAGATAACATCTCCAAAATGTTAAATACCTTTTGACTAGTAACCAAAAGTTCAAATTATAGTCTCTGCTGCACCAAATTAACTGATATAAATAGTGTAGAATATTGCATAGAAACTGTGTCTATTCCTCGTTTAGTGAGATCAAATAATAAATCTACTGCAGGATCTAGAAAAAATCTAATTGTTATTAAACCAGAAAATGTTGCTATTAGTAACCAAAAACAATTTCTAAAGCTAGGTCTTCTAAACATTAGATCACTCACACCTAAGGCAGTTATTGTAAATGAAATAGTCACGGATAATAGCTTCGATGTACTTTGCCTTACTGAAACTTGGCTTAAACCTAATGATTATTTCGGTCTAAATGAGTCTACTCCATTAGGATACTCCTATAAGCACGAACCCCGTCTGATTGGTCGTGGCGGCGGTGTTGCAGCGGTCTATAGAGATATTCTCAATGTTACTCAGAAAACGGGTTATAAGTTTATTTCGTTTGAAATACTTGTACTAAATGTTACGCTCTTAGATGTTAGAAAAAAATCCATATTATCTCTAGCCTTGGCTACTGTATATAGACCGCCTGGGCCTTACGCTAATTTCCTAAAAGAGTTTGCAGATTTTCTCTCAGATCTATTGGTCAATGTAGATAAAGCATTAATTGTTGGAGATTTTAACATACACGTAGATAATCCAAATGATGCGTTAGGGGCTGCGTTTATAGATTTATTAAATTCCTTTGGGGTCAAGCAAAACGTCACCGGACCAACTCATCGTCTTAATCACACACTCGATTTAATTATATCATATGGAACCGATCCAACCGATATAGATATCATTCCACAAAGTGATGATGTCACTGACCATTACTTGGTAACTTGCATATTACGTACTGCTGTAATATGTCATGCGGCGCCGCGTTTTCGACCAGGCAGAACAATCCTTCCATCCACCATAGATAATTTCTCGAGTTGCTTGTCTGATCTGTCTCAGCTGCTGCCTGAACCCAAACAAACAGATGAACTAGAAGAACTAACTAGCACTATGAGCACCATTCTCTCTAGAACATTGGATGTTGTTGCACCCGTTAGATTAAAAAAGGTTACAGAGAAAATTAAAGCACCATGGTACAATAATACTACGCATGTTCTAAAGAGAGAAACCCGTAATTTAGAGCGTAAATGGAAACAAACTAATTTAGAGGTCTTTAGAATCGCGTGGAAAGACAGTATGTCACGTTATAAAAAGGCCCTAAAAGCGGCCAGGGCTGAGCATCTCCGCAAACTAATAGAAAACAACCAAAACAATCCTAGGTTTTTATTTAACACCGTGGCTAGACTAACAAATAAACAGACGTCACCCGAACAAAATATCCCGTTACAGTTTAGTAGTAATGATTTCATGAACTTCTTCACTGAGAAAATAGAAAACATCAGAACCACAATTGTAAATGTTCAATCCTCAATCGCGCCTTATAATTCAGCCTCAATTTCCCCCCCGCAAGAACAATTACAGTGCTTTACAACTATAGAACAAAAAGAGTTAAATAAACTTATCACTTCATCTAAAACAACAACATGTTTATTAGATCCTATACCAACTAAACTACTGAAGGAAGTGTTACCTGTAGTGGAAGGTGGTCTCCTCAATATTATTAACTCGTCTTTATCTTTAGGTCATGTTCCAAGAACATTTAAACTGGCAGTTATAAAACCTCTCATTAAGAAACCACAATTAGATCATAATAATCTAGCAAATTATAGACCCATTTCAAATCTACCTTTTATGTCTAAAATACTAGAAAAAGTTGTGTCCGCTCAACTGGGCTCTTTCTTGCAAGAAAATGATATCTATGAAAAGTTTCAGTCTGGATTCAGGCCGCATCATAGCACTGAAACTGCGCTCGTTAAAATCACAAATGATTTACTCTTAGCTTCTGACCAAGGCTGTATCTCAATACTAGTTTTACTTGATCTAAGTGCTGCGTTCGATACTATAGATCATACAATACTCTTAGATCGACTTCAAAATTATACTGGTGTTCAAGGACAAGCATTAAGCTGGTTTAGATCATACTTATCTGACCGCTACCATTTTGTCTATTTAAATGGAGAAAAATCGATCATAACTCCAGTAAACTATGGAGTGCCGCAGGGATCTGTGTTAGGCCCTCTGTTATTCTCAATATATATGATGCCACTTGGAAATATTATAAGGAAACATGGAATTAGTTTCCATTGTTATGCTGATGACACTCAAATATATATTTCATCACGGCCGGATGAAAACGCTAATTTATCCAAATTGACAGAGTGTGTTAAAGATATAAAAGATTGGATGACGCGTAATTTTCTTTTATTAAATCCAGACAAGACAGAGGTAATACTTATCGGTTCAAAAAACCGCCCACAGAACCTCTCACAATACAACTTTGACATTGTAGGATGTCCTGTTACTTTATCCTCTACAGTAAAAGACCTGGGTGTTATACTCGATTGTAACCTGTCTTTTGAAAATCATATTTCGTATGTTACAAAAACTGCCTTTTTCCACCTTAGAAACATTGCTAAGCTACGTAATATGCTATCAGTTTCTGATGCAGAAAAGTTAGTTCATGCATTCATGACCTCGAGACTAGATTACTGTAATGCTTTATTAGCCGGTTGTCCTGCATCCTCAATAAACAAGCTACAGTTAGTCCAAAATGCAGCCGCTAGAGTTCTTACTAGATCAAGAAAATATGATCATATAACACCGATTTTATCATCACTACATTGGCTACCTATAAAGTTCCGTATTAATTATAAGGTATTGCTACTGACTTATAAAGCCCTAAACGGCTTAGCTCCAGTCTATTTAACGGATCTTCTATCACCCTATAATCCATCGCGCTCTTTAAGATCAATAAATTCGAGGCTTTTGGTCATACCTAGGATATCCAGATCAACCAAAGGAGGGAGAGCATTTTCACATTTGGCTCCAAAACTCTGGAATAGCCTTCCTGATACTGTTCGTTACTCGGACTCACTCTCCCAGTTTAAAACTAGATTAAAGACGCATCTTTTCAGCCAGGCATTCATATAATATTGTTAATCTCACAGTTTCAAACTACAATCCGGCCTCTAGTTCATAAATGCCAGAGGAGAACTGGCCCCCGACTGAGCCTGGGTTCTCCCAAGGTTTTTTTTTCTCCATTAGGTCACCTGATGGAGTTTTAGGACACCATTAGGTCACTTGATGGAGTTTTTCGGTTCCTTGCCACTGTTGCCTTTGGCTTGCTCAGTTGGGGATATTTGGGGATATTTAATTTTATTCTATCAATCAATAAATTCCACTAGAAACAAACTTTGTTGTATTATTTTATTTTAATACTGTGAAGCTGCTTTGATACAATCTGTATTGTAAAAAGCGCTATACAAATATACTTGATTTGATTTGATTTGATAGGCGTGGTGTTTCGATCGACGTCATTTTCGCGCGAAGAAGAACATAGTAAACTACAATGGATGACATGCAGCAGATCTTGTTCTTGCTCCTCGACATGTTTGTCACAAGAAGACAAGCGCCGACATTAGGCTTTTCTCAATATCAAGTAGGCCTACGCAAAGTTTGTACTTGCCATGTGCGACTCCTACATGCAAATGGTACAGCGCGTTTTTAAAAGCGTCACTCAGCTCGCTCTGCTACTCCGGTTATCTCTGTTACTCTGTATGTACATTTTAAGCAACAATAAAACGAAATATGTTATAAAACACCACTCTGCCTCTTTTCGTTTTCATTTAAATAAATTAAACATTATAGGGACACAAATGTGGTTCATGCGCAACGCATATTGATTATTCACTGCACGTTATACATTATTCTATTTATAACTAAATGAAACACAACACTAACGTTACCTCTTTTCGTTTCAATAATTTTTTTTTAAAACATATTCCAGGCAATATATGCATTTGTACAAATGTTGCAATAAACATCAGTGATCTCGTAATAAAAAATGACAAGAAACCATATTTCTTTTTGTAAAATTTCAGTTTTATCAATAATAGCCAATATAAAAGTTTAAGTAAAAAGTACAAGAAGCTATACAATAAGAAATAAAGCAAACAATTCAGTCAAATATCCAAATGCAGCGCTCTAGTCTAACATTACAACAGTAAAGTTAAATACAAATAGCCTATAACGTTAATATGAAACTAAACTTAGCCCTCAGCCAAAACGATTGACAGGGAACGAATTATATATTCACGACACCAAAGATCGCCCGTTAGGTCTACACAAGACGAATTATATCTCATGTTTAACCACTACCGTCGGAGTCAGCGGCGAACGTCAGAAGAACTAGCCGAGGAAAGGCTCATCCAGCCGGGAAACATGAGCGCCGAGCGCCCACTGACCGCATGGATCCGAAAAAATAAAAATAAATTATCTTTATAAATAAACCACAGATTTGAGCTTTAAACAACTACATTCTCGCCTGAAAAACTCTTAAAATTACATTTCGTGATACAGTAACAATAGTATTATATTAAACTGTATATTAAAAAATGGCGCTTCTTATGTTGTCATTCCCTTGTAGCACGCGCAAGTGATGATTCTCTGTCAACCAATCAACGTCCCGCAGTGAGTCTAGCTCCACCTTTTAGTACCGTTCCACTGTGCTAGGTACCCCAATGGAAGGGTACCTAAAAAGTGGTACGGTACGGTTTGGCATTTTGGTACCATTCACAATTTTTGATAGTGGAAACGCAAATAAATGCGTACCGTACCGTACCGCTCACTGGAAACGAGCCACAAGTGACTACAGCGGCTCAACCTTAAGTTTATCAAGCGACCAGAATACTTTCTGTGGGCACATATATAATTTTCTTCTGTTTGTTTCTCTGAGTGAGTTCACAGTGTAACAGCGCAGCGCTTCTGGGACTAGTAGTGAGACTATGTTGGTGATGAAGATGTCAGTGATGATGAAGATGTTCAGGTCTTCAGCTGCTGATGGACGTCAGTGATGATGAAGATGATGATGTTGTGTGATCTTGAGAACATGATGAAGGGTTTGATGAGAATCTCTCCTCAGTTTTGACATCAGAATCAAACTTTACAGGCTCGACTGGATCACAGGACACTAGAAATCACAAATATATTGAGTTTATGGGATATTGTTCTCCATCACAACAATCACAAGCTTCAATAGTCTATAGCTTTAATAGTGCAGAAAGTCTGAAGAATCAGTTTGAATAGTAAATCTACTCTCTTAATAATTTGGGGTTAAAATGGTAAATGGACTGCATTTATACAGCGCTTTCAACAGACCCACGGCCACCAAAGCACTTTACATATCGCCTCACATTCACTCATTCACTCACTCATTCATACACCGACGATTATATTAGAAATAACCCCAACAAGTAACCCAACTATGGGTTGGTGTAGCACTTTCCCCAACTGTGGGTTATTTGTAAATCTTACAACAAGAATAAAATGTGATGAAGAATTAAAGTTCAATAATGATCAAACACTCACTGCGTGGCTTTAGCATCTCCATACTCTCACATCTATCAAGTCTCTCTCTTCTTTCCTCTGGTGATTCACTGGTTTGTGTCTCATTTCTGTCCTCCATTTTTCTCTCAGTCTTCTTGTTTTCTGCTGATCTGTGATTTCTGCTGATTTTCTTTCTCCTCTTCATTTGAATCTGTTCAATCACACAGATGACAAACAGTTTAGATGAAGCTAGATTAATGTAGTATCACAGAACATCAAGATTCCCAGCTGAAAGAACAACAGATGAGAGGAAAATAAGAGTGGAGTAAACATTAACCATCAGCATCAGTCTTTCCTCATGTCCCTATTCATCTGTCTAAAGATATGAGAACAAGAAATAAGGAACTGAAGAAAGATGATTTTGTATGAATTGATAAAGCGCATCTTTAAAGAACAAGGAACCAAAGAAATATGTTGTTTCTCTGATCAGTCACTCATCACTAAAGCACATCTGTATGATCATCATAGAGCTCTTAAAGAGACAGTTCACCCAAAACTCACCATTCACTCTTCATTCACTCAGCTTATGAAGTGATTAAACAATAGTTTTGTTTTCTCCACATATACGTACATACATACATCTATTTATCTATCTACACATACATCTGTACATCTATACATACAACTATCTATCTATCTATCTATCTATCTATCTATCTATCTATCTATCTATCTATCGTCTGTCTGTCTGTCTGTCTGTCTGTCTGTCTGACTGTCTGTCTGTCTGTCTGTCTATCTATCTATCTATCTATCTATCTATCTATCTATCTATCTATCTATCTATCTATCTAATCTTTCTTTATTTCTTTCAAACTAATCTTTCTTTATAACTATTCTTTCTATCTATCTGAGATCCACGTAAACCCGGGCGTGTGACTCTGTGCAGCATCGGGTCCCTTAATGAATGAATAATTGAAAGTATGGGATACTCAGAATAATCAAAGATCTAAATTAATTCATAATCAATATTTATGAGCATTTTCTAATCAGAAACACAATCTAAATTTGATTATCATTTGAAATTGGAGTCAGATTAAGCGTAGATCTAAACTAATATTGAAACTAAATTCCAATAAATTAAGTGAACTTCACTGATCGCTGAAAAGACATACACGCATTATTCCTTCGCCAGGCCGTTGGATTCCGTCGTTGGGTCAATGGGTGGTCCTTACAGTATGTTAATGAAGTTGTGACACCCCATTGTCTGAGAAGGTTCTCTGTGTCCTACATCCATTCCCATTCTACAATTGATTACCATTTGTTCAGGATGTGATCACAAATGGTGAAGAAACAATATAACTTGACTTTCTTTCATCTCTATGATGATTAAGCCATTTTGGGGATGAGCTCATTCTAAAATATAGTTTGGAGTGGAATCTGGGTCGAGGCAGACTACAATTTCTTACACAGCGTAGCCTACTCATTTAGAAATAAGGTGGTGTCCATGTCACGATCCAATCTGTTAATGGTTAATCGTGCATACATGCATATAAATAGGCTATAGATGGATGTATAATGCTTTTTTTTTTTAATGTAGTTTTTACAGTAAAAATATTGAATATATTTATATTTAATATATGAAAAATATATTTTTCAGCAAACTACTTATTTACTCTTACTCGAGTCATTTTCCAGCTACTTACTTGTAGCCTACTCTATTATTTCATAAGTAGCAATACTTATACTACATTTTTTAGTACTCTTTCCACCACTGTAAATACGTGCACAAAGGACTGGACTATCCAAATCAATCTTAAACAGTTGAACTTCAAAATGGGATAGGAATCAGCCCATCTTTATAGTATTTTTATACGCCATTTATACGCCAAAAATATGCACTGTAAACCCCTTGGGCATGATAAGGGGTGTGGAGTGTGTGCGTGTTACACGTCATAAAGTGTCTATCATCTGCACGCATAAAACCATTTTCGGTGTAGGCTGTAAACGGCATAAGAGATACAATTTGTTTTATAGATACACACTTTCATTAGATCGGGCTGATATATATTATGTCAAGACAACAATCTCCCCGATATAAAAACTCAACATCCCCCCCCCCCCCCCCCCCCCCCAAAAAAAAAAGAGTACCATACCTTAAGAGCCAGCTGACGTTGACTGACCCAATAGATTATCCAAATCGTAACTCTGGATAACCAAGATTATAGGCACCTTGATTCAAGTAGATATGAAGTGGATCTTCTGAATGACAGCTCAGGGTTGTCGTCATACAACCAAGAGGCGTATAATGTGAAAAGAGCAAGTGTTTTCAGTTCTCTTCCTCCAACAGTTTTCTGCAGCGTCTTTTTCTCCTAAGCCACAGTTGCAGCGCAATAGACATCTGATAGAGCCGTTGTTGTAATGGATAAAGTAGATTATCCTTTTTCCTGTAGCCTATATTCAATAAATAAAAAGTTATAGTTTAGAATTGATTTTACACATTCAGACACCAGAGAAGATGAAACTGATGATGATGATGAATGATATATAACAGTGTTTGATCTTAAACATCAGAAATACTCAGTTTGGTTTGTCACTATTAATGCTGTTTTGTCGACTATCAGCGCCTTTTATGTTTGTTTTTGGTTCAATATATTGCATTAGATCATGTTTAGCATATTTAGTCTTTTTTTGCTTGCAATTTTTCTCTCTCTCTCCGTATGTGTCTATGGTTTGTGATATATGTGTTATAACCTATATTCTCAAATGCATTCATTTCTCATGAAAAAACTCCACTTCAGTTTCACTAATATATAGAAAAACAAATGTCCATATTTAAATAAATGAATACAATCTTTTCTCACAGAACGAAAGAGAAAGTGTTAGTCACCTTGTGCAGAGCAGAGGAAGCGTCCAGAGAGAAACACTGATCAGAGAGATAATGTTCTCTGTGCTCTTCCCCTCGCTCATACACACGCCTCCTCTTCCTCATGTTATATGTCAAGGGGTGTAGTCAACATTTCAGACAATATTGAACAAACCAGGTGATCTTTAACTAGGAGATGAATATAATATCTTATAATCTATAACTAGGGGAGACCGGGGACAGTTGCAACACTTTTTGCATTTCTCTCAGTTACTCAGAGACTATTTGGACTATACTAGACAAAGCAAATTTGTTTATATTAATAAAACATCATATAATTATTATCAGTGTTAAATCATACAGTTCTGTAAAGCTTCATTACAGAGATTAATTCAAAACATGCTCAATATGAACAAACATTGAATTTGGTGAATATTCTGCTGTTAGACAAATATTCACACAGCTTTCTAAAGAGAAACGTTTCTGTCGAAATCACGCATCACAAGAACTCTCTGATTATGATGTGTGAAACATCTGAATGAATCACTAGACCAAACCTGAATGTGCTGCGTATCTGCAATAAACAATAAATGTTGAGTCAACCTGACACTTTCCTAAACAGGTGCTGGAAACCACGCACATCAACGTCGTGTATCTGCACAGTTTCACAAAGACCAGAACAGGGAAGTTTAATGATTATAAAAGGTTTATTAAAAATAAGGAGCAAGGAAAGGCTTGAAAATCCAAGGATCAGAAACTGAAGGAGGAGGTGTCCGTCTCCAGGATCCACTCAATCCCCTTTGAGCTTCTGTGTTGAAAGAGAGATAAAGGAGACAAAATTATTAAATTATAGGCTATAATACAGTTATGGTATTTATTAGTATGATTCTCCATTTAATAATTGAAATGTGATGATCAGATGCAGATATCTAAATCAGAGAATATCATATAGGTTCGGGAGGTTGGCGGGTGGATTATTTATTTATTTATTGTTTAAATGTAGCTAAAATCAATTGTGTGGAACCACTTACGATATTTTTTTTTTAGTAAATTCAATGATTTCAGTAAATTCATTGAATTTACTAAATGTTTTTATCATAAGTGGTTCCACACAATTGATTTTAGCTACATTTTAACAAATGCATTAAGCTGAACTTAGTTCAACGTATGCATTTGTTTAAATGTAGCTAAAATGAATTATGTGGAACCAATTATCATAATTTTTTTTTAGTAAATTCAACTAAGTCAATTTTTTTTAGTAAATTCAACTAAGTCAATGAATCATTTTTTTCAGTGTATGTGACTCATATTCTAATTTGCCAATCTGTCCTGTAAAATAATCAAAGTCTCCTACACTGGATGTAGTAAATACACTGTAGTGCTTCCAGGTTCTACGTCAGAACTCCACCTCATTATTGGCTAGCTCCTTTGTCAGAATCACACACAGGCGCCATGGTGCTCACGGGAACAGCATCACCCAATGGTGAGCCAGCGTTCTGCCGTAGAACCTGGAAGCGCTGCAGTGTATTTACTACTTGCCTTAACTCTCCCTACCAACTTTTTTCAATAAAGTTGCCAGCCAGTGTTTTTTATCATTTTCACACAACTTTAATGGTCTCCAAAATATTTTGTTGTATGCATTTCTGAATAAAATATTTATCATAAGAAAGAGGCTCTGCTTTTAAACAAACCAAACCGTTTTAGGCTCTGATCACGTCGCGTCTTTTGCACGTTCAAGTTCGTTATTAGTGATTATTTGCTTTTGATGAAAGAGAACTCCAACTCACCAAATACTCCTTCACCAGATTATGTGGATCTTCATTCAGGTAGATGCATAGCCCCTTGAGAATGCACTCTCGCTTGGTCTCTATGGTGCCATTCTGAGAATACAGACATAATGATACATTTTATTTATTTTTATTGTTTAGTGTTGGTGATGTACATTTAATTTACATAACACCCTCCTATACAATACACATCAGCCCTTATGCATTACAGAGCACTACAAAAATAGCTTGTTGTAGAAGAAAGCAATTTAGTAAAACAAACAAATAAAAACAATATAACCTGAGACATTGGCACCATCACATCCTGAATCCTTTTATTGACTACTCCACCCCTTTTGGTAAACACCTTTAGCAGATCATCAGAAAACCGATCCAGTTGTGACAGGAACTTGGATTGTAAAGGAACGGTTGTGATCCGACGAAATTCAGCATTTATCTAAAGACATAGAGAGGTCTTGTTTATGGGCAATGCAGCATAGACTACAGGACAGCTCTGATAGAAAGGAAACATCAAATCACTTACCTCGCGCACTTGAAAAAGAGCAGGCCATCTGCTTTTGAAGGCTGCGACTAAAGGGGAATCATGGACAATCTCATGCCTTCTGTATGCGAAAGTCATGTCCATCATCTTCCTCACAGTTTCATAATTGTTTCTTTTCTTCAGTTCAGCAAGAAGATCCACCCTCATCTTTTCCTGGCTTTCTGCTGTTTCACCTGCAGGAAATCATGGACAGTAGTTCACTTCTGCCTTCTTAGGATTTTTTATCCCATAGGCAGGGCTGGACGTTCCTTCTGGTTTGTGCTTAAGGGCATTTACTGTAACTTCAGGGCATCCCAGGCTTCTCAATCTGCTCCTGTAGTTTGAAAGTTTATACTTTAAACTCATCTTCCATCCACTGTAGCCGCTGACAGAACCTTGCTCTTTAAGGCATGGATGTTTGGCTACCAATGCTTCTGCCACATCACTGAACTCGCTGTCAGATGGATGTGTCTTGTAGTTAATTATTTCCTCTGCCAAAGCATCAAGGATACCTGACTTGAGTTTGGGGTCAGGAATGCAAAATTTGCCATCAGTCTTGAATGCTGAGTTGCCCTGTTCCAGTTTCAATTGCACATCATAAGGGAAACGAGGTAGAATGAAAGGTGTTGGCCATAATGATGACCTTGCTGATGTGGACTCAGAAGACGACAAAATGTCAGTGTCTGCAGATGAGTTCTCAGTATCAGCATCACAGGAGTCAGAAGAAAGAGAATGGGCAAGAGGAGTGGACTCAGCAGGCATATGGCTGAAGGAACTGGAGCTAGAGGTCAAAAAAACAACCCTGACCGTGTCTTTGTCATTGAGGTCAGAGACTGATGTCAAGTTCATAAACTCATTGAAGTCTTTATCCATATATTGAAGTCGAAATTCCTGCCCTTGGAGGCCACATTCATTTTCAATCTTTTTGGAGAGTGCATTCAGAGATGCTGGCATGCCATCACTGAAAATGAGCCTCTGTGAATTGTCATTTCCCCATATTATCCGGAGTTTGAATGATGCCATTTCCTTTCTTACCCTAATCTGTAAAAGACAAGACCATGTTTTAGTGTCAACCACATATATGAAACCAATTTAGTAACATAATTTAAATCTGAACAACACATAGAAAAATTACAATGTTTATAACATTACATGGCCACACACAGGCCACAAAAAAAGAAATGTTTTGCAGAGCCATGGACATTTTTACACAATGATTATGTAAAGCAGCCTATAAAGTTGAACCTAACAAAAAGGGAAATCGCCCATTAGCATTGCTTGGGCAGAACGAACATGTAGTACTACAAGGGAAAAGTATGACTGCTGGACAACAAACCTGTCACGGTCAGGAACCGTTTCAAAGTAACCATCCTCATAGATTCAATGGAGTAAGCTGCCAAAGGATATGGATCAGGTAAATCAGCAACTTCAAGCAAGGTGATATCACGTGTAGCATGTATTTCAAAGGCACGGTAGTGTTCTCTGTACCATGATGACAGCCTTTTCATGATGAAGCACAACCTTTCCTGAACCAAGCAGATTTGAAGGATCTCACAAAAGTCTGGCAGCCCACTTGTAGAGCCTTGTGCTACTATCATTCCAATTCTGAACTCAACACCCTTACTGATCACTTTTTTGGTCAGGTGTACTTCACTTGTACTTGGATACTTCAACTTAATTCTCTCAGCAGCTGCTTGATTCAAAATATCAACTGAAACAGTTGATACATCATGGACTTCAAAGTCAGGCTTCTGTAGGCTACAAGGCCTCATGTAGTAAGAAATCATCAGCTGGTGTTTCACTGCTAATGACAGTGGCACATTCTTAAAGCATTTTGTATGGTGTGAGACCTGCTTGAAGAAGCTGTGCTTAGCTTCAAAACGCATGGTCCACTGCCCTACAAGTGGACCATATAGCTTTGTGAGCTCAGGGTAGTGCTCCACAAAATGATGTTTGGGTCGCAACAGAATTCCTGGAAAAAGCTCTGTGTACTTCAGTCTATGTTCAGTAATGTTGCATTCAAAATATGCAAGTGTTTCGTCTGTGTGAAACCTAGCAACAGCAAGTTCCACAATGTCCTTTAAATCCAAAAGAACTTGCCATGCCAATTCGTCCTCTGGAATCAAATGACCTACCATCAATGGTAGCAACCTTAACAATGTCCAATTTTCATGCCCATTGCCTCCTATGTTTTTTTTGCTTGAAATGTTATGTGGTATCACATTTGGTTTGTTTGTCTTATCTGTTCGTGTATAAGGAAATTTAACAATGATTTTGTTGAGATTTTCTATAGTGAAATATTTTTTGGATACAAGAACAGCAAGGCACTGTGCAAGCTCAATTGGCACGATTCCCTCCAAAAGATCGTGCAAAATATCTGGTGCATTCATATGCAATATTCAAATTCAATCATTCAATTTTTACTAAAAGTAACATATAGCATGATGAATCTCGATGTATAATAGGCTATTATACATCGAGATTCATCATGCTATATGTTACTTTTAGTAAAAATTGAATGATTGAATTTGAATATTGCATATGAATGACTGCACCACATGTAACGTTAGCTGAAACTAACCTCATCTACAAAACGACACTATTACCAGCAATTTTTCATACTGAAAGTACATTTTCTTTCTGGTATGCAACAAGATGCCAATAAAGCACATTTATTTGTTAAATAATTTACAAATGTATATGGATGGTGATAGATTAAAATGACCACTTACCTGTCACTGTTCTGCTTCTGATGATCTGCGCATGCGTCAAAGTTTCCGTTCCGTTGATGACGTATATCCGGTTTAAGATGAACGAAAAATATTCATGTTGACTCAATTAAATTTTTTTTGGTTAATCTAATTTTTTAAAAATTACATTGATTACACTTAATGAAATTAAGCTGGAATGATTTCTATGAACAGTTGTGTCGTATGTGCTCATTTTAATTAAAGAAATTGAACAAAGAGCTAAGATCATTTTTTTGAGTGTACAAATAGAAATTTGATCAGGCAACAACATGGCATCCAGCAAATTTGATACCAACTCACTATGAAAGATAGGGCGACCATCTGACTCCAAACATGCTCGATGTTTCCACAGCACCACACAATCATGATCGTCCTGAACGAATAACGAGAGTGTGTAAATCATCACACATTTCCCTGACATTAATGTGCAGGTTTAGGTCACTCTGAATATCACTTTCAATTCGGTTTTCAACTTGTCACATCATATCTTGCACATTTCAGGCGTATTATTATGTCTCTGAAGGCAGAACCTCAACAAACACAGCCCAGATAGCATACATATCCGGGCCTCATCTGGGCCAACTATGGCACATGTGGCTCAGTTCTGGCAGCGGCAGAGGTTATATGGGCCGTCTCTGGCCCACACACATCAAGCCGATTTTAGTGTGAGTCGTGGCTTGCTCTTCATGGGCCAGATCTGGCCCGTGTGCAACAAACCGGCTTTAGTGTGAGTTTTTTTTTTTTTTTTAACCCAACGGTTGGGTTAGTCCATATTTGACCCAACTTTGGGTTAAAACAACCCTGCACTGTACATCTGTAGCCATCAGTCTAAGATAGAGAAGTCACTGGTGCTAAAATAAACTAGTCAGAAATGTCTGTGTCATTATTTTACAGAGTTCTTTAAAGCTGCTCTAAGTGATGATGGGTGACGTCACTTCTTGTTGACGTTCAAAGTATTGTCAAACAAAAAGACGGAGGCTAGCTCCACCCTCTCTCCTCCTCATCACACTAACCCCCCAAAACCCCGCCACAAATCACTCTTGTCAGTAATTGGCTGGAACAGTTTGTTGTGTTTCGTGGTGCGGTTTAGTTCAGCTACAGCTTCAGGATGTCTACAGAGACCGCGTGTCTCACAGTGTGTTCAGGGGGACAGGCAGCGAGCGGATGGAGAGGAGATGTTTGCTGGATGTGACAAAAATGTTTTGACCTAAAAAGCGTGTGACATCTCTTAGAGCACCTTTAAAATCATTCAGTTTTACTTTCAAAACATTCACATATTCTAAAGGGGTTTTCACAAAGTTTCTGTTTAACTTTAGTCACACTTGTCCAAGAAAATGATCCCCGATCCATAATTTCCTTTACTTTTTTGTAATCATCGTGAGCAATACGAGGCTAAAAATTCTCTTTCTTTGTTTGTAGTCAAGTTGTAGTTTATCTTAGCCTGGCTAACGTCAGACCTCTTTCTCATTTGAGACGTGGTCTGGGAACCACATGTTCATTTTCTCGTATTTGAGGCGTGGTTTACGAATGCCCAGAGCCGTTTATTGGGCGCTACAAATGTCTATCAAATGCGCCTGTACGTAGCTCATAGCCAATTGTTTCAATTATACCAGATGACGTACGTAGAGCGACAGAAATTCGACGAGGAAGAAGACGATGGGTCAGAGATTTATGTGTACACAATGGCGTTCAGCGACTATTGCCGTTTGTGCTGCATCGAAAAGGTAACTTCGCGTCTGCTGCCATGTTGGATCCATAGATATAAACAAACTGCTTCGGTGTGTCGCATAGACATCGTCATCGTCTTGCTGCTCCCTCCCCGTTTTGTGATTGGTTCCCATTTTGAGGGGAAAATCTGGTCCATGGTGTCCAGGCTGCCTAGCAGCGGGAATAAAAACAAAAATGGGGAAACCCAGGCTAAGTTTATCTTGCCAATCATAATAAAACCCTGACTACCTGACAGAATTATAATAAATTAAAGTTTTACTGAAGCTGAACTTCTGCTGATGAAAACTATAACTTCTGCAAACTATCTTCAGTAAAACTTTTCTTTAATTTATTATAATTCTGACTCTTGTCTTAATAAATAATTTCTGATTCTGGGTGTTTGACTGTAAATACCCTTACAATTGATCTGTGATTTTATGTATTTCTTCAATTATGAGATTAAAGAGATTTAAAACATCATCATTCATCATCGTCTGCCAGAGAGACCCTGATCCTCTGGTAAGATCTCTGTTCATTTACTGTCTCAATGTACATCAGGATCACAAATCTGCCTTATTAACACACATCTGCTCATATTCATAGTTCAAAAACATCTCAAGATACTCGTAATACCATACAAAATAATCAGTTTAATTAAGTTATTAATTTTTTTATACTGTTTTTTTTATATATTGCATTTTCTTGAACACTCACACAACAATGTACATCACATGTCTGTAACAACACATATAATGTACAAAAACAATCAATCAAACACCAGAGCTCATATTACATGAAAAGTGCAATAGCACAAACCAACATTGGATAATACAGTATGTAATTTGGAAGTCCGAGTTATCAATACATTGCAATCAATAATAGCCACAGATATAAGCAATAAAATAGGGTTAATATAGTGCACATTAAAATATATTTTCATAGGAAAATAATACCTAAGCATTTTATTGCTCCTCTATTATATTGTTAATATCTGCATGTTCCATGAATAATAAAAAGGGACTCCAGACCCTCTTAAATTATTCTTCTTTACCCTTAAGAATATAGGTTACCTGAAACAGTGTTTTTAGATGATTCTGCGCATCACGTGATGTGGCAAACCTCTCAGTATCTCTAAACCAGTGTGTGCTTTAAAATGGTTAAACAGGACACAGATGTTCAAGTGTTTTTATTTTAGCAGTTCCTCTGTGTTCCTCTTTTTTGCTCCTGCACTCGACGCTGTTAATCTTTAATGTGACTGAGTGTTCAGGAAGAGTTCATTGTTCTGTGTCTGTTCACTGCCA
The DNA here is from genome assembly GCA_022828995.1 of Vimba vimba. NCBI lineage: Eukaryota > Metazoa > Chordata > Actinopteri > Cypriniformes > Leuciscidae > Vimba > Vimba vimba. Next base: position 4,462,797 of record CM040829.1, on the reverse strand, counting down.
GATAAATTCTGTCCACAGTTTCTTGACTTCTCTCAACATTAAACCGGTGATTTGTTAACAGCTAAAAGCGCACTCTCCGTGTTTATAGTGAACTCTTGGTATTTCTATAATCTATAATGTGATCCTAATGATCTGGGGTGCGTTTCCCGAAAGCATCGATAGCCAACAATGTTCGCAAGTTCCATCATTATCAGTAGTTCAACGAGTCGGTGTTTCCCGAAACCATCGTTCCATCAACAGATCTCAACCTGTGGGTAGAAGCATAGTTTATAGTTTGTATGACATGTGGACTTAATAAATCCTGATCTTGAGCAAAATAAGCAATCTGACATTCAGTACAACCTGTGTCTTTTATTTAGAATACAGACCCTTTCCAAAAAATTAGAATATCATATAAAAGTTATTTATTTCCATAATTCCATTCAAAACGTTAAACTTCCATAGATTATAGATTCAGGGCCCACAACTTAAACGATTTCAAGTATTTAGTTGTTTATTTGTACACAATTTGTTTATCTGTGGACAGATTGTGATGAAATAACAGGAGGATGCAAATTGCAAGTAAAACTCAGTTTATTAAAGATGGTCAGAAAAGACACAGGCCGGGGACAAACACTCAGGTGGTGATGAAGCAGGGACGAGATGGCGATCCGGTGGTGGTGCGGTGAACTGCGTGCTCGAGTGAAGACAACCAGGAACCGTGGAACATCAAACGACACGAAGAACTGACGAAATCCAGAACGAAGAATCTTAGCAGACGAGGCACAGGAACAGGACACACACCGAGGAACAACCACAACGATCTGACAACATGAGAGGGAAATTACTGGGCATATAAAGGGAACTGAGATTGGTGACAGCTGGAGACACTAATCAACACAACGAGTAACCACACCCACACAATTACATTCACACAGACACATCAGCATGAGACAGCCGATTCATGAACCGTGACAGTACCCCCTCTCCTAGGAACGCCGCCTGGCGTTCCCAGACACCCTTACCTGTCGATTGTAATCATCGATAAGGGAGTGATCCAGAATGTCTCTAGCAGGTACCCAACTTCTCTCCTCCGGACCGTAACCCTCCCAGTCCACCAAGTACTGAAATCCGCGTCCCCTCCGTCTCGAGTCCAGAATGCGATGTACCGAATAAGTTGGTTCCCCATCTACGAGTCTCGGCGGGGGGGGAACCGGGGCAGGCGGATTAAAGTGAGAATAAAACACAGGCTTGATTTTGGATACATGGAAGGCGGGATGAATTCTCCTGTACGCAGGAGGGAGTTTGAGACGGACTGTCACTGGACTAATAATTTTGGTGACAGGAAACGGGCCAATGAATTTGGGAGCTAACTTGTTAGACACGGAGCGGAGCGGAATATTCTTTGTAGAAAGCCACACTTTTTGACCCACGACGTAAACGGGAGGCTTTGACCGGTGGCGATCGGCCTTGGCCTTCATGCGCCCCCCTGCTTGGAGTAGAGTCTCACGGGCTCTAGTCCAAGTATGGCGACACCTCTGGACGAATGCGTGAGCGGAGGGGACCGCGACCTCGGATTCCAGACTAGGAAAAATTGGTGGCTGGTAACCTAAACTACACTTAAAAGGCGAGAGGCCCGTGGATGACACTGGTAACGAATTGTGGGCGTACTCCACCATAGAAAGCTGTTGGCTCCAGGACGACGGATTCTTGGCAACCAAACATCGCAACATTCTCTCGAGGTCCTGGTTGGCTCGTTCAGACTGACCATTGCTCTGGGGGTGATAGCCCGAGGACAGACTGACCGTGGCCCCCAGTAACTTACAAAATTCTCGCCAAAATTTGGATACGAATTGGGAACCTCTGTCAGAGACCACGTCCATCGGGAGGCCATGTAACCGAAAGACGTGATCTATGACTGTGACCGCTGTCTCCTTGGCTGAAGGTAATTTGGGCAAGGGGATGAAATGTGCCGCCTTCGAGAACCGGTCCACTACGGTTAAAACAACCGTCATGCCCTTGGAGGGCGGGAGGGCGGTGACAAAATCTAGAGCGATATGGGACCAGGGTCTTGAAGGGACAGACAGCGGTCGAAGTAGCCCATCTGGGGGTTGGTTAGATGTCTTTCCAGTGGCACAGACTGAACAAGCCAATACAAAATCGTGAATGTCGCGAGCCATTAATGGCCACCAGAATCGTTGTTTAACCAAAAAACTGGTTCGCGTCACTCCTGGATGACAAGCCACGTTGGAGCAATGACCCCATCGAATAACGTCGGACCGTAACCCCTCCGGAACAAACAAACGACCCGGTGGGCAACCAGGCGGAGGCGTTACCCCTTCTAGGGCTGTCTTGACCCTCGATTCGACCTCCCATACTAGAGTGGAGACGACAATCTTCTCAGGTAAAATACACTCGGGAGTCACCGGGCGTTCGGAAGGATCAAAAATACGAGATAAAGAATCGGGTTTGATGTTTTTGGAACCCGGGCGGTACGAGAGAACAAAATCAAAACGTCCGAAAAAAAGAGCCCACCGAGCCTGCCTGGAGTTGAGTCTTTTAGCAGATCTGATGTATTCAAGATTCTTATGATCGGTCCAAACGATAAAGGGTACCCCCGAACCCTCTAACCAATGACGCCACTCCTCCAACGCTAACTTGACCGCCAACAACTCTCTGTTACCAATGTCATAATTACGTTCGGCAGGCGACAGTCGATGAGAAAAAAACGCGCAGGGATGCATCCTGTCGTCTGAGGAAGCGCGTTGTGAAAGAACTGCTCCTACTCCCACCTCTGACGCGTCGACCTCCACCACGAACTGACGTGTGGGATCAGGGGTGACAAGAATGGGAGCCGAAACGAAGCGACTCTTAAGTTTGGTGAACACTGCCTCGGCAGTGTTCGACCACCTGAACGTCGTTCGGGGGGAGGTCAAGGCGGTCAGAGGTGCGACTAGTTGGCTGAAATTGCGAATAAAACGCCGGTAAAAATTGGCGAATCCCAGAAACCGCTGTAGGGCCTTACGGGAATCTGGACTTGGCCAATCTACCACAGCCTTAACCTTGTCAGGATCCATGCGCACTCCCTCAGAAGAGATGATGTACCCTAGGAAGGGAACAGACTGTGCATGAAACGCGCATTTCTCCGCCTTGACAAAAAGCCCATTCTCTAACAATCTCTGGAGCACTCGTCTGACGTGTTGAACGTGTTCCTGGAGAGACGAAGAAAAAATCAATATGTCATCCAGGTAAACATATATGAACCGATCAACCATGTCTCTCAACACGTCATTAACGAGTGCCTGGAAAACCGCTGGACTGTTGGAAAGCCCGAAAGGCATAACCAAATATTCAAAGTGTCCTCTAGGGGTATTAAAAGCGGTTTTCCATTCATCCCCCTTCCTGATGCGAACCAAATGATATGCATTACGTAAGTCCAGTTTCGTGAAAATAGATGCTCCCTGCAACCTCTCAAAAGCTGAAGACATCAACGGCAAAGGATAAGAATTCTTTACCGTGATGTTGTTCAGCTCTCGGTAATCAATGCAAGGTCGCAGAGAACCATCCTTCTTCCCAACGAAAAAGAACCCCGCCCCCGCAGGAGAAGAGGAAGGTTGGATGAACCCAGAGGCTAGAGAATCAGAAATATATTTCTCCATGGCCTCCCTCTCGGGAACAGAAAGAGAGTAAAGTTTGCCCTTAGGCGGAGATTTACCTGGCAGTAGATCTATCGCACAGTCATAGGAACGATGCGGAGGAAGAGAAGCAGCACGAGACTTACTGAACACCTCCTTCAGGTCGAGGTACTCCGCGGGCACGTTTGACAAATCCGCTGCCTCACTCTGAAACACAGAACCAGACACAGAAGGACAGGCAGACAGTAAACAAGACTCATGACAGTGGTTACTCCAAGTGGAAACAGTGTTAGTGCTCCAGTCGACACGGGGATTGTGTTTGGACAGCCACGGGTGTCCCAAAACCACTGGTGCAAGTGGTGAGTCCATGAGGTGAAATGAAATGAGTTCCGAATGATTGCCCGAAGTGATGAGGGTGATGTTTTCAGTAGAATGAGTAATCCGGGGGAGTTCTTGACCATTGAGTGCGTTGACAGTAATGTGACGTGAGAGAGGAGTGATGGGAATCTGAAGCTTCAGTGCAAGTTTAAAGTCCATGAAATTACCCTCTGCTCCCGAATCCAGTAGTGCGCTGGTGCTGTGCGTCGATGTTCGCCATCTCAGTCTTACCGGGAGGAGGGTCGATGATGGTGATGAGGTCTTCTCGGCGGAGATCCCACCCGATAGTAGCCTCATACTTACTATCGGGCTTGCCCTTTTACCGGGCAGGCATGGATGTAATGGCCCGCCCGGCCACAGTAAAGACAAAGTCCTTGGGATCTCCGCCTTTCCCTCTCCTCCCGGGAAAGCCGAGCTCTCCCCACCTGCATGGGCTCATGGTCGAATGTGGGGCTGACCGCGCTCGCGCCGCCGGGTTGATGGTCCTCCGTGCTGGGCTGTGGGCGACTGGTACGCGTCAATCTGGTCACACGATTCAGACGAGCGTCAACTCTTAACGCCAGTTCCACCAATCCATTGAGGGTCTCGGGTAAGTCCAGGGCATAAATCTCCTGTTGAACGCGGTCAGCCAGCCCATGCAGGAACATATCCCACTGCGCCTCCTCGTTCCAACGGCACTCTGCGGCCAGGGTGCGGAACCGGATAGAAAAGTCCGCCACCGAGCCTTCTCCCTGTCGCAGTTCGGCGAGTAATCTGGCCGCCTCCTTACCCGCCACTGCACGATCGAATACTCTCCTCATCTCCTCGGAGAGTGCCAGGAACGAGGTGCAGCAGTTGTCTCCGTTCTCCCACACCGCCGTTCCCCAAAGCGCTGCTCTCCCTGACAGCAGGGTCAACACAAATGCCACCTTAGCCTGTTCGCTCCGGAACGTGCGTGGCTGTAGAGCGAAATGCATGGAACATCTCGTGAGGAATGCTCTGCAAAATTCCGGCTCGCCGGAATAACCCTCGGGTGTGGGTAGGCGTGGCTCTGGGCTGTCTGCTGCAGCAGGCGCTGGTGGTGGGGGAACGGACGGCGTGGGGGGCGCAGTGGGAGTCCGTAGAAGTTGTACCTGTTGGGTGAGCTCGGACACCTGCTTCACGAGTGCTTGCACCGCCCGACCTGTGCCCGAGATGCTCTCCTCTTGCTGGTCCATACGTGAGATACTGTGAGCGATGAAATCGTTGATCTGGGACGGGCTTGCTGCATCCATGATCAGGTCAGATCGTTCTGTGATGAAATAACAGGAGGATGCAAATTGCAAGTAAAACTCAGTTTATTAAAGATGGTCAGAAAAGACACAGGCCGGGGACAAACACTCAGGTGGTGATGAAGCAGGGACGAGATGGCGATCCGGTGGTGGTGCGGTGAACTGCGTGCTCGAGTGAAGACAACCAGGAACCGTGGAACATCAAACGACACGAAGAACTGACGAAATCCAGAACGAAGAATCTTAGCAGACGAGGCACAGGAACAGGACACACACCGAGGAACAACCACAACGATCTGACAACATGAGAGGGAAATTACTGGGCATATAAAGGGAACTGAGATTGGTGACAGCTGGAGACACTAATCAACACAACGAGTAACCACACCCACACAATTACATTCACACAGACACATCAGCATGAGACAGCCGATTCATGAACCGTGACACAGATAAATTCTGTCCACAGTTTCTTGACTTCTCTCAACATTAAACCAGTGATTTGTTATGAGCTAAAAGTGGATTCTCCGTGTTCAGAGTGAACTCTTGGTATTTCTATAATCTATAATGTGATCCTGATGATCTGGGGTGTGTTTCCCGAAAGCATCGTTAGCCAACAATGTTCGCAAGTTCTGTGTCTGTGTTTCCCGAAACTATCGTTCCAACGAACATTCACAAACAGCATCGCAGAGTTGTGTGTGTAATGACAGCTGTCGAGCTGTGGTTAGAAGAAGAGTTTCTAGTTTGCATGACATGTGGACTCCTTAATAAATCCTCATCTTGAGTAAAATAAGCAAGCTGACATTCAGTACAACCTGTGTCTTTTATTTAAAATACATACAAATGTCATTTACGTCTTTGAGTTTGTCAAGAGATTTAAAGTACCGTTTCTGAAGAGTGCGCATGTGCGAACGAGCTCTAGTGTAAGAACGAGCCTATGATTGAATCTGGAAATAAAGCGAAATAACTGAGAAAAATGAGAAATAGTCCTCAGATGGCAATATCTTGCGTTAATTCGATCTTAAACAGATTCATTAAAATAAGTTATTTCTCCACCACGTGCATGACGTCATGAACCAACGTAGTTGAACGACCACTTTGCGACAATATGGTTTCGGGAAACAGTCGTGACTAGCTAGCTGATTTCTTCAACAATGCATCATACTACGGTAGTGAAGCAGCTAAAACAGAACAGTTAAGATATTTAAAAAATTTAAATAGACAATAACGTGGAATTACCAGACCCTTTAAAACAAAAGTAAAACGTTAACCTGAAGTGATGTATGTATATATATATTCACTTATGGTATTGTTTCTATGTTTCAAAGACACTCATAATAAATTTGTAATGTACTTGTAACACAAACAAAGTACACTTCATATACACTTTTAGTATCACTAATCATGTAATTAGTCCTTACACATATGCTACTTTATATAATACTTATAAAGTAGTATACTTGAAGTCGTTCCAGTTTAGTACACAAAGGTACACTAAATACACTTAAATTTATGCTTTACTACAATTTAATTACAACTAAAATATACTATATAATGCAATATTAGTTGTTTCAAAATAGCACACTTCAAGTTAACTAATCATTAACACAGTTGAAGTAAAATGAAGTGTTAAGAAGCAAGACATCTAAGATAATGCGTCCAGGAGAAACACTCCAGCCTTAGCTTTGGGTGAGAACAATGAAAAACTGGTTAGAGAAGCATTTACTTCAAACCAGATGACTTGTCATGTGTGTTAGATTTACATGATTTGATAGTGTACATCAATCCCACATTAATCAATTTAGTTAAACATAGTTTGTTCATGAAACTTCAACATCATGGAATTAAGTTATTTTAAGTGACCCATGTGTAAGTAGTGTCAATGTGGATTTTTGAGTGATAAAGTGAAAAAGGCACCCTGACATGATCCAGGTATTCAATCATTCATGTCTCTCATTTCAATTTCTAGACTGTAATTAGCTATTAGCTAGCACTAGCACTTATTAGCATCTCAAATGCTCAGATTTACATGCTCCTTCAACCAATGCAATACAGTATTAGAGTCAGTCCACAGCCTAACCCAGTGCTCTCTTCTCCACAAAGGTAACTGTGCTTTAAACAATTCCAGTGTAATTGAACATTAAACACATTTAATGTAATTTTCTCAAAAACACATAAAATAACACTTAATTTGATTTCTTAATTTCTACATTTATTATCTTAATTCAGCTACATGCAAAGCATGCTGGGAACTAACAAGCACCGGCCAGTGTCAGTTAATGCAACACAAATCAATCATGTAATCCAACACAAACGGATTAAGTAAACTTAAATTTTACATATATTTAAGCAGACAAAACACAATCAAATTAAGTTAGGACAAAATGTATAACAATTGTGTTGCTTAAGCTCATTTTATTTAAGCAATTTGAACAAGCAGCATAAATAAATAAATAATGTTTTTGTGCTCTCGTTGTTCTGATTGCTTCTGTTGTTCTCCTCATTTGTAAGTGTGTGTCTGCTAAATGATAAAATATGTAAATGTTAAATGTATCAGGGTGGGGTGGGCTCCAGATTTGTAGAGTTGCTTTCTGCTTTGTATTTTTGTATTTCTTGACCTTAAAAAAATCTCAACACACAGTTATATATAAATAAACTAAATTAATAACTTTTTTACAACAGCAGTGAACCATCACTGAACTTCCTTAAGCTGGACTGAGACGCTATTTTCTTCTGGAAACAAACTTTGTTGCATTATTTTCCTGTTATCTCTGTAAAGCTGCTGTGAAACACACTGTGTTGTAAAAAGTGCTGTATAAATACTTGAAGAATAAGACTTGACTTGAAACAACCCAGCATTGTTTAGTGTGTGCACTCAAATGGCAGTGTGTGAACTCAGATGTGTGTGAACTCCGAACATCTGACTGTCATCTGGACAACAGAGAACTGTCACACTCAGACAGTGGAGTTACTGAAGATACTGAACACAAACTGGGTCTCTTCTACACACACAAACACACATCCTCACACACAAACTGAGGAAACTGTGTGTAAGTTTAACATGACTTCCTGTTTTTGTAAAGATCTAAAACGTGTCACAGTTCTCATGTGTGTGTGTCACAGTTCTCTGTGTGTGTGTCACAGTTCTCATGTGTGTGTGGCAGGCGTGGACTGGCCATCGGGCATTCCGGGTACTTTCCCGGTGGGCAGACGTGCTTTTTGGGCCGATACATCTCATACTCATACATAATTTTTTTTTTTTTTTTTTTTTTTTTTTTAAACGGCCCATAAAATTTGTACATCGGTGGCCCATTCGTTTTGTTTTGCTTAATTGACGGCGCTGGGTTTGTGCCGGTGTAATCAGGGGGGTAATTGAGCTCTCGAATAGCGTACCACCCCCGGGCGCCGCCAATGGCTATCAAGCCATCACCTGCTGTTAGCATCCCATTGACTCCCATTCATTTTGGCGTCAATTTGACAGCGAATAACTTTACATCTGAGGCGTTTAAAGACTCCATTTGTCCATTATTTATTTCTAAAGAAACACGAAAATGTATAAAAGACTCCATTACCTTGTATCTTACGTTATGGTATCTTACAGTTTTTGTAAAAATAGGCTAACGATTGCGTCATAACCACGCGACTCTGGAAATTACCGTATAGACAGGAGGAGAAGCTCGCAGTCAATCGGGGGGACGTGGAGGCTTAAAGTCTGATAAAGTCAAGAGAGAAGCCCATAGAGAGTCATAAAGTTGCTCCAGCTCATGGACAGCTCCTACTCACACTCTCCGTCTCTGCAAGTTTCGGAAGGGAATGATTCAGATTTCTCTCGGCTCAGCTACTAGAAGACAGACGGGTTGCTCACGTCACATCTCCGTCGTCAAGCTCAGTGTGAGTCTGCGCAGTCGCTCAGCCATCAGGAAGAAGAGCTTCTAATTTACTTCACTTGTCTCCGTTGAATCCAATGGGGTCGCTGTGTCCAGTTATTTTACTGGGTTTGTGCCAGTGTAATGCATTGGTCAAAAAAAGTCAGCGTTAGTTTTTTTTTCTTTTTCTGACAGATCCATGAAACGTAGATCAGTGGCCCATTGGTTCTTTTCTTGATTGACACTGGGCTGGCCCAATCACAACTTTAAACAAGTGAGCGAGCGTGCAGCAGTGTCAGTGTGTATCTGTCAAAATAGTCAGCGAGATGGAGAGGAAACGCAAGGAATGTGCAGAGAAATAGTGTGGAAAAAATAGAAACACTCCCTTAAAGCAGACACTGTAAAATGTGTCATAATATATGTTATCAGCTTCATCAGCTCCTGTGGCAGATGATGATAGTTAGGAGAATCAGGAGAGAGATGAGAAAGCGTAGAGCCTGCAGAACTACTTTCAAAACACTTAGGCTCTATGTCATGATCGAGTGTAGGAACCCATTACCCAGTTACAGATTATTTCCACCCCTGCAACGTTGACGATTACCGCAATTCATATGGAGCTAATAATATGACAATATAGACATGTATTTTCAAACAGCAATTTTTTTTGTTGTGAATTCTTAGAAATAATTAAAAAAAATCAGAACAAAAAAAATAGCTGTTTGAAAATACATGTTGTTGGGAACTTTTTATTCCTTCATCGAAGCAAAACCAGGAGATGTTGGGATCACGTTCAAACAGAAGTTCTTCTTTATTGAGCGTGGCTGCAGTCCAACAATCTAAATCTAATACAGTATGCATTGTAGTTATATACATTCCAAGGGGGAGAGATTACATAGAGGTGGAGACTCTAAATAAAGCATGCAAATGAAGTGGGAACACACCCTACTCTGAGAGCGCTACCAGTCCAATTGAATCAGCATAACTTATTCAAATGCTGATACTGGCCAGGAACACCGGTTCCAAGAGCCAATCCCAGAGCCATTAAAGACAAAAGGTGAAAGTCTCCCCTACAGCTAATCCAATCAACCTAACGATTCAACGTCTGGGCTCCGAAAGGTGAGAACACAATAGAGAAAACAGGACTGGCCGGAGTCTCTAACTAGAAACTGACCCTACTTAAAATCAAAGTCTTAACTTTTAAAGGGACTATGTGTAGCTTTTTAGGTAATTTATTATCTAAATCAATATTTGTATTCATAAATATGTCCTCAATGGTGTACAAATACCTCTGCCAATGATCTGACTTATCCTCGTAAACGAAGAATTTATTATCTTTATATACATGGGACGGGTAGGTCCACGGAGGCTTCCATGTAGTTCCGCCATCTTGAAAAACTATAATAGCAGAGAGGGACTAAAAGTACTAGGCCAACGCGTTTCCACAAGGTGTTTCGTTCAGAGCCAGCGTCACGTGACTGAAGCCAGCAGAAGCGGAGGATCAGAGCAGAGAGAAGCGCTTGTCACTGCCCTGGCAAGTTTAAAATCCTGCACTGCACGGTTATTTATACACCGTTCATTCATACATACATATGAGTCACAGGATAAGGAGTCCTCGTCGTCGAAAAAGTCCAAAATAGACCGTAAAAGGAAACGTGACCAGAGATTACAAAAACAAGGGCTAATGTCGGATAGCTATACTTTCAAAAGAGACGCTGAAGTGTCCTGCTTTCTTCTCGACAGGTAAGTCAATGTTATGGTCTTAATTACACGCTTTTTTTTTTCATTGCTTGGTTGTGTACTTTATTATATAGACAGCAGAACATTTATAGTTAAAAGTAAAACAGGCTCTTTAATGAATAGCAGCTATTGATTAAAGTAGAGAAGGCTCTGATGAAGATGATATCTAACAATGCACGTAAGTTACTTAAAAAAATATAACGAATAAAAAAGGCATTACTACTAATTACCATAGTTCATGTTTTTCACAGTCAGTAATTCATACTGTAACATTCTTTTTTCGTTGTGTCAAGTTGCAGTTTGTTTTAAATAACAAACCTGTTCACCCGAAGGAAAACTCGATTAAGTAGAAGACATCCTGTCATAGCTTTTTAGTACATAACGGCAACCGTAGATGCAACGCGCATTTTTTTAAAAAGCGAGGCGCTGGAGAGCATTATTCGCTTGAATGCAAAATACAATTTCACCACTAGATGGGAGGAATTCCCACAGAGTGTCCCTTTAATGTTGAAAACTAAATTAAACATTTAATAAATTTGTAATACAACGTCTAAAAAATTCAGCCATAAAAACATTTCAATTTGTTAAATTTCAAATGTTCAATATTCGTTTAAAGAAATCAAATTCAGAACTATTTAAAATACCACATAAAATTCTAATTTGTTAGATTACACTTGTAAATAATTAAAATTTACACAATTCAAATTCAAATCATTTTGTCATATTATTAGTTCCATACATTCACTAGAAATTTAATGAGAGGCATTTGTAAACCATGTTTTCTGCCAAAATAAAAGTTGATGAAGTTTCCGTCAAAATAAAAGATCATGTGCTTATCTCTTTCAAGTATAGAAATTGGTACAGAACTAATTATGAAAGTTTCCTTTATTTTTTAGTGAATTTGTTTTACAAAATATGGCTATTACTGTCATTGGATTAATATTATAACTATTATTATGTAGTAGGTGTAATGTAAATAGACACTGTAAAGAGGTTTGAATTTTTCGTTGTTTAATTTGCACACTGAATATGGGTTGGAGCTTTCAATTTTGAACTCTCAAAGTGCACCAGATTGATGAATTTAACATTAAAATGCATAAAATTTTCTCACGGGGGGGCATGCCCCCCAACCCCCTTAGAAGGACAGAGGTCCACCCACCACAGATTTACCAAAACTCCTGTGAGAAACACTTGTATTGCTATGCCAATGCAGCTTATAGCTTGTTTTAGGGTTCATCACTGTGGACTATAGTTCAACTGTATTAATAAATGTTACATTTTTACATATTTCATGTTTATGATCATATAGTGGGCCAGTCTGGGCCAAAATGCCAGGGCCGATTTTTTTTTTTGTCCCAGTCCAGCCCTGGTGTGTGTGTCACAGTTCTCTGTGTGTGTCACAGTTCTCTGTGTGTGTCACAGTTCTCTGTGTGTGTCACAGTTCTCTGTGTGTGTGTGTGTGTCACAGATCTCTGTCATCTCTGTACGCCACAAGGTGTTTCATCTGAAGTGTGTGTAGGCTTGAAAGGCACCATGGTGAGAAACGGTTCAGTTCAGCGTGTTCACCATAATCCAATAAATGTGAACTCATACACTAAGTAAATTGTTTAAATTTGGTTGTGAAATACATTCAATCAATTGCAGGACAACAAATGTTCTCATTAACAAACAAATGTTTAATAATTGTAGATAGTTAGAAAGAAAAAAAAACATAAATCAAATAAAAATCTAAATAAGGAAATACACAGTGCAACATTTCATGTGTTAAATCTGCCACTGATGTTAATTCTGTACACAATCATTCAATAATAAAATAAAAGGTTTCTAACACTTGTCAGTGTCTGTCTAATGTTTTTTTTTACTGAATTAATGACAACCAAATTAGATAATTCAGAACAAACCAATAGAATTGTATCTACAGTTTCCTCCACGGGTTGAAGCGTATGAGGAGCCTCATTTTAATTTTGACAAGTTTTATTCGCATGAATAAGTAAATTATCTACTAATTATAAAGCGCCTCCCGCCGATGTTTCGAATGTGGAACGGGAAACATCTGAGGACCAAAGACGTCACGTCTTTACATCTACAAATAGCCATTGATATTTATTTATATTGAGTGATTTATATACCAGTAATAATACTTTAAAGTCAATCCTAAACTCAACTGGGAGCCGGTGTACAGACCAGAGGACTGGTGTGATGTGTTCATATGTTCTGTATGAGCTGCATCTGTCTTTTTTGGGGAATTATTACAATAATCCACAATGGTGATAAAAGCAAGTCTTGACTGGAAAGAAAGCGATTCTTGTAATATTTTTGAGATGATATTCTGATTTAGTTATTGCTTTGACATGGCTACTTCTAGCCTAAATAACCTTGAATATGGTTACATGTTGTTTTTGCCAAAATAACTAGCGAGATGTTTGATATCCCATCATTTCAGCAAAGTCTACAGTGATTACAAGATGTTTGGTTTAATTTCTTTGACATGTTCTGTGTGTGTGTGTGTGTGTGTGTGTGTGTGTGTGTGTGTGTGTGTGTGTGTGTGTGTGTGTGTGTGTGTGTGTGTGTGTATATACAGTGAGGAAAATAAGTATTTGAACACCCTGCTATTTTGCAAGTTCTCCCACTTAGATCCCACTTAAATCATGGAGGGGTCTGAAATTGTCATCGTAGGTGCATGTCCACTGTGACAGACATAATCTAAAAAAAAAATATCCAGAAATCACAATGTATGATTTTTTAACTATTTATTTGTATGATACAGCTGCAAATAAGTATTTGAACACCTGAGAAAATCAATCTTAATATTTGGTACAGTAGCCTTTGTTTGCAATTACAGAGGTCAAACGTTTCCTGTAGTTTTTCACCAGGTTTGCACACACTGCAGGAGGGATTTTGTCCCACTCCTCCACACAGATCTTCTCTAGATAAGTCAGGTTTCTGGGCTGTCGCTGAGAAATACGGAGTTTGAGCTCCCTCCAAAGATTCTCTATTGGGTTTAGGTCTGGAGACTGGCTAGGCCACGCCAAAACCTTGATATGCTTCTTACAGAGCCACTCCTTGGTTATCCTGGCTGTGTGCTTCGGGTCATTGTCATGTTGGAAGACCCAGCCTCGACCCATCGTCAATGCTCTAACTGAGGGAAGGAGGTTGTTCCCCAAAATCTCGCAATACATGGCCCCGGTCATCCTCTCCTTAATACAGTGCAGTCGCCCTGTCCCATGTGCAGAAAAACACCCCCAAAGCATGATGCTACCACCCCCATGCTTCACAGTAGGGATGGTGTTCTTGGGATGGTACTCATCATTCTTCTTCCTCCAAACACATTTAGTGGAATTATGACCAAAAAGTTCTATTTTGGTCTCATCTGACCACATGACTTTCTCCCATGACTCCTCTGGATCATCCAAATGGTCATTGGCAAACTTAAAGAGCATCTTGCAGGTAAAAAAAAAATCTAAATGAATATATAATCGTGTATGAAAATACCATATGAAAAGATAATGCAGGATTTAAAATGTTTTAAAACGACATAAGGACACCAATTTAGTAGATAAAGTGAGCGTTTCTTTGACTGCTCGTACAAACCGCTTTTTTTCAACATCGCGTCATTTTACGTCACACGAGGGAGATGTCTGCCGCAGCTCAGTGCAGAATAGGTTGGTATTCAGTAAGAGCGGTCGTGAGTCAGTGTGTTTTCACTAGTTTTTGTATTTCAATTTATCATCATCATGGTAAATTTTTGTGTTTGTGGATCTTGCAAAAACTCCAGCCTGTCAGGACATCGAGTCCACCGGTTTCCTAACAAGAAAATGGACGGTGCTATCTTTCGTGCCTGGGCGCGGGTTGTGCAGGTGAAGAGACGAGATTTCTCTTCCGCGTCGGCTTCGGAAAACGCGGTCGTGTGTAGCGTTCACTTCATTTATCCCGGCGATATGATGGAGTTCAACATGGGATACCGAAGTAAGAACCGGGTGAGACTCAGAGCTGGTGCGGTTCCTTCAGTGCACGCATCTTCGGGTTCTCCCGCCGGATGTAGGCGCGAGCACAACATCAACTGGCAAACGCAATGTAAGCGGAACGAAACTGAGCTACTCGTTATTGTGTTTGTGTGGACTGTTTATCAGTTTGAACCAGTGCAGCGCGAGCCTGATCAAGCAACACTGTAACCGCGAGATCCAGTAAATAAAGCATCCAGTATCCAGTGTCCACAGATCAGCAACATTCACCATGTCTTTACTGTAGTAACACTAACTGCAACCATGGAAGTTTGGCATTTTCCACTAAGGCCCAGTATGCATCCACCTCCCTACAACACTGACTTTCCTCAGCTGTAAACATTGCCTCGCATTTCCCACACAAGCACCTATGGAACAAAAAACGTATCAGGAATAAATATCTCTCTGTCTCTCGATGAGAAACCGGTAAGTTATATCACGTAACGTTAGTCTGGGCGGATATTAATGAGCATGACAAACGCCTGATCAAAGCTTAGTTTCTGTTATTGTAAGTTCCAATATGTTCTGTCTAACATTAATCCTGGCCTGTCCCTGCTCTCTTGGCAGCCTAGCAGGCTCATAATTGTATGGCTGTGGTCCGTCAACAATTTCCACAGCGTCCGAAATGTCATTGCGATCCATTTTTCCCTGTTGTTTGAATCGACCGCTCTCCCTCGTGCTACGTCACGCCCGTCACGCCCATTTTCAGATGCGGAAGTAAAATTTTCTCACAAAAACGACTCCAGAAGCCACTGTAGCGTATTTATAATTTTTTTTTAAAGAACATCTAGCTCCTACATTATTTTTCTATACATTGACTTGTTGGGTCTTCTAACCTGCAAGATGCTCTTTAAGATGGGCCTTGACATGTGCTGGTTTAAGCAGGGGAACCTTCCGTGCCATGCGTGATTTCAAACCATGACGTCTTAGTGTATTACCAACAGTAACCTTGGAAACGGTGGTCCCAGCTCATTTCAGGTCATTGACCAGCTCCTCCCGTGTAGTTCTGGGCTGATTTCTCACCTTTCTTAGGATCATTGAGACCCCACGAGGTGAGATCTTGCATGGAGCCCCAGTCCGAGGGAGATTGACAGTCATGTTTAGCTTCTTCCATTTTCTAATGATTGCTCCAACAGTGGACCTTTTTTCACCAAGCTGCTTGGCAATTTCCCCGTAGCCCTTTCCAGCCTTGTGGAGGTGTACAATTTTGTCTCTAGTGTCTTTGGACAGCTCTTTGGTCTTGGCCATGTTAGTAGTTGGATTCTTACTGATTGTATGGGGTGGACAGGTGTCTTTATGCAGCTAACGACCTCAAACAGGTGCATCTAATTTAGGATAATAAATGGAGTGGAGGTGGACATTTTAAAGGCAGACTAACAGGTCTTTGAGGGTCAGAATTCTAGCTGATAGACAGGTGTTCAAATACTTATTTGCAGCTGTATCATACGAATAAATAGTTAAAAAATCCTATTTTGTGATTTCTGGATTTTTTTTTTTAGATTATGTCTGTCACAGTGGACATGCACCTACGATGACAATCTCAGACCCCTCCATGATTTTCAAGTGGGAGAACTTGCAAATTAGCAGGGTGTTCAAATACTTATTTTCCTCACTGTATATAGCCTGATCTATTCCTGTGCTAATGTTAGAAATCTGTTCAATTTTCACTGACAGCCCAACTGTTGCCTTGTTTTAGCCTAGACGTCTGGGCCGTGTTCGTTTGGCTTAGACGTCTTTAAAACACAAAACCTCTCTCTTCTAAGTGTGAGCTGAACGTTAACACTTTATAAAACTGTTCCTTCATTATGAGTAACTCAGGAACTAATGAGTAACGCACTATTAACATTCTAGTAACTACATTAACTAAGAAACTCTAAAGAATTAGTGAGTAATAGCGTTCAGAATGTGTTTATTCTCTATTACTAATCAATAACTACTTTGTCCATTCCTCCCAGAGAACTACAGGTTCATAATTAACATGAATAAAGTATAATATATAATAAAAGGTAACAGAAACCCACTATCAGTTAAACCACTAAACCTATTAATTATTATGACCGCCGCTAGCGTAGCTAGCGAAAGCGGTCATATAGGGATTGTCAAAGTTTTTTTTTTGTTTTTTTTTCGTCACCTACTGAATTTTCCGTCAACGATACCAGGGACACCGAAGCACCGGGGAACATGAAATTTGGTGGGCATGTAGCCCCACTAGACTTTTACGGAAAAATTTCGTTTGGTCCCCGGGGGCCACTCCCCCCCCGAGCTGGGCCCCCCCAAACCCCAAAAATGCAGTTTTTCCTACATAACTACCTGAACCATGGCACCGAGGATGAAGAAATTTTTATGGTATGTTGGTCTTAAGGGCCCACATCAACCTAGCCCATAATCACTCATTTGTGATTTACGCCACTCCCATAAAAAATGAAAATGCAATATTATTCTGCTTTAATCGCCCCTATCTTCAGTTGAGATGTTCAGAACTGCACCATATTTCATGTGTATGATTAACTTGACATCCTCTGGGGGTATGCTAAGTTTCGTAGAATTTCATCCATGGGGGGGGGTATAAAATAAATTCATTTATGTGCACATGTACACTCATTTTTTAGTGACTGTACACTCATCGGCCTGTAGATGGTGCTGTTGAGCGAAGGGTTGCTAGTTTAGGATGATACTGTCACACACACACATGCAGGAATACAAACAAACGCAAGCATGCACACACACTGACATCCACACGCACAGACAGACACCCATACAAATCCACATGCACAGACATACACACACAAACACACACTATTCTGTCCCTCTGTGTTCTATAGTATTGTATTAGTTCGCTGGTGCATTTCTTTATTTTCCCACTTGGGGCCAGTATCTCCTTTAGTGTTTCTTTTGGGTTCTTCTTCATGGATTATAACGCGTGTTCTTCTCGGCGCTCTGTTGTGATGTGCTGACGCAGCAGGAAAAAAGTTTGTTACACGCGGTGTGAGAAAATGTCCGGAGGTCAGGTGTTGACATTCCTCACTCTTCTCAGTCCCCTTATATCTTTGGGAAGCTTGGACATGCCATAATCTGTAAGTTATTAGTGGCCAATTTTGTATTTCTAAATGTTTAGATACTTTTCTGGTACTTAATAGGTTATTTTAACTCTCTCAAACAAAAAGGTTGTTTGTGATCGAAGTCAAGCTAATGTTGCTAGCTTTTGTTTAGTATGTGGTTGTACAATATCTTATAAGTCAATGTGAACACAGCTTTTACTGAACTTAGGTCGTCAGGTTGTACATACAGGTTGTTAAAAGTAAAACAGTAGCTTTTGTTTTACTGTGGAGCTTTGATTTAAGGCATGCTGAGTTCATGCTCTACTAAATCTAACTAAAGAGGAAAGAGTCGACCTGTTATATGTTTACAGATATTTTGAACAGTATTTTGAACTACTTGTGAATCTGTGCACTGAAGCTGCAATTAACTGCAGTATATTCCCCAACCACATGGTGGCAAACTGAATCATTTAAAGATGTAATGTTTAATTCTTATATCTTGAACTCTGCTCACTTCAAGTATTTAAATTCACAGCAATGAGTCTTGGTTTGTTAAATAATGTATTTTATTGAAATTTGCTTGTATGTTCACAGTTTTACAATCAAAAGAGAGGTCTTCAGTAAAGACAAGACACTAAGAAGAAAACTGTGTCCTGTTATTCCTGGAACCACCTTCTCTTACTGTTTTGCTCGTACACACATGTACACACACAGACACACACATGCACAAACACACACACATACACACACACACAGACAGACATGCACATACTACTACTTTCTTTGTATATACATAAATACGCAATACAGCCAAATTACTCCACCTCATTTATTTTCGTGGAAAGCCAGTGCAGGCCTGAGCGGCGGTCATATTTTGTACCGCCATGCGGTACATCTAGTTTGTATTCGTATTATCAGTATTCTGAAAAACATAAATATTGACTGAAGTCATTATAAGCATTAGATATTTTTGTAAGATTTTGAATATAATCCTTCTGATGGATTTAGTAACACTAGTGTTTCCATGATCTTCACTTTAGAAAACTGATCCTAATAATTAGTTCCTTTAGAAGGATGTAGTAACACTTGAGTCATTACTAATGGGTTACCGTTATACATTATTAATATTAATTATGAACCTGTAGATCTTAGTCTTCAATGAGGGATGAAAAATAAAAGTTATTGATTAGCTAATAGTGAACTAACACATTTAACTGAGCGCTTACTTATTCATTAATCAGAGTTTCTTGTTAGTTAATAGAATGTTAATAGTGTGTTACTCATTAATGAAGGAACAATTATTATAAAGTTACCATTAGTATTGATGTGTGTGTTCAGTTTATATTGTATTGTTCTGTCATCTTTACTGTATTGTTCCTACTTTTTCAGATAAATCAGTGTATGTTCATCATGTGTGTGTTCTCTGTTTATGTCGATTTGTTCTGTCATCTTGCTGTTGTTACTCGTCTGCAGTGTGTAGGCCCGATGCGGTGTGTGTGTTTTTCTGTTCATGTTCACAGGTTTAAGCTTGCAAGTTATTTTTAGTGCAAATCCACTGAGCGCCTGTGACGGGGGAATCTGTAGTTGTGGAGAATACCCACAGGTGTGTATCAGTGCATTTGACGTCACAGAGAAAAGTGCAAACTTGAAGATTTCTTCTCTCTCCCACAAACACAACAGTTCTTCATTGCAGGTTCACAAATCCTATTTTACAAATCACTAATTAGGAAACTCGTACACACACATTTGCTGCAGTGAATATCGTGCAAAACGCATTTACACCCGCATCAAAAACTGTGAAGTCACAGACGATCCGCAAATCATGATGTGAATTCATCCAATGAGAGTTTCACACCTGCAGAATATTCATTAGTTCACGCTCTTAGTTTCTGCGCAGGTTTAATGGATTATTTCAAAAAAGGTAAATATAGTTTCAACGTGAATTTAAACTACAATTGTTTGTCGTTTCGTAACCGTTTATAATGTTTTTATTAGTTTGCATATTTTGTGTCCCTGACTGAATGCAGACATTCACATCATGTAATGTGTAAAGAATTAAAACCCTGTTAATGATCAATAAGTTCTCTAGACGCCTGACAGAAATAAAGTCAGTCTGGTTAGTAATAAGTGAAGCTGTTTGTGGAGTTGTTAAATCCTCTGCTGAGATCTGTCTTTTCTCTTTAGGGGATTTCATCTGAGGCTGAGGTCAGTGTAGATCTTGTGTTTCTGCTCGTCTCTTCTTCTGTTCTCTTCTTTCCTTCAGTGAAGCTTGTTAGCAGGTTTGTTAAGGCTGAGATGACTCAGTAGATTTTGTGGTTTGAATAAGGTAAAGTTCTGGTTTATTTCTTTGCTCTTGGCTGAGTGTAGTGCATCTCTGTGAGATCCGTCAGTTCAGTGTTTATATAGTGTTGGTTAAACTCCTCCACTGGTGCTACTTTTATAGGCGGATACAGTATCAATATCAGAATCTTACACTCACAGTCATTGAAGCCACACACTCCCACCCCAATACTTCCTGTTTTATAACTGTGACTACAGAATCTCTCAGTGAAATGAGTTTCTCTCCATCTCTGCTGAGATCATCACAACTTTTGAATTCCAGTAAATGCTGAAGACAATCCTTACTGAACAACACAACATTAAACCAACAAGGCACTCACAACAACAACACCAAAATCTCTCTATATTTCTCCTCTGCTCTTGCTGGTCTCCTAATCTCACTTTCTAATTAACCTGGTATTATATTCTAGAAATATTGTGACTTTGTGGCAAATTTCTTGTGATATTCCTCGTAAATGAATAATCTGCTAAATTAATAAATATAAATCTTACAGTCCAGTATGTTTTTCTTCCTCGTCTGCAGTGTATATATACGCCCTATGCAGTGTGTATTTTTTTCCAGCCCGGTTTTCCCCATAAGCAACTCCCTTTCCCAAATGAATAAACATCGTTGGTAAAACGATCCAGGTCATTTTCCCCTTCAACTTCATACAAGCAAAAGTTACATAAAGTTACAAAGTAAATATTGCTATACTGTATGGGGTCATATACAAAATATGACATAATTTAAAGCTCAATACCATTTTCCTCGAGACAAAGACAAAGATAATATATACATTCACACTCACTATCCTCCTGGGACCCAGGAATAGACTTTTGTCACTGTAGTGGACATTATATTTTAGTGAATTTCTCTGACATCATACATGTCACATGTCACACCTGCAAAGAGCACATTCAGGGCTTTTCAGAAACACCAAATGTTTGGAGGTTTCACCATGAAAACAACTTCTCCTTGGTCTTAAAAATGTCTGACAATAATTTTGTGATCAAATGTAGGAAATATGATAATATATTGTAATTATAATTTAAATCGGACGATTTAGACTAAATTGTCCTAAGATAGTCCTAAGCTTGTCCTAAGCTAGACGAAATTGTGTGGCATATAGTGTTGTAGCCGCGTCTGTTCGACTGGTAAAATGTTAAGGCTACTCAGTTTTGTGGTTAGCCATGTTCTTCATGTACATGGGCGGAAATCGCGGGGGGGTCAGGACCCCCCCTATCTGAGGGTTGTCCCCTCCTAAAAATATAATTTAAATATGTGTATTGTAAATAATATAATAAAATAATTGTTTAAGTAGTAAAACAAGAAAAATGCAAACAGGGTAACAACAAAAAAACGTTTTAACATTTTGAGTCCCCTTGCCTCACAGTGCTTTGGTCCACTGCCTGCTCTTCATCACAAACTTAGTGGGAGAGAACAAGGTTTTTCAGTTATGAAACTCCCGTAAGTCAAGGCTATTTTATTCACTTTAAACCTCGGATGAAGTGATTATTTTTTCTTTAATACAGATTATGCTGCGTCATTAATAAATCATGACAATTTTTTTATGATAACCCACATGGAAATAACCTATATAAACATATATGTTTTAATACAGGTTTTGAATATATGTGACATATATAAAATTGGCCGTTTTCCTATATTATATGTTTACCTATATATGCGTGCATATATGCACCTATATGTTCACCTACTATGAAGTTATGTATAAAAATGCATTAAGTACATAAATTCAAATACAAAGTTTGTAAATTATTTAGTTTTAATTTTTGCATTTCAAATTTCACAACTTTAACCAATCTCTAATTAAGTACTTAATAGCAAATGTACAGTCAATGTCTGTTAAATTAACTAAACATATAATATAAGTACAGAATACCTGCACATTTACAGTATTACTCATTAAACAAACACTGCACATCAAGTGATACGTGAATGATAGAAAATACAATCTTAATATATAATTTAGATTAGAACATGTAAAAATATCCACATTAAAAGGCAATTGCTGTATGCCTTTATACTCTAATATAACTTATTTTACACATTTACAATTACATTTTATCCAAAGTGACTTAAAAATTAAGAGAACAATAGAAGCAACAAGTGCAGTGACAAGTCCCAGTTAGTATAGCACAGTACACATAGCATTTTTTTTTTTTAACAAAGATTTAGTATTATTGGGTCAAGTGTTTATAAAAAGATGGATCTTTAGAGGTTTCTTGAAAATGTGTTGAGTTGCGCCGGTCATCCCACCAGCAGGGAACAGTCCAGGGAAAGGTCAGTGAAAGTGATTTTGTGTCTTTGGGATGATGGCACCACAAGGCGCCGTACACTTGTAGAACACAAGCTTCTGGAGACACACAGATCTGAAGCAGTGAGTTTAGGTCTTGCTGCAGCATTTGGATCAGTTGCAGAGGTTTGACTGATGCTGGAAGGCCTGCCAGGAGAGCATTACAATAGTCCAGTCTGGATAGAACAAGAGCTTAGACAAGGAGTTGTGTGGCTCCGATAGGAAGGGCCGGATCTTTCTGGTGTTGTATAAGGCAAATCAGCAGGATCACATAGTTTGGCTGAAACCATAAGCAGTTCTGTCTTGGCAAGGTTGAGTTGAAGGTGAAGGTCATTCATCCAGCAAGAATTTTCCATCAGGTAGGCTGAGATGTGAACAGCAACCGTCAGATCCTCTGGCTGGAATGAAAAGTAGAGATATATGTCATTAAGTGATAGGAAAACCCATGTTTCTAAATGACAGAACCTAGTTACAATACAAAAAAATAGATGGGTGAAATCTAACACAATCGTGGTCTTACTGTAGCAAAACCAAACCTTGTGCAGCTCCAGTGGCCTCACAAGGATCAAATGAATATTCATATTGGAAAATATAAAATAAAACAAATTACATTTTCTGCCACTTTTAGTGCAATCATATGGAATCAGAAGACTCGGCCATTACAATATTTTAAATTACTTCTTCCCATACCTTGTTTGCCATGATCATTCTGCTTTCCACTTGACCTGAAATCACAAAAAAAAAAAAAATAATATTTACAACTCAGTATTACATTACACATGTCAGAATATGTTCCACTGGGACAATGCAAAACCTCAACTGACTTTATAAGCCTAATATATGCACATAAGCATTTTATAGCTACCTGTTGGCGAGCATGCAGCCAGAATATGCAATTTATCATGTTGTGTTCATATTCTATGTGCTTTCCTATATCATCAACAAGTAACTTAACAGTATTTACTGAATTCGTTTTCTTAACGGTCTTGATGGCCATGTTAACCCTTACGAAAATTAACTATAGTTTAACCAAAAAAAAAAAAAAAACCTTGGTAACGTTAGGTCTATTTGTAGTATAACTGTGGTTATTAAAAATGGTAATAAAAATCCACCAAAAACGTGGTTACTATTTTTTAAGAGAAGAGTTTTCAGCTTCCAGACGGTGTTTCAAAATGTCCCGCCATTTAAAAGATTGATTTACTGACAGATACTATCGTGTATTAACAAAGATTGTACACACAATTAAACGTACTTTGATATGTATAACAAGTCTACGAAAGCTTGTTTTAGGTCTTTTGAGGTGTGGGTATCTAACGTTAACAGATGGAAAATGTAAAGATGCATGCTACATTTTCAGTGTTTTGCCCTCCAGCTCTCGCCAGTTAACTGAACATCATTTAACATGCTAAGATTAGCTTGAAAACTGTAACGTAAACTTAACACAAATGTAATATAAAATATCGTTCACATGTAACGTTAGACTCTTACCTCAGCCGGTGATCGGTTGGCATGATGTCCACTGTGACGAACCAGGCTCACTGAAAAGGGCGTTATTTCCGAAGAATCCAAACCATTGATCTATATGACATTATATAGATCAGTGATCCAAACGGACTGACTGACGACAGGGCTCCTGCTCACACTCTCGACGAATACGATTGCTTTGAACCACTGTTAATCTCACAATCCACTTCACAAGAGTACCGTAGACTGAATTCAAATCTCCCGCTTTCAGATCCAAACTCGACTGATCATCAGCTAACCGTTGTGGGCGGGGCTAAACAGCGGAAACGTAATGGCGGCGAATTTGAATCTGCGTCATCGCGCGCTCACGCACACACACACACACACACGCACACACACACACACAAAGCCCTGAATGTGCAGCAACGGAGATTTGGAAAAATATTAATAAAATATACATGAAATTATGGGAGAATAAGACAATGAAATAATGATCAAAATGAGCATCTATTTGCAAGACAAGATTAAAAGACTATAGCCTATGCAATAAAAAATAATTCAATGTAGGCTACTGTATGTACAAATACTATTATTTAACCTTAAAAAACTCACTTTAACCCCCACATGCTTAATAATCTGTAAGGACAACATATTGAATAGATGCCGATTTCTGCAGTTATACCTTCTTTTCTTTGTTTTCTAATTTCACAGAAAAAATCTGTAAAATATTACTTTGTAAAAATACAGACAAGTTCCTTTTAAAAAACGTAAAATTGATGTAAAACCAAAATACAAGCAATTACCTGTAAATTTAATAGTGGACCTTAAATTACAGCAAATATCTGTAAAATAACAGGCATTCACTATAATGGCAAAACGGTAAAATCCTGTAAAAAACAATACAGACCATTACCTGTAAAATTACACTTTTTTTTTACAGTGTAGGCAACATAAATAAAAGCCCAAAATGTAGAAATGTACATTATTTATTTACTTAACAACAATCAAATAGTACAAGAACAAAAATAAGACAAAAAACTGAACAGAAAAAAAAATATCTTTTTGATCTTCTCCGCTCCGTGAGCTTCGAATTGATAGATGTGCCTATCAGAGCTAGGCATCATGTATGACAGTTGCCAAAGTGAGATATGAGCTACAAAATGACCATCCTGCCATGAGCTATATACACTCTAAGAAATGATATGTTGGCTTTAATTAACTATTTTATGTCAACCGGTCCCACATAACTGGGTTATGTTGGATTTATGTAACATTATTTATTTCAATAAACTTAAGTTCATTACATAAGGTTAATCCAATGCCGTTTAGTTGAATAAGGTTAACAGTCTTAATTTTGTCCAAAACAATTAAGTTAATTAAGTTCAATTATCCTAAAATTAATATTTTTACATTCAACCAAAACAAATAATCCAGTTTCATTATGAGTTTATTCAATGAATACATTCACTTTTTCTTTTTTTACAATTTTGTTTACATTTTTACAAACATTTCCATTGTGAACATTTACACAATAATTACTCTGTAAAGACTGCCTTCACTTTTCAAGAAAATAATTAATTTAAAAAAAAAGAAGCATATTGCCTTTAGGTGAAAGGATTTATCAATCATTACTTATAAAGGTGTTCTGCAAAAAAAGCAGCAAATAATTTATCAGTTGTTAAAAACAAGACTATTATTCAAAGGAATGTAACATGGTTGATATTGAAACAAAAGTACTGTAATAGTCAACAGTGCAACATTATAGAAAGCGCAGAAATGTTCCTAACCTTAGATTACAGGAGATTATTTTTCAGGCGTAAATAAGACCAAGCATCGAAGAACACACTTATGCACATTGTTCAGGTTGTCATGTATTTAGATGCTGTAAATCATGATGCCAACATCTTTGTAAGGATCTGTAGCCTCTGCTCCTTCATGTTTGACCACATAGATTCCTAAGGTGGTCTTGCGTATTGAGGTTAGGACTTCATGTTCAACATCCTAAAAAAAAAAAAAAAGTCAAATACAAAAAGCAACAATTAAAAACAGATCAGTTGGTTTTAGAGAAACATACAAGATTTTTTATAAATGTAAATAATTTACCATGCACAAGGTTTGAGAGGGCCTAGTCCAGGTAAACAGCAAGTGCTTTCAAGATGCATTCACCTTTTCCCAGTGGTGTCATTCTGAACAATGAGACAAATAAGCAGTGTTCAGAATAATTAACACAAATTATGCCAAAGTTATTTATACAAGAGCCAAAAAAAATATTATCTGCAACTGCATCTGTGAGGGCCTCAAAATTCAGAGAACCAGTACAATAAAACTAATAAATGGTTCTAAACCAAAAGCTTTGCAACAGAAAAGCTATTAAATAATCTTGGATGTCAGAGCTGTTCCAATTGTAGGTGCATAAATCACAAATCTGATGCTGCTGAGAAATAGGGTAAAGCGACGAACAAGCTCTGAAATTAAAACAGAATTAAGCATATACATATTAACATTCCAGACCGTATATACCAAAATTCAAGGGATACCCAACAATTCTGTATTTTTTTACTGACACTTATGTCATTCAAACTCCCAAAGTCTTTTTTCCTTCCTAGGAAATTAAAATTTTCCTGGTTTTCCTGCTCTTTTCTGTCATTACAATGACAGTCAATGGTGAGTTATTCTTCCGAAGCTTCAATAGCATCAAACAATTGCATGTGACTTTAGAAGCTTCAGAACAGGAACTCACCGTTGACTTTTATTCATGGACAGAAATGAGCAGGACAACCACATAATTTACCTTTTTAGTTAGAAAAGCTAAAAATAAAAGGGATTCGGTGACATGAAGCTGAGTAAATAATGTTCATCTTTGGGTATACTATTTAATCTATAGTGAATTATTGTCAGATTTAAAGTGATGAAGAATATAACAGAACATACCAGATTCATAACTGATAGGATGCTTATGATCTTCTGTGCCGCTGTTCCTTCTGTCTTTTTGAAATTTTTGAGGAGCTGGGTTTAGAAATGAACAAAAAGGACAAATCAGGTTGGATGCTGATAAATTTGTGAATCGTTACAATATTATCATACACTAACAGTATTTCTTTAACAGCATTTATCTGAATTACATCTAAAAGACTTCAATTTATAATGTGGAATTGCATACAATAACCATCCAAGCAATTCATCACAACTGACATTACTTATAAAGACTTACCTCTAAAGAGTGCTGGCTATCTGTTATTAAATTCAGCGACGAAAGGCAAATCTTCAATCATCTCATGCCTCCTGTGCGTAAATGTTCTGTCCATCAGCACCTTGATAACCTGCATAAGTATTGAGCATAAGTGGGACCACAGCGAATTCCATGTTTTAAAACTTTGTCTGTGTCCATGTACCAACCTGAAGTGTAAAAGCTTAGATCTGGATGTGTGAGAAGAGCCACAATCTATGCACCTCACATGTAGGACTCCAAAATTCTGAGGAAACAAAAAATGAATATGTGAGTCAAAGAATAATAATAATACAAAAAAAAAAAAAAAAAAAAAAAAACTCTAGGTTGCTGACTAATAAACTGTAGTAAAATTATTTTGGATGACCTAATAAGCTGTTTATTGCCATAGGCCCATGTGTTATTCTGTACTTCAAAAGTTTCAGAGTTATTATCTGACATTAAATAAAAATGCTCAACATTAAGGAAGTTATTAAAATGTATACTAAAACTAGATAAAACTGGTTTATTGGGGCACAACATGGAGAAACTCTTATTAACTAGCAATTTTATATTAAAAAATAAGGTCATTTGCCATTTTTTGTATGGGTGAATTCAAACATTATCAAAGTTTAGCGAGTTTAAAAGATCACATAAGAGCTAAAAAATGCTAACAACACCACTTGAGGACGAGTGCTAAAAGCAACTTCAATAAAATACCAACAAAAACAGCGATTGACTATTCTAATTTACTGACAGCCTCAATATTAAAGGATAGGAAGTAAAATAACTCACCTTTTGGTCCAGATAAATACAAAATGTTGATTGCATCCTCCGTTTGAGCATGATTTGATTCCCTCAAAATGGAGAACAAGCGCTAAAAGATAAGTGTCGCATTTAACGTGCTTTGAAATATTTGCGCATGCGCAAATATAGCTCCACCTGTTGACCAAAGTGCGGTACTGCAGCAGTAACACAACTGCATTTCGTTAATTTAACTTAAGTGAGTTGTGTAAATTTGACAAATTACTTTTTCTAATTCTGTCAACACAACTGTTTTAGTTTTAATGCACAAACACAAGAACATTATTTAATTTGAGCATAGTTACATTTCTTTGGATCAACAACAGCCATGTTTCATTTTTTAGAGTGTAGGAGACATATCTTGTATGTACATAGGGCTTACATGTGGATATAAAGAAGCAATACAGGAGACCTATATGGCCTGTATATGCACATATATGCACCTCAGTTTTGCCTATATGTGGCATATATACGCATATATGCTGCATATAGGTTTCATATATGTGCATATATCCACATATAGGTTCTTTCCATGTGGGAACCAATGTACTTTTGTCACCGATGTAGTCCGCCTCGCTATGTTGGCGATTATAACCTTGTTTTATACAATCTGTGCGTTTACCGCGATTGTTTAAAACCGTTCCCTCACACAAACCCATAAAGTGTACGCATACACTGTGTGTAGTCTTGTAGATTAACTGTTAGACAAGTGCAGGTGCGCATTTAGATTTTCACGCTTTCACTGTGTGATTTAGTCAGTTTATATCATTTAATATAGTTAATCTAATATAATATCACACAAAGAGTGCAGTTTTTCTCCAGATATTAACATGATAATAAATGTGATTTAATAAATTGATAAATGAAAAGTTTACTTTTAGACACCATATTGCCTGTTTTAACTCTATTTCGCCAACGAAAATAGTTGAAAACTAAGCCATATAGCACTGTATTTGCGTCTCTGAGAAACACACAAGGTATTTCCTTACTGTATTATGAATCAGCTTTTTTAACCGAATCAGTTGAATCTCAATGACTCACTCATTAACAATGAATTCGCTAGTTGATTTTACGAACGTTCCATGATTGTCAGACGTCACTGGTGGGCGATGGCATTTCCGGTCTAAAGTTACGCGCTTCATCGACGACGCCGGTAACTGTCAGGTAAAACGAGGACCCGATAAACATGGCTTTTTACACCAGATCCCTTCAACATCTGCCAAGGATAACGATAAACGACGTACACCGAATAATTCAAGCGTCATCATCGGCTCCTAAGAGCAAGAGGGAAAAGGGTTTCAAGATATACGTCTCTTCATTCATTGACAGTTATGAAGGTAAGTTATGCTATGTCTTTAGCTAGCTGTAGCCCTAACGTTAGCGATGATGCTAGGTGACATTAGGCTAGAAAATAACCCCAGTATCAAGTAAAGATCTACAGACAGGGAGAGTCAGCATCCGTGCTACCTGTCATAGATCTTTGAGGAAACATGAGAAACCTCACACCATCAGAGTAGGATGAAAGACAGTTCAGTTGTTCGTCTGATCCAACCAGTTCTGTTCCAGTTATGTTCTGGGGCTTCAATTTGGCAATGATGGGTTGGCAAAACTGGCAAACAAATGTATAATTACCTAAACAAGTTGAACCAAACGTTTGAAGTAGGTAACACTGATGACACTTGCCTGCCCTATTAGTGTTCTAGTAGACCTACCATTTCTATATGAAACCCCAGAAGCTGGTTGTTGAGACAGTTGTTTTGCTGTTTATATTGTGTTCTGTTTAACTTACTTTCTTACTAACCCTAAAGTAATCTCATTCTCTAACTCATAGTAGCTAACTTGAAAAATAATGCAAAATGCACCTTTGACTTTTAGATATCTGATCAGTTTGTGATCTCTGCTGATTATAACACACTTTTTTGTTTTTTAAAAGATTGTCCTTGAAGACTCCACCCCTGTTCAGCTCTATGAGGCCGAGTGCTCCTGTGTGGCTGGCAGAGCCTTACTGTGCGTTCACACCGCAGGCGGCGAGAGCGTCAAAGTGGCCGGAAGCCATTCATTTTCAATGAGAGCCGGCGGCGAGCTCCGGCGAGGGCGGCGCGGTGCGTCTTGGATGGCGAGACCGGCGAGAAGAGTTGAAAACAAGTCAACTTTATGGTAATAAGCTATGACGCGGTTCGGCGGCAACCAGTGGCAACCAATCGGAATGTAAAAGTCCTCCGTCTGAGAGGATACAAGAGAACACAATCCGGTAAACTTTGATTCCGACCACATTAGTTCCTAAGCAAAATGGAGGAAAAATTAATCGTTTCTGTTGCGGGTTTCCCGTTATTGTACGACTTGTCATCCATAGTGTTGTCAGTTTGATTAGAAAAAGCCGCGCAACACTTATTTATAGGCAACATTTTCGCGCTAGAACTTCTTTGAACTAAAAACGCTTGTTTTTTCAGCAGGAATGCAATTCATTTGCTCAAAATAATAATGATTTTGACCAATTGCAGCTATGGTTTTTGTGGCCACCTTTGAATAAAGTTTGAAAAAAATCACGCATTCTAATCTACGTCAGAGCGTCAAAGCGTCCCCGAATCTTTCTACGGCGTCGGTGGCAGGGCGGCGAGAGCGAATTTTGCCGCTCTCGCCGGCGGCGGTGTGAAAGTACAGTTATGCAATCATAACGTTGCATCACTGTATCAGACTGCTCATTACTCACAGTTAAACATCACAGCTGTACCGCCTGTTTTGAGCTGCACAGAGAGCGAACAACGTTGGCACAAACCAAGAACTATGGTAAACTTTAAGCAGCTTAATTCCATGCTTATGCAAGATTTGCCTATAGTCCCATTCTGTGACCTCTGAAATGCCTTTTCATTTATTATTGATAGGGTGTGAAGCCGGGCCGTGTGAGTGACATGGTGGTGCTGTCTGCAAAGCCCAAACAGAGGACGGTAGCAAATGCTGTCAGGTATGTCCAGTATGTCTTGTTCATTTTGAATTAATCAACTAATATGATTATGGTTGTCTAAATATACAGTACAGGCCTAACGTTTGGAAACATTACATTTTTTAATGTTTTTGAAAGAAGTTTCTTCTGCTTATCAAGCCTGCATTTATTTGATCAAAAATACAGAAAAAAATGTAATATTGTGATATATTATTACAATTTAAAATAATTGGTTTTCCATTTATTATACTTTAAATTATCATTTATTCCTGTGATGCAAAGCTGAATTTTCAGGATCATTACTCCAGTCTTCAGTGTGACATCCGGTCTATCACATGATCCTTTAGAAATCATTCTAATATGATGATTTATTATGAGTGTTGGAAACAGTTCTGCTGCCTAATATATTTGATGAGTAAAAGCTTAAAAAGAACTGCATTTATTCAAAATAAAAAAAATATTTTCTAATAATATAAATCTTCTTTACTATCACTTTTTATCAATTTAACACATCCTTGCTGAATAAAAGCATTGATTTATTTCAAAGAAAGAAAGAAAAAAAATTTACTGACCCCAAATTACTGACCAGTAGTGTATATTGTTGTTACAAAAGATTTCTATTTTTAAAACATTTGCTTCTTTTTTTTTCTTCTTTTTTTTACTTTTTATTCATCAAAGTATCCTAAAAAAGTATCACAGGTTATGAAAAAATATTAAGCAGCAGAACTGTTTCCAACACTCATAATAAATCAGAAGAATGATTGAATGATTTCTAAAGGATCATGTGATAGAGTGGAGTAATGATCCTGAAAATTCAGCTTTGCATCACAGAAATAAATGATAATTTAAAGTATAATAAATTGAAAACCAATTATTTTAAATTGTACGGTAATAATATATCACAATATTACATTTTTTTTCTGTATTTTTGATCAAATAAATGCAGGCTTGATGAGCAGAAGAAACTTCTTTCAAAAACATTAAAAATAGTAATGTTTCCAAACTTTTGGCCTGTACTGTAAATGTGCGTAGCGGTCCAATTTGAATTATGATATGCAACTCTACTTAGGAGCACTCTCTACAAAGCGATGCGGGAGGATCTGCCTGATCCTGATGTCCTGAGGGTGGCGGAAGCTTATGAAGGCTTTCCAGCGGACATAGCACCTCTCATTACCACCATGTCCATCAGTGCTGATGTCCCGTTGGTTGAGTCAGCTCTGGGAAAAGTTCAGGAGGGCAGCCCGATTTCGTACCAGCAGCCAGTGCCAGTCAGCCGCATTATTCTTCCTCACACTGGTGCTCCTCCACCCCCACCTCTGCCTTTAGATGGCTACAAACTGGAGCCCACTACATGCCAGTTTGTGTGCAGTCTCCACCAGCAGCTGCATCTGCAATCTCTGCAGACTTCCTTGGATACAGCGAGGAAAATAGAAGAATCAACAAGGGAGCAGAGTATGTCCACAGAGTGGCACCAAGTCAGAAGGATGAGAGTAACATCATCTCACTTCAGGGAGGTATGTCATGTTCGCAGTCAGTCTTCAGCGGAACAGCTTGCTGAAAGAATGATTAGGGGAGTGGCACAAACGGCATTGATGAAAAGAGGTCTGGCATTGGAGCCACTTGCCATTCAATAATATTGCAAAGCAAAGAACACTAACTACTGGCCATGTGGCTTTGTTGTACACCCTGATGCCCCCTGGTTAGGGTCTTCCCCTGATGGGGTTGTTTTCGACCCAACAGAGAACCCACCCTTTGGCCTGGTGGAAGTGAAATGCCCTAATGTAAAAAGTTATGTTGACTGTAAATACCTAAAGCTTCACAATGGCACCATGAATCTAAAAAAGCAACACGGTTATTACTGGCAGGTGCAAGGACAACTCCTGCTAACAGGTATGGACTGGTGTGATTTCGTTGTTTGTGCAGAGGAGGATATGATCAGTCAAAGGATCTACAGGGACCCAGAGGTTGCTGCCGTCATCAGGGAGAGGGGAGATTATTTCTATTTCTACTTTTATTTATCATCATGCATGAAAATTTAAAATCAACCCACCTCCCAAAACATGTGTTTGTGTGAAAATCAATGTTAATGTAAATAGTCCTCTTTAAAAAAATGCACACACATGTACATAAACAACAAACCTATACAATGTGCCTTTTGTTATTATGAATTCAGTGTTAGTAGTTAGATTACATTAGATTAGATTCACCTTCATTGTCATTTAGCAGAGTACAGGTACAGAGCCAATGAAATGCAGTTGACATCCAACCAGAAGTGCAAAGAAGCATTAAAGTACTGTTGAGTACTGGAATATGTGCAGTTATGTGGACTAGTTATCAACAAACTCATAACGCATACAAAATGTCAAACGTTGCACCACAATGTTTATTTACATAGTTTACATAGTTCATCATTACAAATATATACAAGGAGCCATGTTATTGTTGAGTGTAGTATGACAGCTTGTGTCTTTGTATAATAAATGTCTGAATTAACTCATGTATTTGTGTTCCTCCTGGTAGTGTAAAAGTAAATAAATAAATAAATGACAAATGTAAACATTGTCAATATTTTAGACAATTTTCTGAAAGGTATATCACAAGATACAAAAAAACAAACAGCATAGTAAATGACAAAATATATAAGCAGTATATGGAAGCTCATAGAGAAAAATACAGTCACATGCCAGTCTAGATTTTCACTGTTGAGTTACCCATGCCTTGACAAGGGGTCCATTTTAGTAGTTTACCAAGAAGCAAGCCACACTGAACAGCTGATCAATACTCCCACACACAGATAAGGGAATAAGTTTGTCAAACAGTTTATTCTCTTTAACTCTCCGGATACACCTTTCAACGTGAACCCGCAAACGGGCGATGGACTGTGTTTGTTCAACATCCTGTTTACTCATCTGAGTTTTCTTTGACAGAAAAGCAGGCCGGTAAACTTTGCAGGGTACAAGAGCATCCACAAGAAACCCCTTGTCTACCATAATTGCCATGTCAGCTGTGAGTAATTTTGTGATCCCCGAAATTCTGAAAATTTCCCTATCACTCATAGAACCTGCATACAGTGGAGAGACAAAGGTGATGGGACCATGGGGGGCAATGCCAATCATGGCCTTGAAAGTGGTGTGTGACTTGTAATTGGAGAACACCTCACTTTGCAGAACAAGAGATGAGGGTGTTTGACAAAATATTTCGGTACAGTCCAGCACCACTTGTGTGTCGGCGTATGGGGAAAACTCTGGTGGTAAGTGAGCTTGTACAACCTCTTTTGGTAGCCACAGCCTGATGGAACCAAGAAGGTAGTACAGAAAGTGTGTCCAGGTCGTTATAATTCTGCTGACAGTGGTGCGGTGGATACCAAAACGGTTGGCAAGATCACGGAGAGATAGGCCAACGGAGAGATGCATTAGGAACAGAAGTAACTCGTCTATGAGCGCAAGTTTCTGTTAAAGAGATTATAGAAAATAAACTTATATTAGCAAAAGTAAAATTACAGTTACATTTTTACTACTTAAGAGTAGATACACCACCTAATGAAATAAATATGGAACTTAAATGGGTCAGAACTATGTAACATGATTCGCCTTTGTAATGTGATTCATTGTACATAACATTACATTACATTTGGCTGACGCATTTTTAACCAAAGCGACTAACAACATGGTAAACAGTTTTAAGTTTTACAGCAATTCTCTCAACAATTCTAGGACTATTTAAAAAAGGAGTACAGTAAGAATAAGTGCATCAGTGAGTGCTGATTTTAAACAGTTGAGTGTCAGTTCTAGACAGGTGGTAAGTGCTAGGATCAGCAAGACTAGTTGTAAGTAGTGCTATGAGAGGAGATGTTCTCTGAAGAGCTGGGTCTTCAGGAGTTTTTTGAAGACCCAGCTCTTCAGAGGACATCTCCTCTCATTGTAGCCTTAAGTGTGCAGAATGCAGCTGGGTGGGGGTTTACTGGTGATGGACAGTGTGCTGTTTGGGGGCTATGGAGTGGGGGTAATGGAAGTCAGGTGCATGTGTGTGTGTGTGTGTGTGTGTGTTATCTGGGTTAGTATAGTAAATATGCATTAATCTACGAAAGCCTGATGACATAGCTTACTGTTGATCTGTGTTGAGTTGCACCAGCTGCACTGGCACTGGTGACCCGCACCATCTTGGTATTCGCGGCTGACTCCACAAGTTGCCAAAAGGCCTTGAAATGCTGGTATGATGCAAATCTAGCAATGAAACAATTATGTTGGGTTAATTTAACTTCAAATGAAATTCGATGTAATGGTAGACATTGATTTCAAAACGATTTGGTAACACTTTACAATAAGGTTCATTAGTTAACATTAGTTAACTCCATTAGTTAACATGAACTAAGAATTAACAATACTTCTTTAGCATTTATTAATCTTAGTTAATATTAATTTCAACATTTAGTAATACGTTATTAAAATCAAAGGTTGTATTTGTTAACATTAGTTAATGCACTGTGAACTAACATGAACAAACAATGAACAGCTGGATTTGTATTAACTAACATTAACAAAGATTAATGTATAGCCTACTGTAACAAATGTATTGCTCACTGTGTTAGTTCATGGTAGTTAATACATTAACTAATGTTAACTAATGAACCTTATTGTAAAGTGTTACCAACGATTTTTTATAGACATGGTCATGGACCTACCTTGTGTAAAACCGAATGTCCTCATCAGACCCTGCAAGACGCTCTACACCAAATCTCGATTGCAGTTGCAGAGTTTCAATCTGTTGTTGCAGCTCCTGGACTTTTTGCTTCAACTTTTCGTTCTCTTCCACTAACTCAGATGGAGTCACCGATGTCGTCGGAGTTACAGAGGAGATATGCTCCAGTGGTAACGTTACTTCCATCTCGCAATCAGAGCCAGCAGTCTCTGACAGGGGGTCCGGCGGGGGAGAGGGGCGTTTAGGGCAGCGCTCCCAAACACTGCACCTTGGCGCTGGTAAACATAAATTGGTCCACTCAAAAAGACATGGCACAGCTCCTTGAACAAGTTTTCGACGTCCTGTGGTTGTTGTGATGACATCTTCTAGCTTAAAATGTCGACTGCAGACCCGGGTGTTATCGGTAGGAGTGAAGTTATCGCGTCTTATCTTGACTAGCCACTGAGCTCGTACCTCAGGCTGATGCGGAAAACGATGAAAACTGACTTCAGAATTATACCTCGATGAAACGGCACATCGAGGAACACTACAATGTAATTTAGAGTTGCCAATTTGATGCTGATATGTAAGACGTTTCTTATTTACTGTTAACATTTTACATACGGTACTCGCATTGATAGCTTGCCACTCACTCTTCAGCAACATCTACATCGGAAATACCGCCAGTAGTAACCTAAACCGGAAGTCCCCCCGCCCACCACACAGATTTCGAACGTTCGCGCGTCATCCTGTGCACAGAGCAAATATATACTTGTATATCTCAAATATATATTCATATACCTCACCCACAGGACATGATGGGTGCATGTTGCCTGATGCCAATAGGCTGGATGAAAAGGATTCATCCTCCAATCTACAGGAACATGGAGTTTCAGTGGGACCGTCCTTTCGAGAACACCCTTAGAGGCTTGCGGAGGGCACTGAGGCAGCCACAGAGGCCCTAAGCATGAACGGGAGATCCTGTTAGAGAGCGGGATGGAACACCAGTACTGAAGCCAGTGGGCAGTAATAAACTGGGTTCAATGCCCTCCCTAACTTAATTGTTTAGTTCCTAGTAGAGTGGGGTTCTAGTATGGATATATATCCTGACCACCTCGGTGGAAAGGGCAACCTAATTATCGGTGGGACCCCCTCAGGGGCCAGACCCATAGTCTCCATAACTCTGGTCTGGGATGAAATAATGTACCATCAGCCTGAGACAGAAGACCTCTCCTAATAGGAACTTTCCATGGAGGACTCTCCAAGAGACTAATAAGGTCCGAAAACCAAATTTGGGCCGGCCAGTACGGAGCTACAAGGAGTAGTCTCACTCCGTACCTCCTGACCCCTTCTAGAACCCCAGGGAGCAGAGCGATCGGGGAAAAAGCGTACAGATGTGACCTCAGCCACATCTGTACCATGACATCCAAGCCCAAAGGAGCTGGGTGTGAGAGAGAGTACCATAGCGGGCAATGAGAGTTCTCATGAGAAGCGAACAGGTCAACCTCCGCCCGGCCAAACTCTGTCCATATAAGCTCAACCACTTCAGGGTGGAGCCGCCATTCCCCGGGCCTCAGCCCCTGCCTCGACAGGATGTCTGCTCCCATATTTTCAACCCCAGGAATATAAATAGATCTGACAGAGAGAAATTTGTCCTGGGACCAAAGAAGAATTTGATGCGCCAGTCTACAAAGAGGGCGAGATCTCAAACCTCCTTGGCGGTTGATATAAGAGACCACCGACATATTGTCTGTCCTAACCAGAACATGATGGCCTCTGAGGTCTACAAGGAAGTGCCTCAGGGCAAAAAATACGGCCAACATCTCCAAGCGATTAATATGCAATGTGAGATGATGGTCTTTCCAATTACCTCGGGTGTAACAGCCCTCCATAACCGCACCCCAGCCCGTGAGGGACGCATCCGTGGTCAGAGTTTTTCTCTCACATGGTGCTCCCAAAACCGGGCACTGAGACAGGAACCATGGTTTCTTCCATACAACAAGAGAACGAAGGCATCTGTGCGGAACTCTGATCGTACGAAAAGGGTTTTCCAGAGGAAAAAATCCCTTGTTCCTGAGCCACCACTGCAAGGCCCTCATATGGAGCAGACCAAAGGGTACTACCGTGGAAGCTGCAGCCATAACACCCAAAACTCTTTGAAAGTGTTTGACAGTGATAGCCTAGCCTAACCTAATACTCTTCATTGTGTTTAAGATAGTATTTATACGAGCAGGAGACAGTTGTGCCCGCATCGTGACTGAGTCCCACTCTACTCCCAGGAACGTAATCCTCTGAAGAGAAGTTAAGGAACTTTTCTTCACATTGAGTCTCAACCCCACGCACCTCAGATGACGCAAAACAACATCTCGATGTTGAATTGCTAGTTATTTTCGACTGAGCCAAATTGAGCCAGTCATCTATAAGATACGGACCCCCTGGAGTCTCAATGGAGCAAGGGCCGTGTCCATACATTTAACCCTCTGGGGACCAAGCTGTTTTTGGGGTCCTTGAGATGTTCTGACATGCCTTGACATTTGTGCTTTTTTCAGTTATTTATAAACATGTTAATGGCAAAGGTGTAAATTCACTCTATATAGCACAAACAGGGCTACCATAATATGCGAGCAACGTGTATGTAGATGTTTGTATTTTTAAGAGAATAATGTTTATGCGTGGTTATTGGAAAAAATTAAAATGAAAGTTGCTGAATTAAGACCACAAAACACATATTAAATATGTGTCCACAAGACTTTTGACTAATGGATGTTGTCCCTTTGAGTTCTAGCTTCAAAATGATGTGAAAATAGTCTTGCTTTATCGTTCACAAAAAAAAATACATTGATTTTAATGGTGTAAAACAGGTTTTGCTTGGAAAGCCAATATGCGAGGGGGAGGAGTAGTTTACACCTTAGATTACAATGTCCCACCCACTCTGCATAATGACTCTGCATAATTAGCCATTCATTCAGGTGTGACACTGACTGAGCCACAATGCATGGACAAAAGATGCATTTAGAAGAAGACTTATATTGACCATTTAAGATTTCGCTTACATCTCTCTTGTAAATATGTTTTGCTATTTTATTAAAAATGTTACAATTACAACAATAATTACAATTTCAACAATATTTCAAGTGTACTCTTTCTTTGTAAAAAAAAAAAAAGAAAAGAAAAGATTATAGGCCTACATTTTATCATATGTATTCATTAGTTTGAATATAGCCAACATTGGAACATCTAACATCTTAGTCTATGACTTTATTTTTGACAAAAATAGTATTTTATATTTTATTTTATTTTTAACGTTAGATATGAGCAGAAATTGCTAAACAAAAGCTTATTTGATGTGGCAGTATATTCTACAGTAGCCTAAAAACTGTACCCAAATAGTCAACAAAATGTTGTCTTTCATACTTCATACTTGACTGTAACGTTGTTTTTATGAAATATTAGGGCATATCAATGCTAATTTGCAGTTTAATACGTTGCTTATACAAATACATTTTATTTCAACATATTCCAGTCGATTTTTACTCATCTCAGTAGGCTATAGCAAAGCAGTTTATTCTTTTACACACAGACGCGCGATTCATATTTAGGCTTAACAGTCTTTACAAATATGTACCCTTCATTCATCTCACAGAAAGGCGAGTCATATTATAGAAATGCGATTCATCTTTTTGCGGTTTACATAGGCCTACACTAACGTTATTCCATAACGTTATTCCACATCAACATTTGAGAAAAGAAAACAGCCTACCTCACTCCTCAGCTGGATCTGCTCCTCATATCAGGAGATATTGCTCCTCATATCAGCACTGTTCTGAGGAATCTTTTCTCCATAAGGTAGGCTATATTTTGTCTCACTCGCGAGTCGCGATGCTTTGTTTACAGCTGATGTGGGCGTTTCACAGATCTGAAATGGTTCTCAGAATTTGCGTTTGAATAGCACGCGCTCTCCGGGGAGTGGTCACATTACTTTTGAATGATCTCGTAATGAGCTCGACTGGAGTCGCTCTCTTTTTATACAGATTACAGAAGCTGAGAATATTTGTTTTTTATATAAATTACTTCATTTAAAAGATGCGATCTCAAGCTTTATGCCCGTGGGTCTGTTTGCCTGTTTGACTGAATTTTCGCGGAGTTATAGATCATTTTCGAACGCGTTTCAAATGGGAGTTTACTGACAGAGAGAAGGCATGAATCGCATCATGTTAATTTTTCTTTATTTGTCAAAAAGCAAAACACTTTATTTTTATTGTGAGTATACAGAAAAAAAATAGAAACTGAACAGGATCGATTAATGTACTACACGAAAATGAAAGATCAAAATTAACAGAGCATTTAGTGTTTATTTTTCATTGCTAAAAAAAAAACCGAGCAAAACGCGCGGGCGCGTTTTTGGTCCCCAGAGGGTTAAACTGACTGATCACTGTCATAAAACATAAAATTAAGACAATTTCACATTATCAATGATATACTTGAGCAAAAGAAGGCTGATGATGCCCAAACAAATTCAGGCATGATGGTACATTTCAAACCACTCAGTATTAGAGGGATACTCCACTTTTTAGCGCAATTTTCCAACGGACAAAATTGCGATTGTTAACTCATGATTTCTGTTCTGTCTGTGCGCACCAATCTTGCACTTCTATCTACTCCTCAACCAGACCACCTAGAGACTTAGGGTTTTCGGCATTATGTTAAGGAAGGTCTAATCTCGGGAACACACACAAAAAAAAAAAAAACGGAAAAGATTTACTATCTCTTAGTGTTGTGATCCCATGAGGTGAGAAAATTGCGCTAAAACACTCACCGAGTTTTTATTACTTGTTTTGGAAATAGGCTCATTTTACAACTCCCCCAGAGTTAAACAGTTGACAGCTGCGTAATAATCAAGAAACTTTGCTGCCGTACCATGGGTCCAGCAGGCGTAATGATATGATGCAGCGCTTGAAAATAGTCAACCCTATAGTCTACTACAGTCTAATAGTCTGGGGACTATTCTCAGGCGCTGCATCATATCATTACACCTGCTGGACCCATGGTGCGGCAGCAAAGTTTCTTGATTATTACGCAGGAATGAGAGTATAGTTCCTAGCCATATCAGCCTAGAAAATCGCAACTTTTAATTTTCCGTCGGTCTTAGTACACGATGTAACTACAGAAGAGTCCAGTTTTAAACAGGAAGAATATCGAAACTCTTTGGTTGTAAAATGAGCCTATTTCCAAAAAAAGTGGAGTATCTCTTTAATAGTGATCAAATTAATGAGATGAATAGTGACTTTAAAAACTTTTTAAAACAGGGTGACATAAGTTGTAATCATGTATATATTGGACACCATATCAGTATTGGAAAAAACATTTTTAATGTTATCGTTGTCAATCCGATAAGAAAATTAGGCCTATATATTAACACTAATAAATAACAGATTATTTCCTTCAGCTTCAGATGTGCGCTGTTCACCATGATGATTTTGAAATGTTTGAATCACAAATCTGTGAAATCAGCGTGTTGTTTCAGGGAGAGTTCGCTTGTGCATTCGCAGCATTCTGTGGAATTGTAGGTTGTAATATTTTTTTAATTTTGTGATATATATCTGATTTATCTCATATAGGATGCATTTGGCTGAGTTAATGAGCGCTGCAGTAAAGCGCTTCACTGTAGGCCTACCGGTGATCATCTCTTCAGCACGCGTGCTCAAACAGCAATGCAGAACACACTTCACTGTACTGGTGATGATCATTAGCTTCAATGCAGAACATTAATTATGATTGGGACTGTCATATATACATAACATTATAATGAGCAAACTATTGCATTAAAAACGTTGTGAATTCTTTGGGTTTAGTTGCTGTGTTTCAGCGTGTTGTCCTGGGAGGAGCGCATCCACAACAGGAGTTTCACTATGTAATAGTTGATTACTATTAATAATAGCTCAAGTTAATCTGTGCATGATTTTATGCAAGTATAAGTTGTAATATTGTGTTTATTTTGTATAAATATCTAATTTATCATATATAGGTAGTGTTCCGTTGAGCTAAAACCATCTAACAAAGCTTCAGTTTAGGGGTGTTCCTTCAGCTCTTTAGCTTTAGCACACGCAGCTCAAACACAACGTTATTTGAAACAGAAATATTAAAGATTTTTAATATTACTGTAATATTAAAAAGTTTAATATGTTTTCAAAAACACTGATGCTTTATTATTCATAACAAGTACTTTTATTGTTCTTGTATCATTTTCATCAACAACATTGATTTGAGTAAAATCATTCCCTTATTGTCCGTGCGAAGGCTATTTCATTTTATTTATCCATGGCATTTGCATTTTGATTCTTTAGTAATCAAAGAAGTAATGTTGTCCAATAACTTGTTTGCATTTTATTTTATTTTATTTATAATTATTTGTAAGGCAATAGATGTTTTGGTAAAACTTCACAATACATATGTTATTGCATTAACTAACATGAACTAACAGAGAGAAAAACTTTTGTTAATGTGAGTTAATAAAATATGCGAGTTCATGTTCGTTCACAGTGCATTAAATTAACAGATACAACACTAGATCCTAAAATGTCTTAGAAAATGTTGAGATTAACGTTAAGTAAGATAAATGTTAAGTAAATCCTGTAGAAGTATTCATTCATTTTTAGTTCATGTTAACTAATACTAACACTTTTTGTAAAGTGTTGTCATTTTTTTATAAAGAAAGTTGGAAATATGAATGTAAAATTAATTTTAAAAGTTAAGAAATCTTACATTAGGCCACTGTACTGTATATGTTTGATTTATGCTGAAGTGTTTGGGAAATTGGCTTTAAATGATGTGCGTTTCGTTTTTGTAATCAGGCTTTCAAAGTATATCAAATTTTGGATTTAGATTCATCGGCTAATATATCAGATATCGGCTTTCGAATATAAAGAATGATCAGTTATCGAAATCGGCCCAAATGTTCATATCGCTGTATCCCTAATTTGATTTGCAAAAACAAAAAACAAAACAATACCTTCTGTACATCTCTGACTTCTGACTGGGACGGGGACGGACTCTTCATTTCGAGAGTGGAGGGTTCAACCTCACTGAGAGTCTACAAAACATAACATTAGACATGATGAAACAGTGGTGTAAATGTGTGAACACTAGATCTCACAGATGTCTCTGCTTCGTTTGCTCGTTCTCTTCCAGCACAACTCTCACTTACCTTGTCTAGTCCCACAGTCAGAGCAGCACAACCGTCTCTGCCTGATGACCACTGGCTCTTATGGCTCATCTGAGAATATGAAATTAAGAGTTACATACAGAAACACTTCACCTTAAGAGTTTAAAAAAAGCATTATAAATGGAATATATAAGGGATAATGTACAGTCAGTCAGTAATTAATACAAAATAAACTGACAGGATAATAAGGATCCTGATACACAGCTACCTATCAATAAATAAATATTTGCACATGAAATACTGATTTGAGATAATATACAAGATTACAAAATAGTTAAAGTTTTCAAATCAACATTTCAATATTTAAATGCTACCACAAGGTAATGTTCACGGCTTTTATGCATCACATTACATGTGTTTTCATTACAGTGTGTCAGGTTGTGTGTAGCTTTACACCAGTTTTATGAGGACACCGTTTTATGAGGACATCATAAGAGCATGTTCCTGTTGTTTGACTTGACAGAAGAATCTCAGTGTGTTGTGTAAGTTTGACAGAATCCTGGTCTATGAGGACACTAGTTTTACTGGGACACTGGTAACTAGATACATTTGGACGGCACTGAGTTCAAGTGTGTGTATGTATGAGAGTGATACGAGACATTGCGCCTGTGCTAGATGTGCAGTATGTGATCGTGACTCACTTCTTACACACACAATCCTAATTCAGTGACTGATAACTGTGGCAAATAATCTGTTTCTGAGGAACACTGGTCGCATGGCACTGCTTAAAGGGATAGTTCACTTTGAAATTAATTTTTGATATGTTTTAGCTTACCTCAAGGGCATCCAAGATGTAGGTGTCTTTGTTTCCGCAGTAGTTTCAATTTTGATATTTTTAGGTCAAACCGTTCTTGTCTGTCAGTCATATAATGCAGGTCGATGGTCACAGTCTCAAAACACAAGCACAGAGTCCAAATTAAACAATTCCCCATCGTCCAAATGAAACAATTCCCCATCATAAGTACACATTGATGGCCTAAGACACGAAACGAGCGGTTTGTGTGAGAAAACGAACAGTATTTATATCGTTGTTATCTCTTGAAAACAGCACACGTCCAAATGATCTGACGGCGCGGGCGGGTATAGATATATACATAGATGTCGCCTTGGCTACGGTTTCGTTCCAATGAACTGCAGTAGCGAAGGCGACTTCTAGTGTATACATCTATACCCGCCCGCTTGGTTGGGGAAAATTGACACAGACACTATCTATCTATCTATCTATCTATCCATCCATCCATCCATCCATCCATCCATCCATCCATCCATCCATCCATCCATCCATCCATCCATCCATCCATCCATCCATCCATCCATCCATCCATCCATCCATCCATCCATCCATCCATCCATCCATCCCTATCTATCTATCTATCTATCTATCTATCTATCTATCTATCTATCACATTAATTGGTTGTCTGGGAGGGTAATGCTTTGTAAAAGTTAACATAAAACACAAATGTTTAAAAAAAAAAATTTAACATAAGAAATCTCTTAAAAAAATAAAATAAACATATTTAAATCTTTTTAAAATTGACTTTTGCAAATAACCTTTGTTAAATTTATAGAAGTATTTGTTAATATTAATGGACCAGAGCTTAAATAGTTTTATTTTTTAACTAACAACTAAAAAAAGATTTATAAATACTAACAAATATATTGCTCATTCATTGTTCGTTAATGTTAGTTAATACATTTATATGACAAACAAATTTTAAATGGGAGAAGTTTTTATTTCTATGATGCATTGGAGAGAATAATCCTGTCAGACGCAGCACTGCTGTGAACGCG
Source organism: Vimba vimba (assembly GCA_022828995.1). Lineage (NCBI taxonomy): Eukaryota > Metazoa > Chordata > Actinopteri > Cypriniformes > Leuciscidae > Vimba > Vimba vimba. The sequence goes on along the minus strand of CM040829.1, from coordinate 4,418,171 downwards.
CGTTCACGTTTAAACACAATTTAAACAATGTATTATTCAATGCATTACTTCTATATAATTATATATTAAGTTGCTCAAGCAAGTGGTAAAATATTTAACCATGTATTTATATTAAAATCTTTTGCATTTCAATTTTAATACAATAAATCTTGCATGTCACAAAGAACTTGTTTTTCCACCTCCACGAATGTCATTATGTCGCCTTGTTGAGGTAAATTGTAGTTTTCCTTGCTTTAACCCGGTCTTAAAATGAAAAAAGTAGCATTTAATTAAATAAATTTATGGTATAAATACATACATTTTATTTAATTAATCGCACTTATGGTGAAATGACTACATTTTCAGGTCAATCTGTGTTCATTTTGACCACGAAACATGCGCTGTCACTTTAATTCAGCGTTTGCAGCACAGCAGAAATCATAGACAGTATCCACCTGTTTCTCCAGCAACCAATGGGCGATTACCTACTTCCGCTTTCCGGTATTGTGTTTCCTGTTCAGCGGCTAACCTCTACGTGCTAAGTTGCTAGCGTTCGAACTTGATAAACTAAGTTGTTAGTGCCATGATATCAGAATAAGTTGTGTTTAAATTTTGTTAACATGAGCTCAGGTTCAACTTGTGCCGTTGTTGGCTGCCATAACAATTCAAAAAAAATTAATATTTTGTCGGAAACGTCTTGCTTCGAACATCAACAACTTCGAAGAAATTGTCCGTGTCCATCGCCCTATGCATTGCACTCCATGCCAAGGAATGAGGAACGCAAAACAGCGTGGCTTGCAGCTTTGAAACTAAAACACCCTCCAAAGAGAGTGTATGTTTGCTCTTTTCATTTCTTAAAAAAAAAGCCAACCGAACTGCATCCTGATCCGGAACTTTTTCTGGGCTACGACCGACCACCTCCGAAGACGAGGAGAAAGCTAGTCCGGCTAAATGTGTCGGCAGTAAGTTAAACTGTAGCTTTACAGTTATTCCATGTTTTATGCAGCAAGTTATATAAATACTGGTTATGTAACGTTGGGCTGGAAACTGAAATGACGTAACGTTAAGCCAAACCTTAACGTTTTAACTTAACGTTACTAAAATTCCTTTTCGTGATATGTGAGATCCGGGACGGCTGAAAAAAATTCAGATAAACACCATTTTAAAAAGAAAACGTTACAGACGTCAGGGTTCTGCTTAAGCACTTCATACTGTACATGCTGATGCAACGCTAGTTTGACATATCAGTGTTGTATGAGCTCAGAGAAATTTGCTGTTTCATTCGTCATGTGTTTCACTCATTATCAGATCATCCCTATACGTTCTTCTACTCCACTACATTTCAAAAGGCAAATATTATAGCCTGCTTGTAAGCCACTACAATTATTTGAGAGCTTTATTTGCTAGTTACCTTTTCAGTTTTAGATAATTAATACAAAGCATACATTTACTGTTCAATTATGACGTGTTGTACTTCTAGTGTTTACTTTACTACTGTGTAACTTTGGCAATACTTTTGTTTTGGTCAGACTGCTCAGCGGGCCAGTCCTCAGCTGCTTCAGACCAGATCAGCAACTCAAGTTCTGCAACTCCCATTCACCAACAGTTGCACTCAGTCCATACACAGTGGGAGGACCCTGCCCGACAAGATCATGATTACTGCAAGGCAGCCAGCAGAAAAGATGTGCAGGATAAGATGACTCAGTGTGATGACATTGCCTACTTTTTGCTTCAAAGTAATGCGGATGCTTTGCTCTACACTGGTCTGAATCTAGAAACATTCGACATTCTTGTATCATCACTGGAAGGACATGCCAGTAATTCATTTACAATGCCTGTTCGAGATCAAGTTCTCATGACACTTATGAAATTAAAAACAAACCGTGTAATAGGTGATCTAAGCAGACAGTTTCATGTATCACTGAGCATGGCTAGCAGGATAATCTCATATTGGATTGACAAACTGGAGGAAGTTTTCCGACCTCTAATTCCATGGCTTCCAAGAGAAACTATTCAGGCAACCATGCCTGCAGCCTTCAAGAGGAATTTTCCAGGTACAACATGCGTTATAGACTGCAGTGAGAGCCTTTTACAGAAACCCAAAAACCTTGATTCCAGAGGAGAAACATACAGCCATTATTATTCACATAACACTGTGAAATACCTGGTAGCTGTTGCCCCATGTGGACTAATTATGTTCATTTCTTCAGCATATGGAGGGCGATGCAGTGACAAATTTATCACTATGGACTCAGGCATATTGGACTACTTAATGCCTGGAGATGAGGTCATGGCAGATAGAGGATTTACCATAAAAGACTTGCTGTTTGAGAGAAAGGTGAAGTTGGTAATGCCTTCTTTCACAAAAAAGCGTGGACAGCTAACAGAGGAACAGGTGACAAGTACTAGACGAATTGCACATGTGAGAATTCATGTTGAAAGAGCAATTCGGCGTTTGAAAGTTTACAAAATACTGTCACAGGTTGTTCCGATCACTATGGCTCCTAAAATTGACAAGATTCTAAGAGTGTGTGCTGCTCTTGTTAATCTGAGGGAGGATCTTATTCGAAATTAGGGCTGCAGCTATCGATTTAGTAATCAGATAAGAAATACTTTTGTTTTATTGCTAGTTTAATTTTCGGAAATAGTAACATTTTTATTGCTTACAATATCGCTCAAAAACTAAACATTTTTAGTGCCATATTACATTGTTTTTAAAGAAAACACAAAATTCAAAAACAACTTCAAACTACGGCATACATTAAACATACATAAACATTACCTTCAAGGGATAGTTCACTTTAAAATGAAAATTCTGTCATCGTTTACTCACCCTCTAGTTGTTTCAAACCTGTATGAATTTCTTTCTTCTGCTGAACACAAAGGAAGATATTTTGAAGAATGTCAGTAACCAAACAGTTAACTGGAACCATTGACTTCCATAGTATTTTTTTTTTTTCCTACTATGGAAGTCAATGGTTCCAGTTAACTGTTTGGTTACTGACATTCTTCAAAATATCTTCCTTTGTGTTCAGCAGAAGAAAGAAATTCATACAGGTTTGTAACAACTAGAGGGTGAGTAAGTTGTGCAACTTAACTTTTAGAACTACAAGTGTCAACCTGAAACTGATCTGTATATAAGCCTAACAAAGCTTAATAATTAAATGTTATCCATGTATATACAATAAGACATCAACTGAAATGATACAAAAACGTGAAATGAGATGATACAAAAACACTACAAAACGTGTAAAGTGTATGTGAACATTTGTGTTGTACGGCATGTGAATATGTGTGCATTTTTTTAACATAATACAAACTTGTATTATACTGTATAGATATATATATTAAACTACTTGTATATGGTTGGAATCACATTGCATATTTTTTCATAAAAAAATTAAGACTGGCAGCATGTTTTTGCTTAACACTGAAAGAATGTTTACTTTACACAGTCTAAAGGTGTGTCCCAATTTTCTCAGATTCTCTTAATGTATGGCACACATTTATGGTCATGCTACATGTGCAGATGTTCACTGAACCTTGTCCATTACCTCAATGTATCTTTTATTTAGCTTAAACCGTCCTGCAGCATATTCATCTACAAGCCGAGGTAGCATACGTGAGAAATAAAAACCTCGCAATCGCTTGACTTGCTCCGTCACAAATGCCTCATCGTACTGCACTGTAAGGGAAACATGCTCTTTGGGTGTCCAGATCAAAAGTGTAGCAGATTTTAGACCTGTGCAAAACATTGTAAGCTGTATTTGCATGTAATATCCCCTACTGCCAGTTTTCTGCAATTGCAGCCCTCCATCTACTAGTTTGATATCACAGCATTTCTGAGTAAGCTGTACAGTAAGTGAGGGCTGGGTTGGCACTGGACATTTTACTTCCAGTAGCACACTTGAGTCAATGACCCCATCAGGACTGGCAGAGAGCCATGGTTCTTGGACACTTACAACAGTGCCCCTATGCGTAATGCTCATGCCCTCTTCTTTTAGCTCTTGGCAAGCTCTATATTCATTTGCTTTTCCATAGTTAGTCGCATAGTTACCACGAAATGAGCGGTATATGTGCTCACATAGAAATTTGTCACTGCTTGTGGTTGCATGGACGGGAACCTTTTTTGCAGAACTTGCTGTAAGTCTAATTTTTCTACAATTGTGCCACAAATCAGAGGCACTTTGCTCTCTGGTTTCTAATTCTAATTGAGCTGCTTGATTATCACTAACTTCAACATATGCCTGGTAGAATGCCTTGCATGGGTTACAGCTAAGCTCATTATTGTGTATCTGATGTGGCTGAAGAATCGTGTCATCAACTGCACTGTAACTAGTGCTAGGTTGTTCTGCTGATGGTGAGGCATTATAACACTTCCCTAATAATGTGTTCTTCAGGACAAAAAGTGGTTGGAGAGTGGATTTGTCCACATTGTCTCTGAAGTCTTTGTGTGACACATGATGTGGTGTATTTGGGAGTCGTTGACTGGCTACAACCCTACAGTTAACACTGTATTGCTGTTCTGCTTTGTGGTGCCTGAAGTTAATCTGACTCAGACGTTTAGGCTCAAGGTTCTTTGATGTCCCTGCATTCCACCTGCGCTGCTCATCTGTACATGCAAGCCCTGTCTTTCCACCAATCACTGCATTTTGCACCTGCAATGATGGCATCAACACTGTCTTGGTTATTTATCCACTTACTATTAGCATTGCTATTAACAAAGACAGTAAGCATGTTAGCATGAAAGCAGTTTATTAAATTACAAGTGCAAAAGTCCATTTTGACAAGTGCTGTGCATATGTAGATTATTTTTACCTTCCACAGAATAGCTGCTGCATGGCTACATGACTTCCCTAACCCGGCAATGCAAGAGCACCCGACTGTCTCAATGACTCCACTTTCCCTCAGCATTACCCATGCTGTATGTTTAGCATTATTGACACTCTGACTGGGCTCTACTGCTGCTTTCAAAAATATAAAGCCGCTGTGCTTCTTCAACAATACTGTACCTATTTTGTTACTGTGCAAGTAAGTATATGCTTCTGTGCTTTTGTAATTCCGCAATTCTTCGCCATCAACCCCTTCAGAAAATAAAAGGTAATTAACAACGTCGATGTAGCTAACATCGGGCCATTGCTTCATGTCATCTAGCCACTCCGTCATAAGGGATGGATGAGGGACTGTTACGGGACTGTCGTCGCGACTAGTTAAAACATCCATGGTGTGAATCCACCTCCGTTTTTTGTCCATTTGTGCTTCATCCATGGAGAAACACCGGCTTTTACAGCAAACAAGCTAGTAAGCTACAAGCTATCAAACGTACACAAGCTTCGAACCGGAAAAGGACAACCGGCTTCCGGTTCAAATCCGCTATGAATCATGGGTAAATTCGCTAACCAGGAAAAAGGTGGATATAAACGGCAAAAATAGACTCGGTGCGGAAATGATCGCTGCACTGCTGTATACGCACCGCAACTGGAACGGATCGATCATCGACGGACTGCATCCACGTGCAGTGTGAAAGCTCTGTAAACATGGGTACGGAAAACAATACTCACCGCATACACACTGCAAACGAAATATGTGTGAAACGGGCGTTAGACTTGGAGCAGGAGAGCTACTCCGGCTGCTACTCGCAGTAGAGTGAGTGTTGCCATCTTCAGTTCAGCGACATATTTCCCGCCGCGCGCTCTCTGTCCGCTAGTGCTCTGTATTTGACGCAAGTGTTTGTTTGTGTGTGAGTGTGCGCGCTTGCGCACTCATTGGGATAATCGTAAACGCGCAAACACAGACAGAAAAGACATGCCATCGTGGAAATAAGATAAATAACATATTACTTAAGGGCTATTTAGTTTTTGTAATAAAATAAAAAAAATGAATCTGGCGCTATAAAGAAAATCAAATCAAATTTACTTGACCTTCAAGGGGGGCGGGGGGAGCCGTTAGGAGGGCGGGGCGCCCCCCTTATATAATGGTAGGGGAAACACTGACATATTTGTGTCTTAATGTGTTTAAAGCAAGCAGAACTGTAGTAATATTAAGAGTAGCATATCAGGATACTGTACTACTACTGGGTGAAATAGCCTCCCCTTCACATACTGTAGTCATGACAACGCGTTATTATGATGGCTAGACTATTTTATGCGATCAGAAAAGGTAGCAGTTACAAATATAGTGCAATCGAAAACGAGTTTAAAATGACAAGCATCGCTGATTCCCTCATGTCAGTCTGTAAACAGAATCACTAACTTATAGGTCCGCTAGCACCGTTAGCATCACGCGCTAGCTGCTTTCTAACTGTAAATCGAACAGCGAAGAGCTTACAGAACATGCACAAACAAGCCAACCGGACCCACATGCTATTAGAGAAGCAATTAAACAACATTATAACTTACCTTTTGGATAACAGTTGCCTTCATCAGGTCCACAGATGTCTTCTCAGGTGCAGAGTTTCTGTACAGTCCAAACCGGAAATGACCGTGACGACGAATGACTACACCTCTGATTACGTTGTACTTATCATAATATAAACGGGATTTTATTTATTTATTTATCATATATTTAATGCACAATTAATAAATTACAGGCAAAAATACTTAAATAATTAGTATTTTGCATTAAGTTGCTTCACATTTTAAAGCTGATTGAAGCTCCGCCCACTGGCGCCATCTTGTTTTCGCGATCTCCCGCCTACCGGTACCGATCTGACCAATCACTAAAGCTGATTGAAGCTCTGCCCACTGGCGCCATCTTGTTTTCGCGATTTCCCGCCTACCGGTACCGATCTGACCAATCACAGGCCCCAAAGAATACACTTGTGTGAAAAATGCAAATTTTTGATGACGCGGATGTAATACCAGGACCTGGCTACAGGAGCGCACTCTCGAAATCAGGGGATACACAGTTGCTGAGTCCCAATTCGCCTACTTATACTACGACCTAAAAGTTTGTGAGGAAAAAGTACATACTTTTGAGTGTGTAGCAAAAGAGTATGCACGTTCTGGGACATACTTCGATGACGTCATGCAACGTGAACTTGAACGTGGTTGCCTAGTTACGCACACCGCGACTGTTAACAAAACATTTTACATTTCATTCATTCATATCCAATATAATTTTATTTACTATTCCCATCTTTTTTATCTTTTTTTCCTCATCGTTTTTTCCACAATACATTTACAATGTGTTCTACCAAATTGAGGAGTGAAGCAGGGCGTCGTCGTAGATTAACCAAACGCAGGTCGTGTGTGAGGCGGCTGGTTCTGACGTTCATGTGCAATCGTGTGCAATGTGCAGGGGCGGATTAAGGTGGTCAGGGGCCCCTAGGCTGCTCTTTGTGTGAGGCAAATTTATTTAGTGCCATACATGGTCCACACGCAACTACGGTGAACTGTCATACACACATTGAGAGAGCCAACACTACAGCGTTTCCTTTACATTCCTTCAAGTGGTGGCCAATTCACATCTACCCAATCACCTGCTTGTTTTTTTAGTTTTTTTTATGTTTCTTATGGGCCAATTAGGGTCTTTTTTTGCAGGCACTGCATTATGGGTGGGCCTGAAGGGGCTAGGCACACCCACTTTTCAACAGGCCCACCCAAAACTTTTCTTAAAAAATAAAATAAAGTATGTGGAATAAGGGCTGCCTCCGACTAAAGTTTTTTCTAGTCGACTAGTAGTTGTTCATTTAAGCCATTCGTGGACAAATCGACCCTTTATATTAATTTAATTACAGGCTATATACCCTATGAGCGTTTACATATGAGCCGCATTCAAGCGCACGACCGCACGCATAAAGCTTGCCACAAAGAACCGGTAAAAGTAATGATTATGAATGTGTCTAAAATAGCAAGGAGACATTTAATTATTTATTAATATACTGGTGTTTTCTGTGTCGCTGTAAAGATGAAATTGACGATGCGGACTCGCCATGAACGCCAGAGAGAAATGCACATTTCAGATGACATATTCAGAGAGTAGCCTATTACTTTTGGTTTTGAATATTTTCGTTTGAAAGTAGACAAGCTTTCTATAATAGATAGCCTATATTTCTCAAATCTGTGAGGCACAAGATGAGTTTCGGCGCCCTCCAGTTCACGTGCAATGCAAGTGATCGTGTTGGCGCCTTATTACATTGTCTTTGCTTCTTATTTAGTAAATACAGGCAATTGGTTGATAAAACATTGATCAAAATTAAGATACAATTTATACAAAATGAAAATCTTTTAAAAAGAGACTTTCTACAAAACAAGACTCAATGAAGTGGTCAAAATCATGTCTCCAGACATTGCGCATCTCATGATGTATCATATCTTTCAAAAACATAATGACGTCACATATTTTCCAACCCAGCCCTCAGCCCTGTTGCAACAGTCGTTGTTTAGGTAGGCTACCTTAAACGCGCACGTACAGTCTCGGAGTCATCGCTGCAACCAGGAGATGAAGAGAGCTGAGATCCGCATCACCTAGCACATCTTCGTCTCTGCCACCCCAGGATACTAGCGCGGCTAGCGCAGCTAGCGTGACCAGCGGCGTTGCTAGGAGGGCGCCAGCGCCTCTGCCTCGCGAGTGGATGATAGCCCTGAAGACGCCTAGCAATGGTATAGTCTACCTTTAGTGGTAGTATACCTTTAGTTAAGATATACCTTATGAGTCTTCGTAGCGCGCTAAGAGACAGCGTTATCGGGAAACGCAGCCCAGGTATGATGCGTAGCCTAATGGAGATTCCAAAGCGCTCTTCTTTGGTCAGAACCACGGAGAGCGATCGCGGATAGGTACGTCAGTCCTATGCACCGAAACTTTTTACAATGCAACTAAATATTTAAAGAGCATCAAGCTATTAAAATCTATATTATGTATACGCACAGATAATATAACAGTATAGGCCTATTAGTCAGTAATTTTTATTAGGTTAAACAGTGATTGGATAAGGTTTTTAATTTAACGTTTTTAATTTAAGGCCCACCCACAATTGGTCTGGCCCATCCAAAACTGGAATCCTGGCGCCATGCCTTTGCGCTTAAGTAAATTTAAAATAAAATAAAAAATGTCTGGCCAATCCGAGGCCCCTGCACACGTGGGGCCCCTAGGCTGCAGCCTAGGCAAGCCTGTGCATTAATCCGCGCCAGGCAATGTGTGTAACGAAAGCTACTTATTTTCTGAGTTAAAATATTTAAAGTTTATAGTATAACTATTGTTTAACATATTTTAAACTTATTTTCATCATTGTGTATAATACTCAAAAATACCCCGATGAAAATGAACCATGCTTTTACTATAATAATAATAATAATAATTTGTTACATTTTATATAGCGCTTTTCTAGGTACTCAAAGCGCTTTACATGAAAGGGGGAACCCTTTTACACTATAGTACTTTTACACTATAGTAAAAGTGTAGTAACCATGTGTTGGTTACTGATAAAGAACATTTGTACAGCCACAGTATTACAACAAATAAGTCAGTGTGGTTAAATATAGCTTTAATTAGGGTTAAACATTTGAATTCTTACACTTAAAAACTGAGGGCGCATCTCCGCTGCTGCGTCCGACTGTCATGTTTACATCATCACCACCATCACCACAAAGCTCCTCCCGCACGCAATGGGTTGTGGGCAATATTAGCTGTTAGAGTGTGCATTGATCTGCACTTCGAATTCTAATCGGAAATAGTAGACCATCCGGGTATCTTGGGAATACTCATTTCAACATACTAAGATTTGGGACGTACTAATTCTAGTTTCGCATACTATTTAGGACGGATAGTATGCGAATTGGGACTCAGCAAGTGTATGGTAAAATTTCAGGTTTTTGTGGTATGTAAGGACATGGCGCCAAACTTTGAGAGGGAGCTTCTGGGACGTAGTAAATGACATCTACGCTGTCGGATTTATGAGGACATGGCCTCTGTCCTCATAAACCCAAATGTTCCCATAGTGCTGGTGCGTATTCAGGTCAAAAGTCCTCGTAAACCACAAAAACAAACACACACACACACACCACACACAGTTGTTCTTAAAATAACATTTACCACTCTACAGATAAGGCGTTGTTGGGAAAATTCGTTTCGTGTACCTACCCCGAAGTGACAAAATAAAGTAAAATTCTGTTTCAAAATTTATAAGGAAAGACCAGTACTTTGTTTAGGCTTGGTCTGTAGGGAATACCAAACCTGCGCACAAATATTCAAACGCACATAACTATAGAACCAATTCTTAATGCGCATGTGAACACCATCAGCGTTTCTCACAGGTTCGCGTTTAAAGTTTGTGTAGAGAGAACGGTGTCGTCTTAGCGGCCCCTAATTTACAGTTTTTTTCGATTGCTAAACGACAGTGGGCACAACTGGAGTCACATGTGCAAAACTCTAACTACAGTCTGCACAGCAGCAGTTCATGTGGACCAAACTCTAGTTCGTTTTTCATTGCTTGAACACAGTTTTCAAAACTCTACACACTTATCCCATGACTTTAACCACAACCTGCACAACACTGTGGATTTACAGCACTTTGTTCAAATGCTAACACACTGCTGTCAAAACTGTGAACCACACATTCACAACAGAATAGATTTCAGCCTTGTGCCTTTCAAACACTGCTGATTGCAATCTCAGCTGAAAGGCTCCCATACACAAAATAAATATATTTGAATGAAATATATTTTTGGAATATGCAAATATTCGAAATTGGCCCAATAAATATATTTTAGTTAAATATATGTAAATATATGTAAATATATTTCACACTTACTGTAACATCATATATTTTTGTTATATTTCAGAATATATTTCAAAATGATAAATATAAGTGACCAACAATGCAAATATATTTCAATGTATTTGGAATATATGCCACATATATTTTCGACACTTTACGTAAAATATATTTCAATTTTTTTTTTTTTCTGTATGGGTGGAGGTGGAAAGTGTTTGGTCACCACCCACATGACCAAATGTCTCTTTTGGAAGCCATGCGTGCCGGATGTGGGGACACGAGTCCAGAGGACTGCCAGGGATGGATAAGGCACTCCTGAAGGTTCTTCCCCAGGTGCATGGCAAGAGAGAACATTAGATGTGATGTTGATGAACACCTGTGGCCTGATGCTAGAGAGAGGCAGGATTAGCCCCTCAATTATTTGTTCGAATTACAGTATGTACTTTTAGTTTCTACCTTTTTTTTCTCATTACTGTAATTCTGTAAATTACTACAGACTATTGAAGCAAACTGCTAATTTTCATTTACCTTAAAGAATTATGTTCTAAAAATTTAAATAAATCATGTGAAAGAATGTCACTCTTTTCTTTGAAGAAAATATTACTTTGTATGAAGTCACTTAAATTGTTCAAACTGTTGTTGTTCAATTGTTCAAGATGAAAAGTTTGTATTTTCTGTATTGGTGTTTGATGCTAGTGTTTTTACTCTCAGTGTGTTCTGAGTGACAGTGTGTGTTATCTCAGTGAGGGTTGTGTGTAGTGTTTGGCTGCACTGAGCCTGTTTTGAGCCGTGTGTTAAGAGTTGTGTTGCTTGGAGTGAGTTTTGCAGGTGATGTGAACTGTTTAGCTCAGGTGATGTGAACTGTTTAGCTCAGGTGACTGTTGGTAGTGCAGACTGTTAGAGTTTTGCACATGTAGCTCCAGTTGTGCTCACTGTCGTTTAGCAATCGAAAAAAACTGTAATAACAAATGATCGTTGCGACAGAAGCGAATCAATCAAAACTAACTTTAGCTGGAAAATAACTTTATTAAAGAACCGCTATAAATTACCTTAAATTATACGCTTATCTCTGTAAAGCTGCTTTGAAACAATCTACATTGTTAAAAGCGTTATATAAATGAAGATGACTTGACTTGACTTGACTTAAAAGAACATCCCCAGACATGTTATTTTAATGATTATAGCCAGTGTGGTGTAGGGGTAATGGTATTCCTGAATGTCTTGACTCAAATACTTTGACTCTGTTAACATATAGGCTACCCTATTGATCAAACAACAACGATTTTCACACTCAGGGTGTCAACATTACGTAAAACCTGCTTGGGTGAATTTCACCCCCAACAATCAAAGGAATACAATCAGCAACAGTTTCCCATACAGACGTTCCCCCTGTAAAAACATTTGACACCCACTGACCAGTCAGTTTGAGTGACACATGGATTCCCTGTCAATCACTAGTGACAATAAATCATAAATCAATCAAAAGTGACACAATGTATATGTTAATACTACTGGTGTAAACAAGTACAATGATCTGATTAAACTTGTGTTTTCTCGAGCTGATATGGGGGCGTTCACAGGTTTGCGTGGATTGCCTCAGTCATTTGCGTTTGAATAGCGCGCGCTCTCGGTGGGCGGGGTCACATTAAAAATAATTAGCTGAGATGAGAACGACTGACATCTCACTCTTTTCTTACAGATTACATGAACTGAGAATATTTGTTTTTTATAAAAATTACTTCATTTAAAAGAAGAGAATTCAAGCTTCATGCCTGTGTGTCTGTATGCCTGTTTGACTGAGTATTCGCTGAGTTATTGTTCATTTTCGGACTTGTTTCAGAATGGACTTCACTGACAGAGAGAGAAAGCAGAACTCACATCATGTTTATTTTTCTTTATTTGGCAAAAAGCACAACACTTTGTTTTTATTGTGAGTATACACAAAAATAATACACATTTAACAGGATCGATTGATGTATGAAACTGGTTTGTAATATCAAAGTCAACAGAGCAAAATGAATCTCTTTTGAACTGATAAAAAAAAAGCGAGCCTATCGCGCCGGCGCGATTGCCGACCTCAGGGGGTTAATGAAAGCAAAAGATATGTAATTGTGTAAAAATAATAATAATATGAATAACTGTTGCATATGCCATAAAAATCATATTCAATATTCAAACTGAAAGAAAAAAAACCCTGAAAAAGACACCATCACAGAATGACTGTTTACATACACACAGTAACAAGGATATTAAAAAATACAATGTTTACAGTGTAAAACCTTCTGTTGAAAAGCAGATATAACAGTTGTACAAATAAATAGGAGGCATTAATGCATTTTAACAAGCTAAGCCTTTCGTCCTCTACATTTGAAAGTAGACAGACTTTATTTACAGCTTTTTGAGGAATACAGTACAATTGAAAAATTCAGGAATTTTAGTTTCTCTCTTCACTTTTTGGTTGTTTCAGCAGAATCAGACCTCAAATGATCAATAAGACCTCTTTAAAAAACCTAAACAAAATAGTTTTAACCTCTGCTATTATACTAAGATATATAGTGAAGATCACTTATTAGGATAATAGAATGAAACTAAACATTTATTTTGAAAACAAATTGACGATATCCTTAACCAACTTTACTACATTCTGAATGAAACCATTGTTTTGCTCAGCTCGAATTCTTGCATTTTCCTCTTGAGTCTTTTCTAATTCTTTTCGCATTTTCTCTAGTTGTTCCCCTCGAAATCTGTACTTTAGAGCCTCCATTTCCCTCATTCGCTGTTCTTCATTCTTTTTCAGGATCCGTTGTTTCTCTTCCTCAATTGCTCTCTCTGCCTCCTGAAGCATGTCATTAGTGTAATATTCTCCACAATTATCAATAACCATTTCATCAATCTTGCGTAGCAGCTGCATAACCTGGTTTGAATTCTTCTTCTTATTATCAATTACAAAATACTGTCCTCTGCATCTCTGGACAAATCGTCTTAATTTTGGACTGCTGCGCACAAATGTTTTAATGTCCTGTCCTCTAAGTTGATCTCCATGAGTGAACAGTACCATGGCGTAATGCAATGCCTTTTTACCAAATAATCTTTCAATGTATTCTATTGCTTTTGCATTTTCTTCTGTGTATCTTTCCAGTTTAAGAACAATCAGAAAGGCATGCGGACCAGGAGCAGAATAAGACATACACGTCTTAATTTCTCTTTCTACCTCTTCTTCACTCAAACTTGTGTCACAAACACCAGGAGTGTCAATAATTGAAATTTTTCTTCCATTAATAATCCTAAATTTCTTTTTACAGTCTCGGGTTACAGATGAAAGTGAAAGACGTGATTTGAAGACTTCTTCTCCCAGGATGGTGTTTCCAGTGGCACTTTTCCCAACGCCGGTCTTTCCAACCAGGACAATCCGGAGCTCACCTTTTTGTTCTGTTAAATAACAAATCATATATTAAAGCTGTGTTTTGTTTATGCATACAAAGCACAAAAGCTTGAAAATTAACCAACAACAGAGGATAGGATAATGATTTTTACCAATCCCATTTTCTTTGAGACCATATTGATTGAGGGAAGTTTTGGCCTCAGTCTTCCTAATCTGCAAATAAATATATACATAATGTGGTTGAAAGATATTTAGGTGTGAAATTGTCTGTCTGTGTATATAGGACACACACACACACACACACACACACACACACACACACACACACACACACACACACACACACACACACTAATTAAAATGAAATATAAGTGGATTTGGGGAAAGGGATTGAAAGTAGATGGTATCCAAATAATTTTGGACAAGTATATTTGATTAAAAAAAAAAAAAAAAAAAAAAAGCAAATAATTTTGGACAAGTAAATTTGATAAAAATAAATAAAATAAATGCACGTACAAAATAATAAATAAACTGATGTCCATGTTTTTTTAATAGTATTACAACTGACCCTGGTGAAAGATGTATTAGGACATCCCCAACATCATTGCATGAAAACAGTTTTTTATTAGTCGTTTCATTTTATCATTTTTAAGTGAATATGGGTGAATAATTTTAAATAATGTCTCTGTTATGGTGAGCAGATGCAGTTTTAAAATAAAAATCTTGTTAATTAAGAAATGTTTTTTTTTTCTCTTCAAAATGTTTTTATCAAAAAACGTGTCCTAATTTCACTTTTAATATTATTAAATAGTAACAGTTAAGTGAATTCTGTGACAATTTGCTGGATTAACGATTTGTATTAAAATATCAATAAGAATCCTAAAAATCCTAAAGATGATGAAAATATGAAAATGAACATTACGTTGACAGTACTAATTTCTCACTGAGCAAACTCTAGTTATTTATTTCAATTCTATAAGGTTTCATCCGCGTAATTGACATACCATTGTGTAAATAAGCAAAGCATTGGTATAAGTGTCTGGTGTATATACACATCTCTATAGAAATACTTGAACTGCAACATATTCATCTTTTAGTTAAAAAAGCACTGCCTAACAGGAATGACAGGAATATTCCCTCTGTGCCTTGAGGATTTTCATATTTAAATACTGACAGAAAGACTGTGATTGTTGGTTGAATCATATTGTAGCACTAGTTCTCTAATATTATTTCAGTCTATTCTGAACAGAGCAACAGACAAAACAATATGCAATTATATTTTCATAGTGATAATTACCTGTAAACCGACTGCAACAGCATTGCAGAGAGACAGAAACCAGGTTCTGGATACAATCAGTTTCATTTTAGCTGTAGTTTGAGATTTGGATGTGTTAAAAAGCTGTAAATATAATGTAATTTATTTATTAATGTAATAAATATAAAACATTATTGGCAGTTTATTTATAAAACTGTGTAATTTAACATTAATGATAATTGCATTTTTTTTCCATGCTAAAAGGCAATTCTGTCAGTTTAATCCTACCTTTCAGTGCAGATGTGCTGATCAGAATTGATCTCTTCAGCTTTGTTTAGTTTTATTTCATCGCTGTTATTTATATCAGTTCTCTGTGAAGGGGAGGAGCCTGATGACGACTGCATGCTCAAAGACAGGGGTTTACTTTCTGTTACTGATGTCTCCGGACAAAAAGTAAATATAGCTCAATGCAACACTGTTTATCTTAAAGTAATTTATGCTAGCTTTTGTCTGCATTCACATAAATTACAACTGATGACAATCATTGATCGTCCTTGCTGTTTTGTGATGTTGAAAATAAATGAAATCCTTTATATAGGTTAAGGGTTACTACCTTTGTTACCAGTTATTGCAATTTCTATCCACCTTATTCCTTGGTGGATGCTTTGATCCACATGATGCTTTGTATGAATTATGGGTGTAACCAGTTAAGCTCAATCAGTGAAAGCCTCGCTCTATGAACGCAATAATATGTTTTTAAAAAGGGTCACAATGAGATGACATTATTCTACACGCCCTTCATCCGCTGAACATTAAAAGCACATTTAAAAGTGTAAAAGCATCAACAAGATACTTTCAACAGACCATGAATAACCCCAAACGGAGGGTTAAATATCACTGTAGTAATATATATCTGTAATATGTAACATATGTTGCATTAATCAAAAATGTTCATTAAATCACCTTTTTGTTATTGCAAAGCAAATATTTCTAGATTCCATTGTGATGAATATGAACTAGAGTTATATATGTGATTGTGACCCGTGATGGTATAATGAGTCTGCATGCACACAGAATAATTACAGCCAAAACAAGTGAAAAATGTCAAGTTTGGTCGATTTTGAGGTTTTCGTTCATTAGTTCATTAAGCCCTCGTCTAGCAATCTCAATGCTCCAAATAGCCATTAAACATCTTCAAAGTATCTTTATTTGTACGTTTTCTGAGGGAATATCTTTCCCTTGTCCATGAAATGCAGTTTTTCTCTGCTCTATTCTCGACTGGTGCTTCCCTCAGCATAGGTTTGGTATCGCTTTAAAGCGCAATATTCCAACTTTGTGAATATTCATAGTGAATTCTCGATGGCTTGAGGCTGAACCAATGAAATGTGATTTTCAAACTCATGCTGATATAAACAAAACCATATTACTCGCACTGACTGACAGATCCGAAGCGCACAAAGACTCCCAGACATGCGCAATCCCTATATATATATATATATATATAAATATATATATACACACACACACACAATTACAGTATTTCAAAATATCTGACTTGCCGATTATTCATGCATACATTATCTGTTGTCTTAAGTGAATGTTTAACTGTTAAGGAAATACATCTGATGTGTAACATTATATTAGATTCGTGCGGTACCTAATATAGGCTGTCAGTTTCACTAATGTTAATCAGATAGTATCGTTTAAAAAAAAGGTTTTCCTATAGATATTTGGTTTTGACTTAGTGTGTGCCAAATTTGGTGTTATTACCAGGGATCTTAAAGCAACACCATGTAGTTTTTCAACCTTTCTTTCCAAGACTCTTGTGATGGTACATCGACTTACAATAGGTTGAATGACACGTCTGCCATAGCCTGACGGGGTCTGTATCGCTTTTACTGGCACTACGTAACTTCGGGGTTCGGGTAGTAACCCGAGCACAAAAAGAACTACAAAATTCGACTGCTTTACGGCATACCTCACAAGTTTGGTAGGAGCTACATTCTTGCAAGTAAATAATACATGATTAGATGGACAAAATCATCTTTTAGGCTAACTAGCCTAATGACTGCAGGCTGATGTTGGTTTATTTATTTTTCTGGTGAAAGTGTCTTGCCTCAGGCTATAATGCAAATCATTTTTTCAACTTTGCAGATTCATCTATGGTAGCTTGATATTATAATATTGACGATATATGGCTATTACCTACACCACAAACATTGAATTTAATTAGCATATCCATTCTGTAAAACAGTAGCCAATAGGCTACTATAATGACGCTGGCTTGTAAACATGAGCTACGCAATCTTTTGGCGTTTGAAAAAAATAAAACCCATGAAATTATATTCATATGACATACTGAAATATATGCCACTGTACCTGGGATGAAGACATTTCACACGAAACGCAGGCAGTCTGCCCAAGACGTGAGAACTCCTTCTGCAGAGTTCGGGGGTATATCGGCTTGTCAACAAATGTACGTGTATCCCCTGGTGTAACCATGACAGATTTTACAACAGTATTAGAAGACAATACTGTTTCCCAACTGTAGGGGGACCCCGAGAGCAAAACTTAAATGCTGTTGCTTTAAGGCAGTGGTTCTCAAACTCTTTAGCCAGCGACCCCTAAACTAACATCAACGAGAACTTGCGACCCACTACCACGGAATACACAAACAATAAACAAAAAAAAGTTGTTTTAAATCCACATCTACTTCCTATGGAAGCTTGTTTCCACCACAGAATAAAAAATAAAAAAGGTAATTGCGACTTTTTATCATTTATAACTTGCACTGCAAGTTTATATTTCACAATTATGAGAAAACAAGTCAGAAAAGCGAGATGTAAACTTGCAATTTTTAGATTAAAAAAAAATAAATAAAAAATCGCAATAATATTTTCACATATTTTCTTATGTGGCAGAAACAAACTTCCATAATATTTACTGTATATAAATTTAGGCTTACCTTTCAGTATGCACTTGTTTTTCGGTGCACAAAAGCTTAATCTGTGGACTGATGTTGGATAAGGCTACTCGCAGATCATCCTCAACATAAAGACGTGATCTGTATTTATTTTTCATGTATGTAACAGCGGAAAAAGTCTGCTTGCACAAATAAGTAGATCCAAATGGAAGCAGTACATCCATTGCCACACCGGATAACTCTCTGTATTCTTCTGCTACTGCAATCCAAAATTCAGGCAGTGTGGAACTGGAAAATAAAGGTTTTAATGTTCGATCACTGGACAGCTCCAGCAAAGCATCTTCCAGTTTTGTGGGGAGATTAGTCCTAGTTTCAGTGAATGGTTGCCGTATCCAGTCATACAGTTCTGGTTGCGTCTCTTTTGGAAAATACTTATGGAATTGTTTCAAAAGGCCGTGGAGATAACCAGTGATGTGTGTTTTCAGGTTGCCGAGACTCAGTCCATTCTCCTCCAGATGTTCATCCAGCTCAGGAAACATCTCCACATTACCTTGTTCAACTCGCTCAGCCCATCTTTACAGCTTTTTCACAAATGCATCAATTTTTCTCATTCATTGTCAAGATGTTTGTGTTTGGACCTTGTAATGAAAGATTAAGCATGTTAAGCCTTTCAAATATACAGGCCAATTAAGCAAGTTTTGATAACCAATCTGGATCTGTCAGGTGGAGCGCGAATTCAGATTTAGAATCAGCGCTTCGTGCTGCGAGCCCATCTCGTTGCAAAGGGTGGCTAGCAGTCTACTGGTTACTGGACGTGATTTTATGTGATTAACAATTTTGATTGCACCTTTGAGAACACTGTTAAGCTCACTATCAAGTGCTTTGATAGCAAGAGACTCACGGTGAATGATGCAGTGCGTAAACCTAACATGAGGAGTCAATTCTAAAACCTTTGCCTTCAGTCCCTTGTTTTTACCTACCATTGCACCTGCACCATCAGTACATACGGCAACACAGTTATCCCATGAAAGTCGCATCTCTTTTAGTCTGGTGTCCAGCTTGTTGAAAATGTCACTGCCGGTCCCCTCCAGCACTGAGCAGAAGAGCATTTCCTTGTGCAGTTTTCCATCAAATGTGTATCTGATGAATGCCAGCAACTGAGAAGAATTAGACACATCGGTAGATTCGTCGACCTGTAACGCATATTTCTTTCCATTTAACCTATTAATCAATTGACTCTTAATGTCTTTTGAAATATAATGAATACGGCGAGCTATCGTGTCATTAGACAATGGAACAGTCATAAGCTCACTTGCAATTTTCTCACCATGCATGGCCCGACACATAGCCACAGCTGCGGGCTTAATCAAGGTTTCCCCGATCGTGTGTGGCTTTTTGGACTGTGCTATCAGGTATGCCACCTCATAAGATACCTTCAGAGCATTAGCAGTAATTTGGGTTTGTTGTGAGAGTGTGCGTTTTTGAATCTGTAATTCCTTCTCTTTTCTGCGAAAAAAGTCTATAGGTTTTTCAACACAAGCAAGGTGTCTTGTCTCCAAATGTCTCTGCATTTTTCCAGGCTTCATACTTTCATGGGCAAGCACTTCTGAACAGATTACACACTGAGGATGGTCCACATCGTTGACAGTAGAGCAAGTGAATCCATACTTTATGAATTCCTCTTGATATTTCCGACGTTTCCTACATTGGTCAGAAGGGGTACTTCCCGGGAAGGCGTCCAGGAGGCATCCGGAACAGATGCCCGAGCCACCTCAGCTGACCCCTCTTGATGTGGAGGAGCAGCGGCTCTACTCTGAGCTCCTCCCGAGTGACCGAGCTTCTCACCCTATCTCTAAGGGATCGCCCAGCCCCCCTGCGGAGAAAGCTCATTTCGGCCGCCTGTATCCGGGATATTGTCATTTCGGTCATGACCCAAAGCTCATGACCATAGGTGAGAGTAGGAACGTAGATTGACCGGTAAATCGAGAGCATCGCCTTGCGGCTCAGTTCTTTCTTCACCACGACAGACCAGTACATCGACCACATTACTGCAGAAGCTGCACCGATCCGTCTGTCAATCTCCCGTTCCATCCTTCCCTTGGGAGGTGCTGATTCTCATCCCAGCCGCTTCACACTCGGCTGCAAACTGTCCCAGTGCATGCTCAAGGTCCTGGTCTGATGGGGCCAGCATGACAACATCATCCGCAAAGAGCAGAGATGAGATCATGTGGTCCCCAAACCTGACACCCTCCGGCCCCTGGCTGCGCCTAGAAATTCTGTCCATAAAAATTATGAACAGAACCGGAGACAAAGGGCAGCCCTGCCGGAGTCCAACATGCACCGGGAACAAGTCTGACTTACTGCCGGCAATGCGAACCAAGCTCCTGCTTCGGTCGTACAGGGACCGGACAGCCCTTAGCAAAGGACCCCGGACCCCATACTCCCGGAGCACCCTCCACAGGCCGCCGCGAGAGACACAGTCGAATGCCTTCTCCAAATCCACAAAGCACATGTGGATTGGTTGGGCAAACTCCCATGAACCCTCCAGCACCCTGGAGAGGGTATAGAGCTGGTCCAGTGTTCCACGGCCTGGACGAAAACCGCACTGCTCCTCCTGAATCCGAGGTTCTACTATCGGCCGTATTCTCCTCTCCAGTACCCTGGCATAGACTTTCCCAGGGAGGCTGAGAAGTGTGATCCCCCTGTAGTTGGAACACACCCTCCGGTCCCCCTTCTTAAAAAGAGGGACCACCACCCCGGTCTGCCAGTCCAAGGGCACTGTCCCCAACCGCCACGCGATGCTGCAGAGGCGTGTCAGCCAAGACAGCCCCACAACATCCAGAGACTTGAGGTACTCGGGGGGGATCTTATCCACCCCCGGTGCCTTGCCACCGAGGAGTTTCTTGACTACCTCTGTGACTTCAGCTCGAGTGATGGACGAGTCCACCTCCGAGCCCTCAGCCTCTGCTTCCTTCGACGTGACGGTGGGATTGAGGAGATCCTCGAAGTATTCCTTCCACCGTCAACGACATCCCCAGTTGAGGTCAACAGCTGCCCAGAATCTCTTCGAGGCCAGACCATAGCTCCGAGCGGCCGCTTCGACAATGGAGGTGGAGAACATGGTCCACTCGGACTCAATATCTCCAGCCTCCCTCGGGATCCAGTCAAAGCTCCGCCGGAGGTGGAAGTTGAAGATCTCTCTGACAGGAGACTCGGCCAAACGTTCCCAGCAGACCCTCACAGTACGCTTGGGTCTGCCGAGTCTGTCCAGCTTCCTTCCCCGCCATCGGATTCAACTCACCACCAGGTGGTG
Source organism: Vimba vimba (assembly GCA_022828995.1). Lineage (NCBI taxonomy): Eukaryota > Metazoa > Chordata > Actinopteri > Cypriniformes > Leuciscidae > Vimba > Vimba vimba. Next base: position 4,396,605 of record CM040829.1, on the reverse strand, counting down.
ATCAGTTGACAGCTCGATCTAAGTCGATCATCGACCTACGGCCTAGGGTGTCCTGGTGCCACTTGGCACACACGACAGTGAGAGACCTATCCCGACCCGTAGGCGCAGGGAAACGACCCTCTCGTTCACCGGGGTAAACTCCAACACATGGCGGCTGAGCTGGGGGGCTATAAGCAAACCCACACCAGCCCGCCGCCTCTCACCATGGGCAACTCCAGAGTGGTGAAGAGTCCATCCTCTCTCAAGGAGTGTGGTTCCAGAGCCGAAGCCGTGCATAGAGGTGATCCCGTCTATCTCTAGTCGGAACCTCTCAACCTCACGCACAATCTCAGGCTCCTTCCCTGCCAGCGAGGTGACATTCCACGCCCCTAGAGCTAGTTTCCGTGTCCAAGGATCGGGTTGTCGAGGCCCCTGCCTTCGACTGCCGCCCAATCTTCTCAGCACTGGCCCCTTACAGTCCCTCCTGTAGGTGGTGAGCCCACAGGAAGGCGGCCCCACGTCGCTCCTTCGGGCTGAGCCCAGCCGGACCCCGTGGGAAGAGGCCTGGCCACCAGGCGCTCGCATACGAGCCCCAACCCCGGGCCTGGCTCCAGGGTGGGGCCCCGACTGTGCCATACCGGGCAACGTCACGGTCTTCGATTTAATATTACTCATAAAGGGCTTTTAAACCACTCTTAGTCTGACCCGTCGCCTAGGACCTGTTTGCCTTGGGAGACCCTACCAGGGGCATATAGCCCCGGACAACATAGCTCCTAGGGTCATTTGGGTACTCAAACCCCTCCACCACGTTAAGGTGGCAGTTCAAGGAGGGGATAGTATTTAACATTTTTTTAAAACCTTCTAATCACTTTTCTTTAGAAATCAGTAAATATTTATTTGTAATCTTAATTTTTTAGTATTGAAAAATATTTATTGTAATCAGAAAATACAGAATTTTTTCAAAACAACTCGCGACCCCTTGAAATCACCCCCAGTTTGAGAACCACTGCTTTAAGGCAGTGGTCTTCACTATATTTTTCATGCGAGCCGCACTGATAGGACAAAGTCAGTAGGAGAGCCATTTTACCACAAAGTATAAAAAGTTACATCCAGTCATAAATACCATGTCTGCCTATCAATCTGTCACCCCTGAACAATACAATATGCAATGCAATAAATACAAAAGGGTGAAAAAAAAAACATTATTTATGATTTATCAGTCAAATTTGTAACTGAGACAAGATGATTTCCTTTAATGAAAAAAAAAAAAAAAAAAAAAAGGGATTTCCAGAAAATATTCATCCCAGAATGACCTTAAGTTATTTTTTTCTACATTAGCCCATCTTGTAGGCCTATCTAATCAACCAAGAGCACATGCAGCGTTAAGAGCTGGAAAGACCGCCATATAACTGGCATCTCTGCAGAGACTGGATATTTACATGCACAACTTTTGTTTCAGTCGGACTGAATTCATTCCGATCGATGAATCTGAATGTATTGTAGTTTACATGAACGCTAAACATCGTGACGTGATGTGATACATGATCGTGTTGATGTGCGTGTTTATAAGTCAAAAGATTCAAATCGGAATATGAACATATGAACCGTTGTGCCGTGCTGTTTGTATTTATCACGCAGTAAAAATGCCCAAAGTCGTCTGTATGATAATCTGAAACAAGGACTGGTGAGCCGTTGTCCTGCTTCACTTCACAGATGCTGAGTGAAAGGAGATTATAGAATGACAGGACACTCATTTATGTGACACTTTATTCATCAGGAGAACAGCTCGTTCAGCGCGTCGTCGTCCTTTCAGTTTCGGTTTTCAGTCGATCAAGTTTTTTCACGTTCTCTCGATAAACCACCCCTTTCAATCCAATCGAAATTATTTGTAATATAGCTGACACTTTTAGTTTTTAAAGGGTAATGTTAAAGCCCTACTTGTTATTAATGGTTTTATGAAATATCTCTAGTGAATGGCGAATGCATTATCATATCAACGTATTATATTTACCGCCATGCGAGCCACAAATTAAAGCTTGGCGAGCCGCATGAGGCTCGCGAGCCGCGCAATGAGTAACACTGCTTTAAGGTATAGTTGCTGATTAGATTTTTCTCAAAATTGACTTTGCTGACTCCATCGACTTAAAATTTTGACTTACTTTTAATAGAGAATGTGAAAATAACAATAACTAATTTTTTGAAAATTAGCTCATTGAGACTCATTTTGCCAACACAGAAAATAAAATGTATTCAGCAAATAAATTTGACTGTAATATATCTCTACAACTCCATGTAAGAATATACCTGGTTCTAGTAAAAATAATAAAATAAGATATTGTCATGTCCGTTTAAGTCTTGAACTTGTTCATGTATTTTCATAGTCGTGTTTCCTGTTAGTCATGTGTTTCTCTTGTCTCTTTCTGATTGGTTGCTCTTGTCATGTGTATATAAGTTCTGTTTCGTCATTGGTTCATTATCTCGATCCTTCTTGTTAATCATTAGTCTTTAGGTGTGTTCGACATCGGCTGCGGCTGGATGCAACCGATCGGCGAGAGTAGCCGCGTGCAGGCGGGGAGGAGCTGCAAACGGAGACGTGAAGTCGGACATTTTCTGGTTCCCGTTGTGACCGCTCTGTCCGCTCACGTGGTGTTTGCATACTTTACCACAGCTGAAGTGAAATAAATGCAATATTTGCCAAATAATACACAGATGTTTCAGAGACATTTTCATTCAATACTTTGTGCACAGCTTTATGCAGCGTCTGTTTGAACAAGAATAAACTTCAACATAAGGTACTATCAATGAAGTGGAGTCTACGTTTTTTAAGCAGTTTTAATTTAATAAACATGACACAATATAACATGACAACGACATGAAAAGAGTGTTCACTGTTATAATAAACTGATTTGAGAGCTTTAGAGGAACTAAAGGTGTTCGAAATAAACACGAAACACATGATCGTTGTCATCCGGCCAATCGTGGAACAGCAGTGTCGTCATCAGCCCTCCTGCAGCCCAGTGCAGCCGCTCTTGAAAAGCTGCGCTGGCTGAGTTCTCCAGCTACTCTCGAATCGCTCTTGCGGTACTTAGATGGCACACGTCACAGTCACGTGGCGTCAGCGCTGCATCAAGTCGGACAAAATTTCTAACCGGCATGCACTGCTTCAAGTCAGCCGCCGATCGGTCTGCGCAGAGCTGCATGAAGTCGAACAAGCCTTTTGTGTATCAATAGCCTTCATGTTAGCTCTATTTGTCTAGCTTTGTTCCCTGTTCTGCTTTTGGTGAGTTCATATGTTCATGTTACTCTAAATCAAGTCAAACCAACTTAGATCTTTACTTTGTATCTGTTCACTTTTGGATTCAATAAAACTGTCTTTGGGTTCAGTTCAACTCGCCTACTGGACATTCTTTATAACTAAAATTGTTTCTTTGTGTGTTTATTTTCACATTGTTCTTCATCTTTCAAATGATATAAATCAGCAAAAGAGAGAAATGTGTATCTGGACTGAACGCTGAGATCTGTTATGATTGTCATAGTGAGAGTTAAACTAAGATAGGGACTACACGACATTCCTGCGGGCTTGCTGACATCACTAAGCCCAATATTTACATACACCCCTCCTCTGGGAACACAATACATAAAGGGGGCGAGGCCATTTTATGTTGCTTTGGAGAAGAGTTGTTGTGGTAGTAGAGTGCCGTTGCCGCTATGCTGTCGAAACGCTGTTATTTTCACCCAGATTGCAGGTCCACTTTGTTCAGTCTTCCTAAGGACAGTTACAATTTATTTTTAACTCGGTCCCTCATAATTATAATCCAAATGTCGCTCTCTGTGCTGCACATTTTCCGGAGGAAAGCTTCCTCAATCTACACGAGTTACAATGTAGGATTCGCACAGCGCTTGTCCTGAAACATGGAGCAGTTCCAACTTTAAAAACAGAAGCTGTTGTTTACGAGCCACAACCTGTAAGTATGATTTTTTCGTTGATGTGTTTTCCTGTAATAGTTCGTATTGTTAATTGTACGTTGTAGCGAGGAAGTAAACGAAGGACAACGCTGTTTGTCTCCACAAACCAGTTTGTTAAATGCTAATTCATACTTATCCGACAAACACATACAAACTTGTGTTTAATATCACCAGTGCAGCGAACTTGGAATGTTCGTGGTTGTTGTCGTTTATGTGATCACTGTAAATTATTCTTTGATTATAGCTTTAGTGTATTGTTTATCTACAGGCATGCTAAACATGGTTTGTGTTTGATTTTGCTACTGTTGTAAAGCCAATGTTTAGTGTTCGTATTGGGTTAATAGTTCTGGCGACAGATATTTAGCTACAATCGTTTTAAATATACAAAAGTAACAGTGTCATATAACGATCACAATAGATCTGCAGTCTTAAAAAAAAACATACCTTTCTGAAACGTCCTTTAACGGCCGTTCTTGAACAGGTTCTGCTCGATCCTCTCCACTAACATTCTCTGGGTCTGATTCAGGCTCAGACTGGTATGGCAATATTGACACCGTTGTTTACTGAAGCACAAACTACCGGTAAGGGTAAGGGGCGTTTCCGAACAACGTGAACTTGGCGGTTAGCGAATCACAACACACTGGGCCAGCTAACCAATCTGAGCCCATTACGTATTTTTGAGGGCGGGGCTTCATAGAACCCGGAATCATCTGACCGTTTTTACAAGGAGGGACAGAGCAGTGTAGAATAATGGTTAAATATGTGAAAAATAATGCGAATTTTTAAAAACGAAGCATGAACACATTTTACAGTGCACCCCACAAACACAATCAAGCCTTCAAAAAAAGGTGTTTTACCACCCCTTTAAAGATCAGACATGAGCTTTCCGAACACGAATCTGCTGGAAACATGTTGTACAGTGAGCTTTATATTCACGGATTACACCACAGCAGAATCTTAAGACATTAGAAGTACGAAAAGCTGGATACGACACTGTTCTTTTAAAAGACAATCACAGTCTGAATCACAGTTGGACAAACTCTCAAAAATCTGCCATCATATTAAAGTCTAGATCAGTGGTTCCCAAACCTGTCCTGAAGGACCCCCAACACTGCACGTTTTCTTTGTCTCCCTCATCAAACACACCTGATTCAACTCATCAGCTCATTATCACATGGGTTAATGAGCTGATGAGTTGAATCAGGTGTGTTTGATGAGGGAGACAAAGAAAACGTGCAGTGTTGGGGGTCCTTCAGGACAGGTTTGGGAACCACTGGTCTAGATGTTTCCTGAAGACTGAATCTGTATCATGAATGTAAAGACACACGGTTCAGTTTATCAGGATCAGTGTCTCTCTCTGCTGGAGATCATCAGTATTACAGCAGATCAACAGAAGATCACATGATCATCTACATCAGGGGTGCCCAATCCTGCTCCTGCCTTTTGGACTCCCGACTGTCCTGCACAGTTCATCTCCAACCCTAATCAAACACACCTGCCTTTAATTTTCAAGTGATCCTGAAGACCTTAATGGTTGCTTCAGGTGTGTTTGATTAGGGTTGGGGATGAACTGTGTAGGACAGTCGATCAGCAGGAGCAGGATTGGGCACCCCTGATCTACATCATATCACACTTTACAAGAAGTTTGGGTTTATCGATCTCAAGCGTCCCTGTCAGTCCTTCCTTGTTTTGTGTGTGTGTATATGTGTGTGCGTTTGTATTGTCTGCAGGTGACTGGCTGATTGCGGTGTAATTGGGAGCACCGGTGCACAGGTTCTTTGTTCGCTACAAAAGCTGTCGGGTTCTTGTTGGCGGGTGGTCTTCTGCTCCGGCTTGGCTTGGCTGTTCCTGATGTTTTGCGTCGATACAGATAGCTGTAAATGACCGAATTTCGGCTTAATTCAAAGAATAATGTGAAATAAAGTGCAGTTAACAGTTTAGGACCCAAGGACCAGATGTTTGAAAGAAGACCCGGAATTGTAATAAATTGAAGAAAAGTTTTACTGAAGTTAGTTTGCAGTTTCATCAGCAGACGTTCAGCTTTAATACACACACACACAGGAGTTTGTAGACCACCCCCGTTACAGTTACAAAGATCACAGCAGTTACACATACACACACACACACACACACACACACACACACACACACACACACACACACACACACACACATTTAGCTATTTATTTAAGTCCACTTAAAAAAAATGATTTACAGTGACATAAATACTATAGATGCAGTCAAATGCATGTACATAATCATGGACCAGTGGCATACAGCAGATCTTCACAATATTAAGCATATCACTCAGTTGTTATGGATACAAGTAGCACCGTCTCTGCCAGATATGACGGCTACCTATAATAGCAGACAGAGCACAGTACTTTGCTAGCCGTTTAGCCCTCTTTTTGGGCATCCCTAGTTGTTGAAGCCCTCTTACAACCAGCCTGTGTGCGTGTCCTAAGCTGCCAAATATGAACACAAGTAGTCGGCTCTGATAACCTAACTCTGAGATGATGTTTAGGAGTGGTTGATATTTAATAATCTTAGTCATAAAGGCTTCTTCCATCCTAGAGTCAAAGGTACATGCAACCTCCACAACGAACACCTCGCTGATCTCCTCATTAACCACAACAACATCTGGTGTATTAGCAAACACATGAGAAAAGGTTTCAGAGCTATTACAATTCTGAAACATGGATGGTTTTACACAAGAATGTTTGTACATTTTTACTGAAGATGAGAAATAGCTCGATATGATCTTCACTATAAGATCCACTATTCTGTCGTGGCGTGCGATGTACATTCCTTTATTTGGCATGGCAGCCATTCAAGATATGTGGCAATGTCTCAGTGATCTGTTCTGTAGTGTGATGCAAACAATGAGGTACCTGGGTTGTAGGAAACCAGATAGAAAGGTTGAGTCTGGTTGGAAGAACTTGTAGTCTGGCTTTTACTGTAAAGATAACAATGTCCTCACTGAGTGCAGTATTCTTAAGAAATGAGTGAGAAACAGAGTGATCAGCGGAGGAGAGACACGCAAATTTCCCCTGAAGCTTCAATCCAGTCCAGTGTTGTTTCTGATGATGCTGGTGTAGGTCCAGGAGAGTTGGCCGGGCACCTGTGGATGTTAGCGTGTGGCTGTGACCACCGTATGTGGCTGTTGCCCTGACAGAGGTCAGGGGGTCAGTAATGATGTCCTCAGAGACCCTCACAGTCCCAGAGTCAGACCGCACCCACTCCAGTGATGCTCCAGTTCGGACACAGAGGTCGTTCAGGTCCGGCCAGTCTGAACAGACACCAAAGCCGGCAGAATGGGTGTCAAGTTTCCCGCTGGGTTTTCTTTTAAAGCCAATGAAGTGTGGCTCTGACTCCCTGGTTAACGGCATCTTGCGTCTCCGGAGATCCAGGAACAGGGAGGATCGAGCCAGCTCTCTCACATCTTTGTCATCATTATTCAGCATGTTCAGAAATGTGAAATCCGCATGCTGGTATAAATCCATATCACGTTTGGTACCCCCAACCCTCCTTCCCATTGAAAAATAATATCACGGGTACTGTGCGTGTTCAGTCCAAACCACTTTCGCACTAAGCTCACTGTCTTGTTATTCATTTCACTCAGCACTTTCTGTTGGATATGAACGCTGGAGAATAGATGTTGTACTTTAGACAGCGCCACCTGTCTAATAGCCTCTAACTTCAGAGTCAGTGGCAATGGGCATTTGTCAATCAAGTCCAACCTGGATGTAAATTCTGACAGGATGATGTTTACTTGCTCCTTCCATTCTCCTGCAATGTTAATTTTATGTCCAAGATAAGTGTATGTCTCATAAAGAGAATATACATGTACAAGTTGTGTTGCTACTGTGAACACTGGGCATTTATCAGCTTTTGAACGGTACCACCTGTTCCCTCCACTTCTCCTCTCCTACAGAACAGCACATTTAGTGTCGTTAATCTCCATGCCTGACCACTTCAGAAAAGAGTCTGTCCTGGCCAGCATGTTTTCAATGACACTTGTTTCTCTGGAGGCAATCTGGACATCATCTGCATAGCCCTGTACTGGGATAGGAGATCTCACGTCAGGGTGGGCACATTGACACATCCACTTTATGCGGCTTACACTCGGACCCTGATGTTAGGCACGTCGTGACCATGTCTCGAACAACAACTCAGTCAATCTCCAATAATGCCAGTGGTTCCTTAACCTGTAACCAAGAAGACTGACACACACACTGACACGGTTCCAAGGTTGGATTTGGCCAGGCTCTAACTATAAACAGGAGTCTTGTCTCAAAACATCAAGATAACAAGTTCTTTCTCTCAAGGATAGGACACTTTAGTCTGTCATTATTAGCCTACGGCACGCATTGTGTGATTAATCTCAGCAGTTTAGGACATCAGACAAGATTTCTGTCAACACAGAAAACATTTCATCACTGGATAGGTTTTTCGTTTACTGAAATTGTGGTTTATGTCAGCTGAATGGGCGGAACGCTTTTTAGAGAAGATAAGGCAACGTTTTTTAGCACAATTCACAGCCATGGTCAATTCAGGAGGAAAAAATCTCCAAATGCTCCACGTGAAACTGGGGTCTTCTGACCTTTTACTATCGTGTCAATTGATTTTGATTAAAATGCGCAAGGGAGAGAGAGAGCAAGACAGCGATTGACGTGTTGTTTGAAGACGTGAGAGTGCGCGCGCGCGGCCGGGCGCTTTTCTCTGCTCGTAAGCAGTCATTCTATTCTACATTACTCACCGATCAAATAAGGCTTTGGCGGGACAAAACATTTACCTTTTTAATTGTTTAGGACATCTCTAAGGCCTCTATTTTCTTCTTCTCTTTTTTTTTCTTTTCTTTTCTTTTCTTTTCTTTTCTTTTCTTTTCTTTTCTTTTCTTTTCTGAGCACCAAACTCAAGTGCTGATTGGACATTTTGAGCGTAACGTTAGCCTACTGAACTTCAAATCAAATGACAACATCAAATTTTGGCCAAACCATTTTTGTGTTGGGGGTGGGGGGGGGGAGGTTCTTGACCACTATTTCAAGGACAATTAGGAAGAAAACAAATAAAAAGCTTTTATGTAACTCAAATATTAGATATTTTTTCCACAAATATGCCTATTTTATTTATTTTTTTAACAATTATTCCATAATTTAGTTCTGGGCCCCCCCTCTACCCTGGGCCCGGGACAACAGACCACTATGTTGTTCTTCACGCAAAGAAGCTAGCTAAAGTCAGCAAATAAAACACTGACACGATGATGAACAAGAAACAATAATATCCTCAATACATATCGTTTTACTGAGTAAGTAAGCCTAATTTCTAAATATATATTTGTAAAGAAACCTCATTGCTTAATTGTTTACTCTCTGCTGTCTCAGACGACGATATATTTTCCTGTCGGCCACCATAACTTCTGTTGGGTGCAGTTCGCAACCTCACCACTAGATTCCGCTAAACATTACACAGTGCACCTGGAATAAAGTAGTGGAAATCCAGACCTAAATCTGAAAGATTAATGGTCTGGCGTCGACTAATGAAAATCGCCCAGCTCGAGGGGCGGCACCAAGCATGCATTTAAAAATCTCACTGCACGCAACTGGATAACACTACGACCAATCATAACAAGGCCCATACGCTTAGCTACCAGCAGAGCTAACTGGTAGATTAGATGGATAGATAGATAGATAGATAGATAGATAGATAGATAGATAGATAGATAGATAGATAGATAGATAGACTTTTATTGCAGACTCATGGTCCATACTTCATAAAAAACAACAGACAGCACAAAATTAAAACACATCACATTAAATACATATTATTATAAAAAATAAAAAAAAAGATTCTATCCTTTCAGAAGACAGTCATACCAGTGTCTCCAAAGTTTAGATGTGTAGCGTATGGCGCTATATTCAGTGTTAGTCAGTATCATGATGACACTATTTCCAGACTCATTAAGTCGACAAATTAAATTATACATTGTGTTTCTCAAAACAGCCTTCAATGTGTTAACTCGAGCAGACACAAACAAGTCACTGGCACTAGTCCATCTCGGCTTTTTTAACAAAAGTCTTATTTATTAACAAAGTTAATTTAACTTCATCAGAACAATAACCAAATTTCCGAAGGAGTACATTAGCTTGTGCATATAACATACGACATTGACGATAAATGTCCTCATCATCAGACAGACGGTCAGTGATCACATGACCAAGATATTTGACTTCATCAACAGACCTTAAGGACATTACCAGACAACTTAAAGTCAGGGAATGTCATACATTTGTCCTCTTTTGTTCGGCAGATCATGATTAGACTTTTAGAAGGATTATATTTGACATCATGTTGTTCTCCAAACTCAGAACACAGTTTGAGAAGATGCTGGAAACCAGCTGTACTGGGACTAAACACTACCAAGTCATCAGCATACATTAGATGGTTTACTACTGAACTTCCAACCATACAGCCCGTTCTGCACTGGTTTAACCGTTTAGACAGGTCATTCATAAAAAAATTAAACAAAACAGGAGATAAAATGCTTCCTTGTCTGACCCCATTGCAGACCTGAAAAGGAGCAGACACACAGTTTGACCACTTGACCTGCATAGTCTGGTTTGCGTACCAGTATGACAAGCATCTAACTATATACCTAGGCACACCCGCTTGACACAGTTTATGAAATAATTTTCGATGATTCACACGATCAAACGCCTTAGAGGCATCTAAAAAACATATAAAAACAAATTAATTCTTGCTCTTATAGTCACTTAGTAATTCCTTTAAGGCATAAATGCACATATCTGTGCCATGTTTGGGCTTAAACCCAAATTGATTGTCTGTTGAAAGAACTAGTTTGTCAATCCTTACCAGAAAGATTTGCTCAATAACTTTAGAGAGTATACTAGCAAGCGCAATGGGTCTGTAATTAGACCATACCTGTGTCAACACTCCCGTTTTTCCTGGGTTTCTCCCGTTTTTTTAGCCCTATCTCCTGGACCTCTCACGGTTTGTTATTTCTCCCGGGAAACTCCCGTAATTTGCATGGCCCAAACTCCTTTATGAGTAATCGGACCAATATGTTTGTCTAATGTTGACCAGTTGCCAGATCTTGTTTTAAATGCATTATATTCACACAATCCACACACCATATACAATTTCAACCCATTTGTCACCTCAACCTGGCAACCTATAAACCAGTTGTGCAGTCGCGGAAGGTTTAACCCCCCGAAAGCGAGCCGATAGACATGGCAGGTGAAGGTGGTGTCCCCGCAGTACACTTAACAGCATGAGCAAAAACGGCCTTCTTGCAAAGGAACGATCCGAGCGCCGTCTTCTGTTCCTGTTTTAGATAAAAAGCCAAGTCTAACTCGTTCATTGTAGCGGCCAAAGCCGTTTCAAACAACTGTTATTCATCCACAGGCATCTTGCAATGTTTTCTAATGACTTCAACGTCACAGCGCTGTCGTCATCTGTTTAACTCGCCTCTGGCCCGCCTATATCAGATAACCCGATGTGATTGGTGCAGCTCAGATTGAGGGGCATATTTAATGAGCATCATTACTCGACACTAGGGGTGTAACGGTACGCAAAAATCACGGTTCGGTACATACCTCGGTTTTAAAGTCACGGTTCGGTTTATTTTCGGTACAGTAAGGGAAAGAAATGCAAACATTAAACTGCAGGTTGTTTATTACTATAAACTTTTTTTTAACAATTTGTTTACACTTTTTTTAAACACTTTTTAATAAAATATATATAAAATATATATAAAATAAAAAAAAGAATAAGAAATAAAATACTGCTGCAAAGTTCTCCACTAAATAAAATACTCTCAGTCTCAAACCAATATCACATAATAAATTTAATGAAAAATATAAATAAATAACTATGATTACAGTGCAGCATTACCAATCCCAGCTTGTAGGCCTGCTCATATTTAAAAATTAAGGCTGGGAAAAAAATTAACTTTAATTGCACAATTTGCTGTAATTAATTGCAATTCCTCCCAGCTTGTAATCATCAATAATTAAACTTAGAATCACCTAATTAAATGAAACACTGGGGAAAAAAAGGAACAGAAAATAGCCCTATATTAAAATAATATTAAACATATATATCAATGTATTATTATTTTTCAATAATCAATCAACAATCAATTTAAGATTTTTTTTCCCATTTTTGTACTAATTATCAAAATAAAATATATTCCTACAAAGCTATTATTACCAGAGCATGTGATCAGAGCAGGTCATTTTACCATTGTTGCCCAGCATGACTATACCAGCTCAGCAAACAGAAGTCTACTACTGAGAAATTTCACCTTATTTGAGCGGACTTTGCTTTTCCAGTGCGTGATCGGTACATGATTGGAGTGTTTGGGCCGTTAACGACAGAGCAGAACGTGCAGCGCAAACACGGAGTCGAACATTGAGCAGAGAGCGCAGCGCGCAGATCACACACACACACACACACACACACACACAGAACGGAGAGTGCGGCGGCGCACACGGAGCGGAAAAGCTTTTTTTCGCCCTGCAGTCGATTTCATTGGTTTAGGTTACAGTGGCGACGGGTAAAACTAAAACCAGACGGGCTCTGGTAAAACCATAGACAGTATAAGAAGTGGACAGAGCCATCCCATTAGAACTCAATTGAGACAAGTGAAGCCCATTTTTAGCGATTTTTTAGGACTTCCGTTCCTGACGCGCAGACTCAAACTGAGCTTGACGACGTAGATGTGACGTGAGCAACCCGTCTGTCTTCTAGTAGCTGTGCCAAGAGAAATCTGAATCATTCCCTTCCGAAACTTGCAGAGACGGAGAGCGTGAGTAGGAGCTGTCCATGAGCTAGGAGCAGGATAAACTTTTGCTAGGTATTCTGATTAATTATTTTGTCATTTTGCCTCCACGTCCTTCCGATTGTGCGCGAGCTTCTCCTCCCGTCCATACGGTAATCTCTCTACTGTGCGACAGAGAGTCGCGTGGTTATGACGCAATCGTTAGCCTACTTTTACAAAAACTGCTTCTACGGGGCCATAACATAAGCTACAAGGTAATGGAGCATTTTATACATTGTCGTGTTTCTTTAGAAATAAATAATGGACAAATGGAGTCTTCAAACGCCTCAGATGTAAAGTTATTCGCTGTCAAAGTGACGCCAAAATGAATGGGAGTCAATGGGATGCTAACAGCAGGTGAAGTTCTGCTACAAGATGGTGGCACGCGGCCGGCTTCAACTTCCGAATACTTTAGAATCAGCTGTAGGGCGGGATTTGCGCTGAACGCGAAGGCTTCTGCCACTTAATATGTTCGTGTGGAAACACGAAAATGTACCTATGTTCCACACACAAAATATTGCATTCAGTCATTCGGTACACACGTGCACCGAACCGAAAGCCCTGTACCGAAACGGTCCGGTACGAATACACGTACCGTTACACCCCTACTCGACACCAGAGTAACTAGCTGAGCAAATTCAACTTGTGCTCTCGCGAGAACTCTGGATTACCAGGGTAGGAATAAAGTTGAAATAAAGTGAAAATAAGGTCCGCTGCTCGTGGTTGAAAGTGGCACAACATCCCTAAACATCAGATTCTCTTTTTTTAACAGATCTCTCACATAGCCTAAATTGATTTATGTAAATTAATAATTTTCGAACATTTTAGATTATATGTAGAACTTTTATATTAATACATGTCCATTATGTCTTGATAAACTTCCCTGTAGTTTCCTTGTTCACCACACGATGGCGCATCACACACAGGCTCAGTGTAACGAATGATGTGAAAATATATTTATAAAAAATATTTTTATATGAGTTCACTTTTCTCATATACTTTTTTGAACATACATGCGTCAATGACATAATGTGTGTTAAAAAATAAAGTTAAAGTGAAAATAACAGCAACTATGCTATATATTTAGATTAAACCAATATAGGACTAATTATGAAATCACAGCTAGAAAAAATAAATGACTTATAAATATTTAAGGCTTAAATCATTTTTCAGAATCAGAAAGAGAACAAGTGATCTGTGCATATCAATGTATGACAATGGGCAAGAAACTGGAATCATGTTGTCTCAAGCGTTTTTGTCTTATTCAGATGAGATATAGACAGGATGGATTTGTAAAGTCCATGTGTCACTATGTATGACTTTTTTCTTTCTAAGTAAGAGCGCTTTTCTCTCTAAAAGCAAAGCACTGATTGCCATGATTACTGTTATTAGTTCTAAGCTTTGTCAATGAGTTGCTATGAAAGTGTCATTAAACAAAAAAATCTGTCATTTCTACATTAAAATTAATTTGACTAATCAATAGAAATGGTTATCGCTACCACAGAGCTGAATTATATCATTACACACAGAAGAGCTGTTGCATGTGCAAATCTCACAACTATTCTATTGTTAACTTGACTCAGATCCATTCATTCGATCCATCAGTTCAGCGATGCAGAATATCCCTCTATGGCATGACTTTTTGTTTTTTGGGAAAAAAAATCTTTCACCCCATTTTTGGGGAGCTTGGGGGTCGTTGATAACATATCCATCATAAAATGTGCCCCCCCTTCACCCCTGAACCAGATATGGGTTTGTTGCCTCAGGGCAACACTGTGCTACGAGGGTACTAAAACTTTTTCTACATCAGTGGAATAGGGAAAACAAGCAATATGTGCATTAGAAAATGATTTATTTTGACAAACATCAATCACAAATGGTTTTAACCAATCACAAACATCAAATAATCAACAAAAACAACTATTACTACTAATTACAACTAACACCTCCCATATGTATGTGTATGTGTAGTGTTTGGTGTAAATGTTCATATGAAAATGAAAATTTATACATAAAGTGTTATGGGGGGTGTTAGTTGTTATTAGTAGTAATATTTGTTTTTGTTGATTATTTGATGTTTGTGATTGTTTTTTTTGTTTTTTCTATGTTTATGTAACGTAGGGTGCTTTCACACTTGCATTTTTGGTGCACACCTGGGTTCGATTGACATCAGAGTTTGGTTTGATTTGATGAAAACTTCTCACCCTTTCCGAACCATACCCCAGTCTGAATAAAAAGTGTGGTCTGGTGTTCACGTGAATTGTGGAAGTGACGTATGATTTAATAAAACTTTGTGTTTGTGTGTTCTCACTCCCTTTTCTGGCAAACGTGGCTGCCGCACTGCATGCTTGGGGGTAGGTCTTAAGCAATTAAAATGTCTTTTCCGTTGCTTTTTTTAAAGTTTTTTACAGTTAAAATTACAGGAAAAAAATACAATCACAACTAACCCCCCCCATATGTATATGTATGTGTATGTGTAGTGTTTGGTGTAAATGTTCATATGAATATGAACATTTATGCATAAAGTGTTATGGGGGGTGTTAGTTGTAATTAGTAGTAATAGTTGTTTTTGTTGATTATTTGATGTTTGTGGTTGAAACCATTTGTGATTGATGTTTGTCAAAATAAATCTTCAAATGCACTTATTGCTTGTTTTCCCTATTCCACCTATGTAGAAAACCTTTTGAGTTTTAGTACCCTCAATGAACAAATGAACAATGAACAAAAAAACACAATGAACAAAAAAACAGTTTTAGTATATAAATAAAAACAAAATAAATCTTTAAACAATCAAACATACTTCTTTACATACTGATGCACATTCATATATTTTTTAATAAAACAATATTTTAACTTAAACATGTTAAAAAGTGATATTTATCTTACTAATTGGTGGCACTCTGTAGCATGTGGTTTTGCTTCATTAAAGCACAGCTCCACCCCCCCAAAAAAGGTCACACCCACTTCAGCCCCTCATGTCATTGAACAGACATGTCAGGTGATATTATATATTAAAAAAATATATATAAAAAAATTAAAGGGGCGGTGTGAGGTCCAAAAATGTGGTTTGTTGCCTGAGGGCAACACCATGCCATAGAGGGATATTTCTGGTCAAGCTTTAGATGTAGTGACAATATGAGAACATTAATGAAAGCAAAAGATAGCCTATGTGTAAAATTGTTTTTAATATGAATAACTGTTGCATATATGCTACATAAAAATCATATTCAATATTCAAACTGAAAGGAAAAAAAAAAAACTAAAAAAGACACCAACTATCAACGCTAATAAAGAGTACAATATTTACAGTGTAAAACCTTCTGTTGAAAAGCAGATATAACAGTTGTACAAATAAATAGGAGACATTATAAATGCATTTGAACAAGCAAAGTCTTTCATCCTCTAAATTTGAAAGTAGACAGACTTTATTTACAGCTTTGTGAGAAATACAGTACAATCAAAAAAGTCTTAGTTTTAGTTTAGTTTCTCTCTTCACTTTTTGGATGTTTCAGCAGAATTAGACCTTGATTTATCAATACCGCTTTTTAATCAAAATAGTTTTAAAACCTCTGCTCTTATACTAAGATATATAGTGAAGATTATACATTAGGATAATAGAATGAAACTAAACATTTATTTTGAAAACAAATCAACGAAATCCTTAACCACCTTTACTAGATTCTGAATGAAACCATTGTTTTGCTCAGCTCGAATTCTAGCATTTTCCTCTTGAGTCTTTTCTAATTCTTTTCGCATTTTCTCTAGTTGTTCCCCTCGAAATTTGTGCTCTAGATCCTCCATTTCCCTCTTTCGCTGTTCTTCATTCTCTTTCAGGATCCGTTGTTTCTCTTCCTCAATTGCTCTCTCTGCCTCCTGAAGCATGTCATTAGTGTAATATTCTCCACCATTATCAATAACCATTTCATCAATCTTGTGTAGCAGCTGCATAACCTGGTCTGAATCCTGCTTCTTATTATCAATCCCAGAATATTGTCCTCTGCATCTCTTGACAAATTTTAGTAATTCTGGACTGCTGCGCACAAACGTTTTAATGTCCTGCCCTTCTAGTTGATCTCCATGAGTGAACAGTACCATGGTGTAATCTAATGCCTTTTTACCAAATAATCTTTCAATGTATTCTATTGCTTTTGCATTTTCTTCTGTGTATCTTTCCAGTTTAAGAACAATCAGAAAGGCATGCGGACCAGGAGCAGAATAAGACATACACGTCTTAATTTCTTTCTCTACCTCTTCTTCACTCAAACTTGTGTCACAAACACCAGGAGTGTCAATAATTGAAATTTTTCTTCCATTAATAATCCTAAATTTCTTTTTACAGTCTCGGGTTACAGATGAAAGTGAAAGACGTGATTTGAAGACTTCTTCTCCCAGGATGGTGTTTCCAGTGGCACTTTTCCCAACACCGGTCTTTCCAACCAGGACAATCCGGAGCTCACCTTTTTGTTCTGTTAAATAAATCAAATCACCACATTCAAGGCTTATTATTGATTTTCTGTTTTTTTTTTTTTTACAAATTAAATTTAAAATAATTAAATTTGAAATTAAAGCTGTGTTTTGTTTATGCATACAAAGCACAAAAGCTTGAAAAAGAACCAACAATTAAGGATAGGATAATGATTTTTTACCAGTCTCATTTTCTTCGAGATCATATTGATTGAGGGAATTTTTGGTCTCAGTCGTCCTGATCTGCAAATAAATATATACATAATGTGGTTGAAAGATATTTAGGTGTGAAATTATTTGTCAAGTCATCATTTATATAGCGCTTTTAACAATGTAGTTTTAAAGCAGCTTTACAGAGATAAACGTATAATTTAAGGTAACAGAGATTGTTTTGGCTTTATAGCGGTTCTTGAATAAAGTTATTTTCCAGCTAAAGTTAGTTTTGATTGATTCACTTCTGTCACAACGATCATTTGTTATTAAATTAGGGGCCGCTAAGACGATGCCATTCTCTCTACACAAACTTTAAACGTGAACCTGTGAGAAACGCTGATGGCGCTCACATGCGCATTAAGAACTGGTTCTATAGTTATGTGCGTTTGAATATATGTGCGCAGGTTTGGAATTCCCTACAAACCAAGCCTAAACAAGTACTGGTCTTTCCTTATACATTTTGATACAGAATTTTATTTTATTTTGTCACTTCGGGGTAGATACGCAAAACGAATTTTCCCGACAACACTTTATCTGTAGAGTGGAAAAGGGATCCTCCATAGAGAGAGACTAGTTGGCACTTCAGCACCCCGCTATGACATTGGGTCCAGGCGAAGGTCCTTCGTCAGATCTGGATACGGCCTGGATCCGGCAGGCTGCGGGAAAACCTCGGGATAAACAAAGACACTAAAATTAGCGTAGATGCCATTCTTCTTATGATGTAACGAGTACATCAGGATTTATGGGAAGTGTTCCCGGTTCCGGCTGACCTAATCTATGCAGCCTAACATTGAATTATAGAAGTCTATAATGTATTATGTGAATGCTAGGTCAAAGAGATGTGTCTTTAGTCTAGCTTTGAACTGACAGAGTGTGTCTGCTTCCCAGACAATGGTAGGAAGACTGTTCCAGAGTTTTGGTGCTAAATAGGAGAAGGATCTACTGCCAGCAGTCGATTTTGATATTCTAGGTATTATTAACTGGTCGGAATTTTGAGATCGCAATAGATGTGAGGTACTATAATGCATTAAGAGCTCGCTCAAGCACTGCGGAGCTAAACCATTTAGTGCTTTGTAAGTAATCAGCTATATTTAAAAATGTATACGATGTTTAATAGGTAGCCAGTGCAGTGTTGACAGAACCGGGCTAATATGGTCATACTTCCTGGTTCTGGTAAGAACTCGAGCTGCTGCGTTTTGGACCAGCTGGAGTTTGTTTATTAAGCGTGCAGGGCAACCACCCAGTAGAGCATTACAATAATCTAGCCTTGAGGTCATGAACGCATGAACTAATTGTTCCGCATTTGTCAATGAGAGCATATGGCGTAATTTAGATATATTTTTAAGATGGAAAAATGCGGTTTTACAGATACTAGACATGTGACCTTCAAATGAAAGATTGGTCTCAAAGAGCACACCCAGGTTCCTAACCGACGACGAAGACTTAACAGAGCAGCCATCAAGTGTTAGACAGTATTCTAGATTATTACGTGAGGAAGTTTTTTGTCCAATAATTAGAATCTCTGTTTTTTCAGAATTTAGAAGTAGGAAATTACGAGTCATCCAATTTTTTATATCAGCTATACATTCCGTTAATTTTGTGAATTGGTAAGTTTCGTCTGGGCGTGAAGAAATATAGAGCGGATTATCATCAGCATAACAGTGAAAACTAATGCCATGCTTCCTAATGATATCTCCAAAGGGTAGCATGTACAGAGTGAACAGCAGCGGTCCTAGTACTGAGCCTTGTGGTACGCCATACTGAACTTGTGATTGATGAGACATCTCTTAATTTACTGCTACAAACTGATAATGGTCAGATAAGTATGATTTAAACCATGCTAGTGCAATTCCACTAATGCCAACATAGTTTTCTAGTCTATTTAAAAGAATGTTGTGGTCAATAGTGTCAAATGCAGCACTAAGATCGAGTAACACTAATAGAGAGATACAACCACGATCGGATGATAGGAGCAAATCATTTGTGACTCTAATTAGAGCAGTCTCGGTACTATGGTACGGTCTAAAGTCTGACTGGAAATCCTCACAGATATAATTTCTTTCAAGAAAGGAACACAGTTGTGAGGATACTGCTTTTTCTAATATCTTTGACAGAAAAGGCAGATTCGAGATCGGCCTGTAATTGACTAATTCTGCAGGATCAAGTTGTGTTTTTTTAACAAGTGGTTTAATCATAGCCAGCTTAAAGGTTTTTGGTACGTATCCTAGAGACAAAGACGAATATATATATATTAAGGGTGTCACGATTCTCCAAATACTCGAATCGATTACATTTTCGATTCTAAAGTCACGGTTCGATTCGATTCTCGATTTAAAAAAAATAATAATTGAAAGCACAAGCTATGCCATTTTTAGACTTTTATGCAATATAATAATATCTGACCATTGTTCGCAATGTATCACACACTACATTGTCAAATTTAAAACATTTATTAACAACATAATGTAACAATAACTTATATCTTCAGTCAATTGGAAACTTAAACAATATAACCTATTACCTATTTTAGTCCGGGGCTCCCTGGACTCCTCAGAGCAGTCACAGGCGAATAGCACAGCGTTTTAAATTGGGTTCCCACAGCGTTTGCAACGCAGTACGAGAGAACGTTCTCATAAGGGAACGTACTTGGTTACTTGCGTAACCTCGGTTCCCTTTAGAGATAAGGGAACGAGTACTGCGTTGCCTTGCCGTGCTATTTCACTCATATCAGGTACTTCGCTTGAGTCGATTTAAACCTAAAGTCTTTTGGCGAGTTTTCTCTGAATTTATACACTTCAGCCGCGTCCAAATTGTCGCGCTCGAGGTTAGCAGGGCGCCAAGCGCTCTCATTGAACCGCACGCCACTGCTAACTCGCCATAGGTTCGTGCAGTTGCCGCAGCACAGACAATCAGCTCGCTCAGACGAGCTATGATGCTCTCGCTGTGCAGCTGCAATGCATTTTAAAATAAAGGCTTCAATATTCTCGAGAAAAGGAGTTTTACCTATTACAGGCAAGCCGAGGTGACGTGACATATGGGGCGTGGCAGCATCGACGATTCCATTTTTTGATTCGATAATCGAGATTGAGAATTAATTTCGATCGATTTCGATTTCGAAATCGTGACACCCTTAATATATATATACATATATATATACATACATATATATATACTGTATATATATATATATATATATATATATATATTGCACAGCTCTACTTTCGATTTATTCATCCATCCATCATTTTGCGTGTTTTACGTGCATATGCGTTATACTGTAAATTCCGGGATCCCCTCTGCATCACGGAAATTATTCGGCCTTAAGTTATAAACGGGACATACCTTTATCTGCACGGAGGGATAGTGTTCTATGTTTCCTCCTTTTGCAGCCACTTTGCGTCCACATTTTTCGCAATTTGCAAATTTGCAAATATCTATCCTCGAGGACAACAACGTTTTTTCTACATTCAAAGTATTCTCAGGCTGGCCATGGTTTACTTCATAAGAATTGATGGTGTTTCGCTTTCTGCTGGGTCTGCATCACTTTTTTTTGCGCGTTTGTTCTTCAGCCCTTCAATGCATTTTTTCTCCCTTGTATTATTATTTATTTACTCCGTAACGGATATGAAAAGTGTAGCGAAGTACAATTCGTACTTAAAAACAAAACAAAATGTACTTAAAGGGATAGTTCGCCCAAAAATGATATTTAACACATGATTTACTCACCCTCAAGCCGTTCGAGATGCATATGTCAATCTTTTTTCAGAAGAACACATTTTCAGTTATTTTAGAAAATGTCTTAGACCTTTCAGTGGTTATAATGTGAAGCAATGGGGTCCACCTCGTTGAAGTCACAAAATGTGCATGCATCCTTCACAAAAGTAATCCATCCGGCTCCAGGGGGATAAACGAAGGCCTTCTGAGGGTAATCCGTGCGGTTTTGTCGTAAAAATATACATATTTAAAACTTTATAAACGAAAATAACTGGCTTCCGGTAGCGGTCGACGCGCGTTCACGGAGATGGATGCTGGCGTATGACGTAGCGTATGACGTCGTGACGTAGAACGAAAGTGACAGCGCAGCCAGAGAGCCGAGCAAAACAAAACTCTACGTTCGTTCTACGTCACAACGCTTCCTACGCTACGTCCTACGTCATACGCCAGCATCTATCTCTGTGAACACGCGTCTACCGCTACCGGAAGCCAGTTATTTTCGTTTATAAAGTTTTAAATATGTATATTTTTACGACAAAACCGCACGGATTACCCTCAGAAGGCCTTCGTTTATCCCCCTGGAGCCGGATGGATTACTTTTGTGAAGGATGCATGCACATTTTGTGACTTCAACGAGGTGGACCCCATTGCTTCACATTATAGCACATATTACATTATATGCAGACATTTTCTAAAATAACTGAAAATGTGTTAGTCTGAAAAAAGATTGACATATGCATCTCGAACGGCTTGAGGGTGAGTAAATCATGTGTTAAATATCATTTTTGGGCGAACTATCCCTTTAAGTAAAAGTAAAATTACAGATTTTAAAAACTAATTTAAAAAGTAGAAGTACACAAAAAAAACTAAATTACGTGCAAGTAAATGTAATTTGTCATATAATAAAGGTCATATTTACATGGTCATAGGCGCCGATACCGTGGGTGCTCCGGGGCTCGAGCACCCACGGAAAATACCGAGCACCCACGTGTGCCAGACTGCCAGTAGGCTATATTCATTTAAAATTAAACATTGCAGTTGGTGCTATGTGAAGCGTCTGTCACACTGTGATTGGTTATGTTGCTGTCAGTCGCCTGCTCCATATCCTGTCCACCAATCACAGCGTTTCTCGGATGATCGCGGTTACGTGTCAGTTAAAGGATAATTCCGGTATTTAGCACTTTGAGTCTCTTTTCTGGTTTGTTTTGGATGAACTAGAGTGGTGGACACAGAAATGTTGACGATGGGTCCTGTCTCGACTTTTAGACTCGTTTAGGAACGCCTTTGACCGCTTCAGAGTGGCTGGCTATGGGCATGCACGAACATGTCCTTAAAACAACCCTTAACGTTCGTTTTCAAAACTGTGCAACTCACCGAGTGGTTAGTGGTGTTCGTTGATGATTAAAAACAAATATATCGGCGCAATGTATGATTTCAATCCGTGTTATTTGCTATAGTGGAACTATTTTTTCCAGATACCTCACAACCGCGTATAAACTTCCGCTCGATATTTGAGTCTGAAGCGCAGTAATATCAACGAGCAATGAGTCCTCCAACAGAAATCAATGGGATTTTACAAAATGCCAAATAAAACACGACAGAAACTGTATTTCGCTACTCTACTTGTTTTGGAACATCAACGAACATCACTAACCACTCGGTGAGTTGCACAGTTTTGAAAACTAATGTGATAATACCTGCTTTCAATTTCTTTTTCTCTCTCTGCATTCATTTTCTCTTCTTTTCCCCGATCATAGAATGAACGGTCGAACTCTCAAATACTTACCTGCATCCAAAGCTTAGCTTATGCTGATATTATTTGGAGTTAGACAATTCTCTTTTCTGTTTTTGATTGTCACACTTTAAGAAAAAAACTTTTCCGAATTAAAGCTTAGACTTGATTCACTCAGTTCATTGATAATTTTTTTTTTTTTCCTCTTCCCTCTTTCTCCAGTCTCTGGTGTTGGGACCGTCGGAGGGTCTGACCGCGCCCGCTGGTTTCCACCTGGATGACCTCTATTCACCCCAGGTAAACTAAAATTTGATATAACCCATCCACTTATCATGAACCACAGAATACTAGATATTCCTCCAGGTACATTTTAAGTGATTGGACCACCTTTTTCTCTCTAAGACACACCCTCTTCCGAGGTCCTGTCCCGATAATCCACGCATCTCCTGGCCCTATCAGGAACTCTAGCAGCTCCAATAGGCTTAGGCCTCTTTATCTTATTTTATTTTCTATAATTTTTAATAACGCTCCCCGTGTTATTGTTTGTGACATTTCCTTGCAAACCAATTCACTTCCTTGTGTTGTGTCTCCCCTTTTTCTTCCCTACCTCCAACTTTGTCTTTCTCCATTCTGTTGTGATTTGTTTCTCTCATTTCACTTAGAGACAGAACCTAAGAGAGACCCCAGGAAAGCTGAATAATAGAGTAAACAATCCAAGCGGGCATCGCTAGACGACCCCCAGGCTACCGCCTGTCAAAATCTCTATTGTGGGTTTCACCCATACCCACGAAATTGGCTCCGCTAACTGTCGGCATCAGTTAGCCCCGAAATTCTCATAGACGGCATAGCCCGTATGAGTATAGCTAATTAACCCTAAAACAAACTTGCATTTTGTCTCTTTTTGTGTGTGCTGTGCTTCTCTCGCCACAGTAAGCCAAGATGTCGAGCTCACCCAGCCCCGCAGTCCGCTGGCACGACCTCCAGACATGGCTGCGAGAAATGACAGCAACCGTTGTACCCCAGGAGGCCGCTGATCCACAGTACCTGGACCAGTTTGAGACCTACGATCCAACCCAGAAGTACGACCACGAGCAGCTCGCCAAAATCTTCGGAAAACTCACACTCAACCTCGTCACCAAGGCCTGGGCCAGCGAAAGGACCAACCGTGATCTAGAGCAGAAGGCAGCCGCACTACAGCTCCAGGCCACAGAGGCCCTGGAGGACCGAGCACACACACAGAGCCGTCTAGACCAGCTACTCTTCCCGACCGAGGAAGAGGACGCCACAGACACAAAGCTCCAGAAAGAAGTAGAAAGACTTCGAAATGCCCTGCAAGATCTGCACCTCGACACAGACCAAAGAGAACAGTTGGAGAGAAAAACCAGAAAAGAACTCAACGAAAGGCTCCAACAGGCTGAAGCCCTCCTTGAGAGAGCAGAGACTAGAATTCATCAGCTCGCTCAGCAGAGACACGAGCTCCAAGATGAACTTGACACTGTTCATGCAGAACTAAAACATGCTTACAGATTGCAGAGGGTCTGGAACGGAGAAACACACATCACAGAGTTTCTCCCGGCCAGCCACCCCAACCCTGTCAGCCAAACATCAAAAGCTGAAGGGGGCGGAGCTGAAAAGGGTCAGAATCCTCTCCAGACGGATTGGGCCCCCAGCAACAGCTCTCCTCCCAAAAGCCTTGACAAGCTGGCCAGAAACATTCCTACGTTTGCCGGAGACCACAATGTTTATGCGTACCTTCAAGACATTGATTTTCACCTACAAACTGTCGCTAACGTGACAGCTTGGGACAAGTTCTACTTGTTACGAATCACCGCAAATAGAGATGTGCGTAAGTTTCTGGATCGCCAACCAGACCCCGTCAAAGCAGATTACAAGCAACTGCGACAAGCTTTGATCCGTGAATTCTCTGACCCAGAATCAGACCAAGGGTTTATCACGGCCTTTGACGTCAAACAGGCCCGATGTGAACACCCACACTCCTACTATGACCGACTCCGACAAACATTCTTCGGAGCAACCAACACCCCACATATGGAAGAAGATATATCTTTTAGAACTTTGTTCCTGCGGAATCTGCATAGCACTGTGAGTAAACATCTCGGTGTGCTCGTCTGTCCACGAACCATGTCTACTCGACAACTCAGAGACTTAGTCCACAAGGCTTACACCAAGCAAAGGGCTATAGATGAAAAGACTGTAGAAACACACACAATTTACTCCGTCTCCGAGCACTGCTCAGAGCCAGACAGCAGATTGCAGCACGACTGTGACGGTGCTCACCCAAAGCGTCGGACCGAGCGCTCAGAAAGATTCTGGAACCGGCATCATCCGCCATCCAGAACTCCAAGCCCAGACCGTCGAACCTGGAACCAATCTCCCCAGAACACTGGTGAGTCCGAATCTTCTTACACAACAGATGAAGACAGTGCAGCCGCGTCTGACACCGACACGGAAAACGAACACTGACACCTACTGCTTCAGGTCAGGACTGACCCGCAGCCGAAGTAACCAGACCAACTACCCTCACGATTGCAGTGACTACACAGCACAAACGAACTTTACCAACTACACTGCACACCTCAGAGCCGCTTATACTACCTCCGCTGTGTACAACAAGGTCATGCGGGCCTCTGATGAACAGACCTGTCCTCTGCCACCAAGGACGCCCATGTGCTGAACACCGCAGCACCAAAGCCACGCACGGGACATCAAAGCATGTGGCATACCAACCTCAGCGAAGCAACAAGACTGTCAAGGACATCCATCGCTGAAATTTTTCCTCCCTTTCTCTCTCTCTCTCTCCCCTTTTGCCTCTAACAGGATGCTGTGGTGGTTCGCGAGAAAGCAGCCACAATCGGACATCACCAGGTCCGGCATCCGGCATCGCATTAAGAGAGAACACCCCTGACTCCTGATTACCAAGGCAGGACTCACACTCGTCTTGGCTTTCATCCTGTACCAGACTCAACAAGACGTGAGCATCCACACCCAAGCTCACAAAGCCATGTCTGTCGGTTTCCTATGAACCCTGGAAAAGGGGGTCCCACACCATCGACCCCCTCCACTTCATTTGAGCTGAGTCATCAGCCTAGCAGCCACCTGCTATTTGACCATCATGATCCACCTACCCTTCATTGTACCTATTTGTTGTTCGATAAAAGTCCATCCCAGAATTTTATCTAACAAAAAGGGGGATATGTAGCAACAATGACATCTGCTTCTCGCATTAAGTGATCATATGGGAAGACACATCGTCTTGTGTCCGTACTGGTTAATAATTGCCCCACGAGAAGCAATTTGCCAGCGCCAGTTCGGCTGGCCTCGTGACATTCCGCACACACACACGCACACACACACACACATTCCACACACACACACACACACACCATTCATGGAGCTTTTCAGAGAAAAGTACCCCTAAAAGGTTTGATATGTATTCCTGTGTTTCTCAAGTGTCTTCACATGCCATAACGGAAATACTGACCATTTCATTGTGTGTTTAATCAAACTTTATTTGTGTGTAATTATGCATATAAATGTAACGTTATGTTTCCCCAATCTTTATCTGTCATAATTAATATCTCTGTAATCCTCTCCATCTCACGGAGACGAATCTTGACTGCAAAGTACAATAATATGCATTTGTTCCAGGAAATATCATATTTCTAAATATGATCCTTTCCCTCATAAAACACATGGTCAAAGGAGGCGTGTTTTTTTTCACACAAAGATAATTTTTCCCGCTTCAGGAAAGGCAATCTGATTTGCTGAGCCTCGGAGAGAAGGCGTAAACAGAGGTCTGTTAAAAGGCAGAAACCCCCTCTGATCTCTCTCTGATCCCTGCTCTTCTCTTCTCCGGTTGCTCTCATCCCTGACCTCTCACCCTTCCTCCTCTTCTCCCCGGCGCAGCGCTTCTCCAAGGAACATCTGAAGAAGGCCTTAGTCTTCTCTATCGAGCGAGCACATGTCCGAGTCGCAGCTGCGTCCCTTTAAACCTCTCCCGTCCCGGGAGATGAACTTTCTCGGTAACATTACAGTCAGTAAGCCTTTCAAACTTCCGCGGCACTGGAAGACCCAGCAGAACAGGACACGTCCGCGCTGTCCGCTTCCTGCCTCAGCTTCATCAGAAAGAGCACAGAATTCTGCAAGTATATTGAGTTGATAAAAGCTGTTTTTCCCGGTGTCTCGTGAATCTAGGTTTCTGTATGTAATAATTACTAGCTTTTCTTTCTTTCTTTCTTCCTTTCTTTCTTTCTTTCATTTCATGTTATCCTGATCACGTATTTTCTTGTTTGGTTAAATGTGTGTTTGTTTTATTGTTTTGTATTTTTACGTACGTTTGTATTTGTAGCTCATATAATCTTTAGTTTTACAATTATTAAAATCCATATATCCTTTTAACTGTCTCTGTATTTGAAAGCCCACTTTTATAAAGTCAATGAGACGAAAGATCTTGCTACACGCTCGATAGACTACAGTGAGTAGTTTTAATTAATAAACTCAGAAGGTTTGATGTCCGTGGCCAGGAGATCAAACTTTCTTGGAGTTTGTAAAGAGATGCCCCTTCTTAACTGTGATAATCTCACCTTTATTCGCTGGATGAATAACGATTAGATCAGTTACAGAACAAGTTAATCTCTATAATTGATAAAATAAATGTACATGCGACTTATGAATTATGACCATGAGTCATAATTATTAATATTTCCAAAATTCCCTATATTCTTGAGCTAATTCAAATTTACCCAAAGTCGTATTTGTTACAAACGTTAAGGGTTGTTTTAAGCGGTCAAAGGCGATTCTAAACGAGTCAAAAAGTCGAGATAGGACCCATCGTCAAAATTTCTGTGTCCACCACTCTAGTTCATCCAAAACAAACCAGAAAAGAGACTCAAAGTGCTAAATACCGGAATTATCCTTTAAACTTTTCATCTCCAATCCTGTCTGTATTTGTGAGAAGTGGCGCTGTCCTGAGTTGAAAGACAGCCTACTTTACGGCTTTATTATCAAGTAAATAGGTGTGTGTGTGTTTGTGTCGGCCGCTGTCCATTTCCTAAGGTTCTGAAATGCAAACATTTTTTGACAATTTTTTATTTTTTTATTTTTAAAGGGCGTGCACCCATGAGCACCCACGGAGGAAAACATAAATCGGCGCCTATGTCTATGGTCACGGTCTCAAAGAGCATGCACAGAGTCCAAAAACAATTCCCCATCGTCCAAATTAACCCTCTGGGCTTCTTCGCCCGAAAACTTGAACGTTTCGAATTGTTTAATTTTTTTGCTTCATCGGATGGGGGTGAAACTTGGTGACTTTTCTTTTATTACCTATATGAACACAAAAAAAAATCAAGGAGATGATTCTGATATGTTAAAGGGCCGTAAAAAAAAAAGTCACACTTAGCTTCCTCCCGCCCGAAAACGGGCGACATAGGAAATGAATGGGAAATACGAAAAAATAGGAAAACTCAGAGAAACTTTTGGTGGTACAAGCTACAGATCAGCCACTGTGCTGAAAAAAAGTGTACAGCAATGAAGGGGTGACACTCTAAAACATCAAGAGTGCAAAAAAGACACCCCCCCCCCCACACACACACACACCCACACACACAAACACCCACACACACAGAGAGAAATGAACTGGTAAGACTGAAACAGCAAATTTTGCCCCAAACTATATAAAAATTATATAATCATAATAACTCCAAAACTATAGCAAGGAGAGTCAAAAGGTAGGTATCGTTTGAAAGAACTCTTTTTAAATTTTTTGAAAATATAAATTACATTACATTTGGACATACATTAAAAAATTTATAATTTTTGGATAAAGGAATCAAAAATTACAGCATTTTGAAAAGAGATGGCCTTTTTGTACAGTCTTTGACACCCCCTCATGGGCAATTTTTTCTCCATGAAGAATATCTTATCATAAAAGCAATAGATTATGTTAATTTTTGGCTCATTTTAATTGTAATAATATGCTGTAAAAAATGAAGTGCCATTTTCAATTATCTGAGAATGTTTCATGAGCTGTATGATGTTTTTGACACATTGCAGTACATTATTTTATAGATTATGAAAAAAAAAGAAATTCTATTTATCAGCAAATAACTCAGCAATACTTAAGAGTTTTTCAAAGTGGATACATTCACTGTAAAATTCAGACTCTAAGCTTTCAAATGACATCAACTTTGTGTTAATCAAGGCAAGATTTTTGAAAAATATGGTAATGAATATTTTCGCAGCTAGGTGGCGCCTGCTGGCGGTACACTTGGTTTTAGAGGGATTACTCAGCACTCCTTAGGAATTAATAAATGTAATTTAAAAGCTGAGATCCTAAGCTTTAAAATTATATATAATTTGTGTTGTTCCATTCAGTGGTTGATTAGTAATAAATTGTTTTCTTTCCGAATGGGAATAAATCAAATAAATAAATAAAAAAGCTATAGGCCGCCTATAGGCGGTTATAGGACATGACACAAATTAATAAATTTTGAAGCCACTAGGTGGCGCTCTTCTCACTTGAAAATTTTTTTTTTTTTAGGCCTGCACTCTAATTTGATGTGAAATGTTGCATTTATTGAAAAATTAAATAAATAAAATAAAAATATATATATATTAATTCTAATGGAAAAAAATAGCTCATAAAAATTATATAATTAATGCAAAGTATCATAAAAAATTCTAAAAATTCTAAATAATAATCAGAAAACATTATAGAACAAAAATATATTTGATTGGTTATCCTGGGAAAAAGTAAAGTAAAATTTTAAGGCTTCGCCCGTTTTCGGGCGGGAGGAAGCTAAGTGTGACTATTATACGAAGAAGCCCAGAGGGTTAAACAATTCCCCATCGTAAGTACATGTAAGTCAATTTGGACGATGGGGAATTGTTTTAATTTGGACTCTGTGCATGCTCTTTGAGACTGTGACCATAGACCTGCATTATATGACTGTCAGACAAGAACGGTTTGACCTAAAAATATCAAAATTGAAACTACTGCGGAAAAAAAAACACCTACATCTTGGATGCCCTTGAGGTAAGCTAAAACATACCAAAATTTAATTTCAAAGTGAACTATCCCTTTAACAAAAAAGTACACATACAAAAAATAAATGATGTCCATGTTTTTTTAAAAATTGTATTAAAGGGTTAGTTCACCCAAAAATGAAAATTATGTCATTAATGACTCACCCTCATGTCGTTCCAAGCCCGTAAGACCTCCGTTCATCTTCGGAACACAGTTTAAGATATTTTAGATTTTGTTCGAGAGCTTTCTGTTCCTCCATTGAAAGTCAATGGACGGAATACTGTTCACGTCCAGAAAGGCAATACAGACATCATCAAAGTAGTCCATGTGACATCAGTGGCTCAATCTTAAATTTATCAAGCGACGAGAATACTTTTTGTGCGCAAAAAGTAAACAAAAATAACGACTTTATGCCACTATTCATTTCCTTCTCTCTGGGCCTCAAGCTATTTCACGTAGTGTAATAGCGTAGCGCGTCTGTGTTGTACGTCACACGCATCACACATGACCAGCGTCGGCCAATAGTGAGCCTACGTGTGACGTACAACACAGACGCGCTACGCTATTACACTACGTGAAATAGCTTGAGGCCCAGAGAGAAGGAAATGAATAGTGGCATAAAGTCGTTATTTTTGTTTACTTTTTGCGCACAAAAAGTATTCTCGTCGCTTGATAAATTTAAGATTGAGCCACTGATGTCACAGCTCTCGAACAAAATCTAAAATATCTTAAACTGTGTTCCGAAGATGAACGGAGGTCTTACGGGCTTGGAACGACATGAGGGTGAGTCATTAATTACAAACATAATTTTCATTTTTGGGTGAACTAACCCTTTAAGGTAAGAGGTATTTGTCACCACCACGTCATCACCATGTCATGGATTGTCTGCACCTGTGCTCGTTTGTCCCTAATTAGTTTACCTTCTACACCTGTCTAGTTAGTTTCCTTCTGTGTATTTAAACTCCCTATTCTGTTCAGTCCTTTGTCGGTTCTCGTATGCGTTTACGTGGTTGTGTCTGTTCTACCTGTATCTGTTAAGTAAACCTTATTATTACTTTTATCATCGTCTTGTGCATTCAACAACCGCCCACAGCTGTTACAGTTAGGACATTAGGACACCCCCTATTTCCCTTATTTCATAAAAACTTGCGGTTTTTATTAGTTGTTCCCTTTTATCACTTTTAAGTGAACATGGGTGAATTTTAAATAATGTCACTGTTATGGTGAGCAGATCCACTTTTAAAATAAAAATCTTGTTAATTAAGAAATTCGTCCATCCATTCATCTTCTTCCGCTTATCCGGGGCCGGGTCACGGGGGCAACAGTCTAAGCAGAGACGCCCAGGCTTTCCTCTCACTAGACACTTCCTCCAGCTCTTCCAGGGGAATACAGAGGCGTTCCCAGGCCAGCCGGGAGGCATAATCCCTCCAGCGTGTCCTAGGTATTCCCCGGGGTCTCCTCCCGGTGGGACGTGCCTGGAACACCTCCCCGGGAAGGCGTCCAGAAGCCATCCTGAACAGATGCCCGAGCCACCTCAGCTGGCCCCTCTCAATGTGGAGGAGCAGCGGCTCTACTCTGAGCTCCTCCCGAGTGACCGAGCTTCTCACCCTATCTCTGAGGGATCACCCAGCCCCCCTGCGGAGAAAACTAATTTCAGCCGCCTGTATCCAGGATCTTGTCCTTTCGGTCATGACCCACAGCTCATGACCATAGGTGAGAGTAGGAACGTAGATTGACTGGTAAATCAAGAGCTTCGCCTTACAGCTCAGCTCCTTTTTCACCACGACAGACCGGTACATCGACCGCATTACTGCAGAAGCTGCACCGATCCATCTGTCAATCTCCCGTTCCATCCTTCCCTCACTCATGAACAAGATCCCAAGATACTTGAACTCCTCCACTTGAGACAGGAACTCTCCACCAACCTGAAGTGGGCAAGCCACCCTTTTCCGACTGAGAACCATGGCCTCAGACTTGGAGGTGCTGATTCTCATCCCAGCCGCTTCACACTCGGCTGCAAACCGTCCCAGTGCATGTTGAAGGTCCTGGTCTGATGAGACCAACATGACAACATCATCCACAAAAAGCAGAGACAAAATCATGTGGTCCCCAAACAGGACACCCTCCGGCCCCTGGCTGCGCCTAGAAATTCTGTCCATAAAAATTATGAACAGAACCGGTGACAAAGGGCAGCCCTGCCGGAGTCCAACATGCACCGGGAACAAGTCTGACTTACTGCCGGAAATGCGAACCAAGCTCCTGCTCCGGTCGAACAGGGACCGGACAGCCATTAGCAGAGGACCCCGGACCCCATACTCCCGGAGCACCCTCCACAGGCCGCCGCGAGAGACACAGTCGAATGCCTTCTCCAAATCCACAAAGCACATGTGGATTGGTTGGGCAAACTCCCATGAACCCTCCAGCACCCTGGAGAGGGTATAGAGCTTGTCCAGTGTTGTCCGGAGAGTGTCCAGTGTTCCACGGCTGGGACGAAAACCACACTGTTCCTCCTGAATCCGAGGTTTCACTATCAGCCGAATTCTCCTCTCCAGTACCCTGGCATAGACTTTCCCGGGGAGGCTGAGGAGTGTGATCCCCCTGTAGTTGGAACACACCCTCCGGTCCCCCTTGTTGAAAAGAGGGACCACCACCCCGGTCTGCCAGCCCAGAGGTACTGTCCCGGACTGCCACACGATGTTGCAGAGGAGTGTCAGCCAAGACAGCGCCACAACATCCAGAGACTTGAGATACTCAGGGCAGATCTCATGCACCTCATCACAGAGCTTTTTAACTACCTCTGTGATTTCAGCTTGGGTGATGGGCGAGTCCGCCTCCGAGCCCTCTGCCTCTGCTTCCTCAATGGAAGACATGTCGGTGGGATTGAGGAGATCCTCAAAGTATTTCTTCCACCATCCGACGATATCCCTAATTGTGGTCAACAGCTGCCCACCTCCACTGTAAACAGTGTTGGTAGGGCACTGCTTTCCCCTTCTAAGGCGCTGGACGGTTTGCCAGAATCTCTTCGAAGCCAACCAATAGTTCTTCTCCATGGCCTCACCAAACTACTCCCAGGCCCAATTTTTTGCCTCCACAACTACCCGGGCTGCAGTCCGCTTGGCCTGCTGGTACCCGTCAGCTGCCTCAGGAGTCTCACAAGCCAGCCAGGCCTGATAGGACGCGTCAACAATGGAGGTGGAGAACATGACCATAGGTGAGAGTAGGAAAATGTTCTCCACCTCCATTGTCGACGCGGCCACTCGGAGCTATGGCCGTAAGGTCTCCGGTGCCTGTCGAGGCGGCAATCCTCGAACCCGGTGGTGGACACTGGAAGTAAGGGATGCCGTCAAGCTGAAGAAAGAGTCCTATCAGGCCTGGCTGGCTTGTGGGACTCCTGAGGCAGCTGACGGGTACAGGCAGGCCAAGCAGTCTGCAGCCCAGGTTGTTGTGGAGGCAAACAGGCGCTCGCATGCGAGCCCCAACCCCAGGCCTGGCTCCAGGGTGGGGCCCCGGCTGTGCCATGACGGGCGACATCTCGGCCCTTGATTTATCTTTCTTCATTATGGGTTTTTGAACCACTCTTAGTCTGATCCGTCACCTAGGAGATCCGTCACCTTTGCCTTGGGAGACCGTACCAGGGGCATATACCCCCGGAAAATATAGCTCCTAGGATCATTCGGGTACTCAAATCCCTCCACCACGATAAGGTGACAGTTCAAGGAGGGGTTATTAAGAAATATGTTTCTTAATTTTTTTTTCTTTTCTCTCTTCAAAATGTTAATATCAAAACTTGTCCTAATTTCACTTTTAATATTTGTATTAGCAGTGAAGTGAATTCTGTGACGATTTATCAGATTAAGACATTCCATGCTGTTTGATGAAATTACAAAATATCAATAAGAATCCTAAAAATCACAAAGATGATGAAAATATGAAAATGAACATTACGTTGTCACCCTCAGATAACTACTAATTTCTCACTGAGCAAACTATTTATTTCCATTCTAGGTTTCATCCGCGTAATTGACTTACCATTGTGTAAATAAGCAAAGCATTGGTATAAGTGTCTGGTGTATATACACATCTCTATAGAAATACTTGAACTGCAACATATTCATCTTTTAGTTAAAAAAGCACTGCCTAACAGGAATGACAGGAATATTCCCTCTGTGCCTCGAGGCTTTTCATATTTAAATACTGACAGAAAGTCTGTGATTGTTGGTTGAATCATATTGTAGCACTAGTTCTCTTGTCCTAATATTATTTCAGTCTATTCTGAACAGAGCAACAGACAAAACAATATGCAATTATATTTTCATAGTGATAATTACCTGTAAACCGACTGCAACAGCATTGCAGAGAGACAGAAACCAGGTTCTGGATACAATCAGTTTCATTTTAGCTGTAGTTTGAGATTTGGATGTGTTAAAAAGCTGTAAATATAATGTAATTTATTTATTAATGTAATAAATATAAAACATTATTGGCAGTTTATTTATAAAACTGTGTAATTTAACATTAATGATAATTGCATTTTTTTTCCATGCTAAAAGGCAATTCTGTCAGTTTAATCCTACCTTTCAGTGCAGATGTGCTGATCAGAATTGATCTCTTCAGCTTTGTTTAGTTTTATTTCATCGCTGTTATTTATATCAGTTCTCTGTGAAGGGGAGGAGCCTGATGACGACTGCATGCTCAAAGACAGGGGTTTACTTTCTGTTACCTGATGTCTCCGGACATTGTTCAAAAAGTAAATATAGCTCAATGCAACACTATTTATTTTAAGTAATTTATGCTAGCTTTTGTCTGCATTCCCATGAATTACAATTGATGACAATCATTGATCGTCCTTGCCGTTTTGTGATGTTGAAAAGAAATGAAATCCTTTATATAGGTTAAGGGTTACTACCTTTGTTACCAGTTATTGCAATTTCTATCCACCTTATTCCTACACCCCATGATGCTTTGTGCGAATTATGGGTGTAACAGATGTAAACAATCAGTGAAAGGCTTGCTCTATGAATGCAATAATACGTTGTTTTTTGTTTTTTTTTAAACTGAGTACAATGAGATGACATTATTCTACTCGCCCTTCAACCATCAAACCTGTTAAGCTTCACCAGTGTCGGCGCACTGAAGGGTTTTTTTTTTTTTTTTTTTTTTCAAAGTTACTATCAGATTTAATGTTATACATTGACAAATTATACATCATTAAAGAGATATAAGACTCAAGTTTCAGTATTTGACCACCATTGTATTCTGAGAAACTTATAGTGACAGTTATTTCTTAATTTGTGTCAGGAGTTATGAAATGAAAAAATGCGTCGATACCTTTAATATGAATTATGCGCGTCAGACGCTCCCATTTATAAAAAAAAAACTCTGTGCTGTCGTCATGAAAGTGATTCACAAAACAACGTCCCTCAGGGCTTTAGCTCAAAAATGTGCAGATTTGGAGAAATATTGATAGATTCACATAGATTTACATCATATTTCTATAGACAGGAATAATATTTATTGAATTTATACCCAAATGCGTCGATATAATCATTATGAGCGCTTGGATACTCTGATACTGTGTTTTCAATACATACCAACAGCCCGAGGGCGCCCTATGCACAGTATCGTCCATATATGGAACATGAAGAAGTGCCATAATCATGTGACATTCCAGGAAGTCCCAAACACATACACAGCTTACAGAGATCGGCTGTAACATGCAGATAAAGACGTTTTGAAGACAATAAATATGTTTGCAATGATATTTTAAATGCCTGTGTTCTTCGAGCCATGTCAGGTATTTTCATAATAATAGATTATATTTATAATGTAATGCAAATCTATATAGACTTTATCATTCGTGCAGAATACTATACAATAATATATTTTCTGTCTGATTTTTTTTATTTGAAGCCAAATTAGATCACAGAAGATTATTTAAAATACTCGACTTGCGTTATAAATTAAGTTTGGAGCACAAACATGGTTTTAATCTCATAAATTGTCGTGTATTGATGGTGTGCTAAGCTAACATGCTAGCTCGCCCCAGGTGCACCTGCCACTAGCAGTTATTCTTTTATGATTTTTTTCTAAATAGGAATGCTTACTGAAATGTTTCTTTATTCAAGAAGTGCATTTGATACAGTTTAAAAGGTGAAGTGAACTTTGATAAAATAAATTAGGGACTGAACCCCTGTATGAATAGCCTGTGAATAGCCAGTCGTTAGAAACTATAATGCAGACAAAAGAAATGCATATTTAGAGCCATAACCAGGCTGGAGAGGTGTGAATGTGTGCATGGGGAGACCGAGACTGAATGGGGATCGTTTGCACCACAAAACAATAGAGACAATAGACTGGATAGATGGTTAGAAGATGACTAAACATCAGTAGCATTTTAGAGTCTAATCAAAATAAAGTAATATGACAAGATCTTGAAAAACATTTAACTAAATATAGAGTTTTAGACTTATTATCTTCAGATTTTAAACATAAAATGTTTAGACGTGGCTTTAGCTGTAGTGCATTTCTAGATTGCTACAGTGCCAACTTCAATTTTATTTTCATGAGGATGTTTCATAAAAATAAATTTCTAATAACTTTACAAAACTTTGAAGCTATTTATAACATTTTTTTTTCATTATGACAATAATTAATTCTACATTTACAATAAACTGCCAGGTGTCAGCTTTCAAATGAGATCATATATGTGCTTTTAGTACAAAGGGTTCATGAACTGTATCTGTTTCAGTTTGGGTATGCCATTTCTGGGAATTTTTCAAAAGTGGGGTTGCAGCTTAACAGGCATTTAAAAGTGTAAAAGCATCAACGAGGTACTTTCAACAGAATATGAATAACCCCAAATGGACGGGTTAAATATCACTGTAGTAATATATATCTGTAATATGTAACTTATGATGCATTAATCAAAAATGTTCATTAAGTTCAGCATTGCGTGATACAATTTCAAAGTGATTTCCGTCATTTTGACAGAATATAAATTGTATTTACATGTGAAAACAAACCTGGAAAGAGACGTGAGGATTGAGAGAATGAGAGATTCTTTGTGTATTCCAGTGAATTATTAATGGAATATATCGTAAATTAAATCGGGAGAACAGACCACAAATGTGCAGTATATGTTGTCCTTTTTCATATTATTAGAGTGGAATGCAAAGGTAAAAAATAAAATAATCCTAAGGAAAAGAATACAGCAACTGAAAAGAGCTCTTAGATATTCTCATTATAACAATAAAATATCACGTCATGTATCAAGTGTTACGTTATTCTAATGATGTCTGAATTTTATATATATATATATACAGTGCCCTCCACAATTATTGGCACCCCTGGTAAATATGATCAAAACTGGCTGTAAAAAATAAATCTGCATCGTTTATCCTTTTGATCTTTCATTCAAAAAATGTGCAATGTGTTTTTCTCCAAAACATGTTGGCCACAATTATTGGCACCCCTAGAATTTTTTACGAGTAAAATATCTCTGAAGTATATTCCCATTAATATTTACCTTTTTTAGTACACCAGGGTGACTAGGAACATGAAACTGTCCAGCTATGACTTCGTGTTTCACAGGAGTTTAAATATGAGGAAACACAAAGGCCAAATCCCCTTAATCATCCATCACAATGAGTAAAACCACAGAATATAGTTCTGATGCGTAGCAAAAGATTGTTGACCATCACAAAATAGAAAGTGGCTGTAAGAAAATAGCTAAAGAATTGAAAATCCCCATTTTGACCATCAGGGCAATAATTAAGAAGTTCCAATCAACTAAAGATGTTACGAATCTGCCAGGAAGAGGACGTGTGTCTATATTGTCTTAATGCACGGCGAGGATGAAAGTTTGAGTGGCCAAAGACTCTCCAAGGATCACAGATGGAGAATTGCAGAGATTACTGGAGTCTTGGGGTCAGAAAGCCAAAAAAAAAAACCTAAAAAAAAACACTACATCCCCACATGTTGTTTGGGAGGGTTTCAAGAAAAATCCTCCTCGCTCCTTCAGAAACAAACTCCAGCAAATTTAATTGTTAGACATGACTGGAACTTCAGACGGCACAGGGTTCTGTGGTCAGATGAAACTAAAAAAATTGCTTTTTGGCAGCAAACACACTAGATGGGTTTGGTGAACACAAGGATAAAAAGTACCCCATGTGTACAATTTAATATACTGTTACGTTTGTGTTTTCCTCTCCTTGTGATGACGTCATGACTCTGTTTTTTTTTCTGTGTCTGAGTTTATTAGGCCCGCACCTGTGTATCATTATACACCTGCGTCTCGTTGGAGTCGTTTCTGATTCACTATAAGGACGCTAAAGCGGAGCATGGCAGGAGAGAGGAGAACCAGCAAACAAGCTTTCCTTTTTCTTTTTATTTAGTTGAATTACTTTGCTGTTCGTCTTATTAATATTTGTTACCTTCATATTATTTGAAGTTTGTTATGTTTCTTTATTTGTGATACGTGTTCCGTGAGTTTTTACATGTTTTGTGAGTATAATAAATGTCAACGCAGCGCACTCGTGTTTCACGTGTCTTTCTTTATGTTGTGAAACCCTTACGTAGCCACTTTTAACAAAAGGGTTCGTAACATAAATTGGGGGCTCGTCGAGAGATTGGATTATTTTAATTTTGTTTGATGAGCAGATAAAGTTGGTGGTGCTGGGCGATCTCCGGGTAGGTAGAGTAAACCAGGGGGGCCGTGCTTAGCGCCGGTTCTCACTACGGTTTACTATTTATTGTTTTCTTTATTATTTTAGTTTGTTGTTTTTGGAGGTATTCCGGGGGAGAGGCTTGCCTCTTAACTGGTACCCTCTGAAGACTAGAGAGGTCTTAGTAAGGTCTCGGTTAGGTAGGTAGGTCCGGAGTCGTTCGTAGCCTGCTAATTTATTATGTTTGTTTTTTGCTCATCAATGTATTATGGCGACGTTTGATTTAAATGAGTTTGTAAGTCAACCTAGCATTGCAGTGTTGGAAACATGTAGAAAGGACGATTTGTTCCTTATTGCTCGACATTTTGAAATACCTGTTTCTAAAACATTGCTTAAGAAAGACTTGAAAGCTTGTTTGTTAACTGGTTTAATGAATGATGGGGTGTTGTCTTTATTGGAGGATGTTCCTGAATTAGCGGAATCTGTTGCAGCTGTTATGGATGATGAACAACCCCCATTGCATTCTTCTACCTCATTGCGTTCTCTCGCTGGCAATCCAGTTACGCCGGGTGCCGGTGGTGGGGCGAAGGTAGGACCACCCCCTCTTTCTTTGCCTAAGTTTGAACCTTTATCCCTCTCTACCGAAGAATCACCTGTACATCAGGGAGGTTTGCGTTTAAAAGTACGTTTAGCTCGTTTACAGCTTGAGACGCAAGACAGAGCTCAAGCACGGAAGGATGAGTTGCAGCATCAGCTGGAATTGCACCGTATTGAAGCGGAGATGAAAATTAAAATGCGCCAGTTGGAGTTAGAGTCTGGTCGAGATGATCCAAAAAGATCTAAAAAATTTGCTTTTAAAGATAGACCTAGTTCTGAGGTTGAAGCTGCTGCATTAGTGCCAAATATTCCTGTGGTACCTATGGTTAACTCTTTACCTGTGTTAACGGATTCTCTTGATCATTCGACTTCGTTTAATGTAGCGAAAAATATTGTAATTGTTCCACCTTTTCGTGAGAAAGAGGTTGAAGCTTATTTTCAGGCATTTGAGAGAATAGCATCTGCTTTGAGGTGGCCAACAGAGGTCTGGTCATTAATGTTACAATGTAAGTTAACGGGGAAAGCGCAAGAAGTTTGTGCATCTCTTCCGTTAGAGGAAAGTGTTCAATATGAGACAGTAAAAAATGCGATTCTCCGTGCCTATGAGTTGGTACCTGAACATTACCGACAACGTTTTCGCTTAACGAAAAAATCTGCTTCTCAGACATATGTCGAATTTGCCCGTGAGAAGGGTATTCTTTTTGATCGATGGATAAAGGCGTGTAAAGTCGCGGATTATCAATCTTTGTGTGAACTTTTGCTCATTGAAGAGTTCAAGAATTGTGTTCCTGAGCGTACTGCTTTATATTTAAACGAACAAAAGGTTACTACTGTGCAGCAAGCAGCTGTTTTGGCAGACGAGTATGCACTCATTCATAAACCTGTGTTTGTAAAGCGTGCGAGTGATTTAGGATACACTTCACAAAGAGAGAATGAAGTTACTTCTTCTGACTTTAAAGTCAGGCCTAGTCCATCTAGCCCGAGAATGCGTAAAGAGTGTGGCTATTGTCACAAGGTTGGACACATTATTGCTGAGTGTCGAATTTTAAAACGAAAGCATGAACGTCAGGATTTTTCAGCTCAACCTCGCGGTTCAGTTTTAGTAAAAATTGTGTCTCCACAGACCATGATTTCAGTAGCTCCTGATGAGTGTTTTCAGCCTTTCGTGTTTGACGGTTATGTATCATTGACTGGTTGTGTTGAGGATCAGAAAGCTGTGAAGATCTTACGTGATACGGGAGGATCTCAGTCTTTTATACTGTCTGATATTTTGCCTTTTTGTGCAAGCTCTGAATGTGATACTAGCACCATCGTGCAGGGTATAGAAATGGGTTTCATCACTGTCCCTCTTCATCGCGTCTGGGTGACGTCTGAGTTAGTTTCTGGATGTTTTAATGTAGCGGCTCGTTCTTCCCTACCTGTGAAAGGTATTGATTTTATCATGGGAAATGATCTGGCTGGAGGAAAAGTGATGCCAGTTGTGCATGTTACCAAAATCCCAGTTACTGACCAGCAACCAGATGCGCTCGCACAACATTTCCCAAATGTTTTTGCTTCTAGTGCAGTTACGACACGTGCTCAGGGGAAAAGTTTCGGTAAGGAGAATGAAGTGAATTTAGGTGAGTCTATCTTTGCAGATATTTTTGAGAAAAATGCTGTGACAGAGCATGTGGATGTTAATTCGATCCAAAAATCTGTTTGTCCCGATCCTGATGTATTTTTGCCTATTTCGTGCGATGTTCTTACTGCAGCACAGAGAAGTGATCATACGTTAGAGAAATGTCGTTTTAGTGCTGACACTAAAAAGTCACCTTTGTATAACCATCAGTTCTATTGGAACAACACTGTGTTAATGCGTAGTTGGAATGCTCGTTTATCGAATGATGAAAATACGGATGATTGGAACGTGGTCCATCAGATTGTGGTACCCTCGAAATTTCGACAGCATATTTTGAGCTTGGCACATGATCATCCTTGGTCTGGGCACCTTGGAATAAATAAAACTTACCATCGGGTGCTCCAGCATTTCTTTTGGCCTGGGTTGAAGGCTGATGTGTCTCGATATTGTAAGTCTTGTCATGTATGTCAAGTAGTAGGAAAGCCCAATCAGATTGTGCCACCTGCTCCACTTCGACCTATTCTGGCTGTAGGTGAACCGTTTGAACGCGTCTTGGTAGATTGCGTCGGCCCGCTGCCGCGAACTAAATCCGGTTCTCAGTATATTTTAACAATTATGTGCGCTGTTACACGGTTTCCAGAAGCAATTCCGTTACGGAATATAACTGCTAAAAGCGTCACTAAAGCTCTAATAAAATTTTTCACAACATTCGGATTGCCGAGAACTGTTCAAACAGACCAAGGAACTAATTTCTTGTCAAAGATATTCCGAAATGTGTTGAAAGGTTTGAGCGTGGCGCATGTCACATCCAGTGCCTACCATCCTGAATCGCAGGGGGCACTTGAGAGGTGGCACCAGACGCTGAAGTCCAGTTTGCGAAAATATTGCCTGGAGGCAGGGAATGAGTGGGATGAGGGAGTCCCTTTGGTTTTATTTGCACTGCGTGAAGCGCGACAAGAGTCACTTGGTTTTAGTCCGTCGGAATTGGTCTTTGGACATAATGTACGGGGTCCTTTAAAAGTACTGAAAGATGAATTTTTCTCTACTGGTGTGACTGAGAAACATAATGTGCTTGATTTCGTTTCTCGTACCCGTGAACGATTGCGAAATGCTTGTGCTGTCGCGAAAGAAGCTCTTTCTCGTTCACAGAAGAAAATGAAGTGTCATTTTGACAAGATCGCGGTTGTGCGTAATTTTACGCCTGGAGAAAAAGTACTAGTGTTGCTTCCTTTGCCTGGTTCTGCTTTAGCTGCGCGATTTGCAGGTCCTTATGTAATTAAGAGCAAGCTGAGTGACACTGATTATATAGTCCATACCCCAGAACGACGACGGAAGACACGTTTGTGTCATGTAAATATGCTGAAACAATATGTAGCACGAACTGAGAAGACTGATGAGGTGACTGACGTGTCCCAGAGTGAGGTACAGCCGGTGTCAAATGTGGAACGAGTATCTTTGTTGTCCAGTACCATGGGTGCTGAAGATGTAGATGATGGGTTGAAAATGTCAACGGAGATGTTCAGTGGTGGTCCTCTAAAGAATTCAGAGATTTTAAGAGTTTTACCATCTCATTTGTCTTATTTATCTAGCGACCAGTGTCAGGATGTGATTGACTTAATAGAAGATTATCCTAACTTGTTTAGTGATGTTCCGTCTGGTACCTCTGTCATCCAACATGATATTGAGGTGGGTAACGCACTTCCCATAAAACAGCATGCGTATCGTTCTCCAGTAGGTAAACGGGAGATCATGAAATGTGAAGTGAACTATCTGGTTACAAATGGTTTCGCCAAAAAGAGTAATAGCCCGTGGAGTTCACCGTGCATTTTAGTACCTAAAGCTGACGGTTCATTCCGTTTCTGTACAGATTTTCGCAAGGTGAATTCTGTTACTGTGCCGGATGCATTTCCGTTGCCTCGAATTGAGGATTGTATTGACAACCTTGGTACTGCTCGGTACATTACGAAATTAGATCTTTTAAAAGGCTATTGGCAGGTGCCATTGACTGAACGTGCTTCTGAGATCTCCGCATTTGTGACTCCCGATTCTTTCTTTCAATATACGCGTATGGCGTTCGGTCTTCGGAACGCGCCTGCTACCTTTCAAAGGTTAATGTCTACAGTGTTGAGTGACGTTCCAAACTGTAATATTTATCTTGATGATGTTGTTATTTATTCTTCTACGTGGACTGAGCACATCTCTACTTTGCACGATGTTTTTAGCCGATTAACAGCCGCCTCTTTAACTTTAAATTTGACTAAATGCGATTTTGCGAAAGCCTCCGTTACATACTTGGGGAAACAGGTCGGAAACGGTCAAGTACGTCCAGTCGACGCAAAAGTGACCGCTATTCTTGCATACCCTGTGCCCACTACGAGGAGAGAGTTGCGCCGATTTTTAGGCATGGCTGGCTATTACAGGTGTTTTTGTAAAAATTTCTCGACTGTGGTTGCTCCCTTAACGAAGATGTGCAGCTCTAAAGTTGTTTTTAATTGGACTGATGAATGTCAAAGTGCCTTTCTGTGTGCAAAGTCTCTTCTTTGCAGTGCTTCGGTGTTGTCTGCTCCTGACCTGGCTCGTCCGTTCAAGCTTGAGGTAGACACGAGCGCGACCGGAGTTGGAGCTGTCCTACTTCAGTGTGGTGCTGATGAAATATCCCATCCAGTATCTTATTTTTCAGCTAAATTCAACCGTCACCAGTTGAATTATTCTACTATCGAAAAAGAGACATTAGCTATGTTGCTTGCTGTGCAGCACTTCGATGTGTACGTTGGATACAGCTCTACTCCCGTCATCGTCTACACGGACCATAATCCGTTGGTTTTTTTAAATAAAATGTACAATCATAACCAACGGTTGATGCGCTGGGCGCTAATGGCTCAATGTTATAATCTTGAGATTCACCACAAGAAAGGAACTGATAACATCGTGGCAGATGCCCTTTCTCGGGGCTAGGTAAATGTATAATTTAATTTTATATGTAGGTGTGTAAGTTGTATTATTGTAAATGTTCTTGGTTGCTTTTACTGTTCGCTTCATCCAGAACCTGTCTAAAAAAGAAGACTGGTTCTTTCTTTAAGTGGGGGAGTGTTACGGTTTGTGTTTTCCTCTCCTTGTGATGACGTCATGACTCTGTTTTTTTCTGTGTCTGAGTTTATTAGGCCCGCACCTGTGTATCATTATACACCTGCGTCTCGTTGGAGTCGTTTCTGATTCACTA
Source organism: Vimba vimba (assembly GCA_022828995.1). Lineage (NCBI taxonomy): Eukaryota > Metazoa > Chordata > Actinopteri > Cypriniformes > Leuciscidae > Vimba > Vimba vimba. Next base: position 4,352,552 of record CM040829.1, on the reverse strand, counting down.
TAAGGACGCTAAAGCGGAGCATGGCAGGAGAGAGGAGAACCAGCAAACAAGCTTTCCTTTTTCTTTTTATTTAGTTGAATTACTTTGCTGTTCGTCTTATTAATATTTGTTACCTTCATATTATTTGAAGTTTGTTATGTTTCTTTATTTGTGATACGTGTTCCGTGAGTTTTTACATGTTTTGTGAGTATAATAAATGTCAACGCAGCGCACTCGTGTTTCACGTGTCCTTCTTTATGTTGTGAAACCCTTACGTAGCCACTTTTAACAAAAGGGTTCGTAACAATACCGTTGGATCTTTAATGTTGTGGGCATATTTTTCTGCTGGAGGTCCTGGACTTCTTGTTCAGATACATGGCATCGTGGTTTCTATCAAATATCAACAGATAAAAAATCAAAACCTGATGCCTTCTGCTAGAAATCTTATAATTGGCCGTGGTTGGATCTTCCATCAGGACAACGATCCAAAACAAACATCAAAATCAACACAAAAATTTGTTGTGGAGCACAAAATGAAGCTTCTGCCATGAGCGTCCCAGTCCCCTGACCTGATGAGTGGGCTGAACTGAAGAGAAGAAGCACAAACATGGATCTGGGAATCTGAAGGATCTGGAGAGATTCTGTATGGAGGAATGGTCTCTGATCTCTTGTCAGATGTTCTCCAAACTCATCAGGCATTATAGGAGAAGACTCAGAGCTGGTATCTTGTCAAAAGGAGATTGCAAAAAGTATTTAATAAAAGGGTGCCAATAATTGTGGCCAACGTGTTTTGGAGAAAAACATTTATTTCATAATGTGATTTACCCCCCACTTTCAATTCTTTTACTTCAATGAAAGGTTAGAATTTTGCACATTTTTTGAATGAAAGATCACAATTATTTTTTACAGCCAGTTTTGATCATATTTACCAGGGGTGCCAATAATTGTGGAGGGCACTGTATATATATATATATATTAGGGGTGTCAAAATTAATCGTTTCTACGATGCATCGCGATGCAGACGAGGACGATTCGGTTTCGGTTCAGTAATAGACCATAACCGATTATAATGTACTGACGCTTTTCTGACGTCATTTGTTGCGTACGTGCTTTGTCGCGGTAGCTTACAATGGCAGAGGGAGGTGAGACGCGAGTGCAAGAAAATAAAAAATGCTCCAACTACTTTAAAGCCGACATCTGGGCACATTTCGGCTTTTATGAACAACCTGGTAAGCACGACCTGCAGAAGACACGCGCTGTGTGCACTCATGTCACGCACAAATAGAATATGCAGGAGGTAATACCACTAACTTGATAAATCACGTTAGCCGTTTTCACCCCGAGCTGTTAACGCCTGGCAGAGTCTGACTGCTTTAGAGCTCCAACGTCACCCGAATCCGCAGCCAAAAACAAATCATCCACCCGCCCAATAATTTTCTCTTATTTAAGTATACGCACCCAATGGTCAAATTACAATTATTCTGTGTTACGCGTGATTATAAATGGATGATCGTCACCTTCAACAGCGGATTCGGCGACGGTTGATGCGCGCATCTTTAACGGTAACATAATACACTGATTAATGAGCGCTGCTTTTAAATGAACATTTCTTTAAAACAATATTGATTTGACAGATTTCCTTTTCTTAATGGCATAAACAAGCTTTACTCCCTTGAAACTTGAACTGGAATGTCACTGTTTCTATCACTGCGACTTCCCGAACAGGCGAGCACACGCACACACATGCGCGCACACATCACTTTTGAAGTACAATTTTAAATTGAGGATGCGGTGCATCGCGATGCATCGTGATATCGAATTGAACTGAATCGATGACATGATAATCGTAATCGAACCGAACCGTGAGACCAGTGTCGGTTCACACCCCTAATATATATACAGTACTGTGCAAAAGTCTTCTGCCTATGTCACGCGTGACCTTTCAACGTAATTACGCAATGTGTGGCGCATCACAACCAGTGCAAGACCAGCATTTGTCATCATTAATATTGTGTTCTTCTGTTGGAAATGACCGATAATCTTCCTGCATCATCTTTTCAGTTTTGGAGCTATTAAGTTCCAGATCTACATCACATATCAACATCTCTGAACTTTGATCAACCTCTCCATCGAGCATCACATCTGACTTCAGAATGTCTTCAACTTTAGGAAGTAATTTAACCTTATTTTTGATTGATCTTTGTTTCTTAATCTTTTTTTTTTACCTTTGATTCTTGGTCAGAAGATTCTGATTCTACACCTGATTCTTGAAATGCTTCTTTGGCAAACAAGTGATGTTCTTCCAGTATATCTCAAATTTGAGTTTCAGTTAAAAGAGACGTATCAACATGGCATCCATCAAACACCTTTACATTAGGCACTCTAAAAAAATTTTCCTCAAATTCCCCTTGTGTCTCAGCTTCTTCCTGATCCACTTCTACTTCAATATTGTCTTGAATTTTGACTTTCCATTGGAAAAAGTTATTTACACCTTTTGCAATTTGCAATGATGTATAGCAAGCAATACTCTGAGAAGACACAAGTTCCTGATTCAAATCTCCATCAGACTAATGTGGAAACTGAAGAAAGTCCTCGTCCTCTCTGAACAACTACAATTTCCCACAGTGGAAGTACTGAAGTCCTGATTATACTGCTTTTGGAGCAATTCCTCAAACCTTCCAATAGTGATCCTGTTAACAGTCACAGAGGGTGAACCAGCTTCATTACCGCAGTAACTGCTCCTTTCTGAATGTCTATTGTAGTGTTGCACGGTGCACCGATACTTCAAAAGTATCGCGATTCTTGGAAATTAAAAACGTCACGATTCCTAAATTTATTAGTATCGATTCTTCTAAGAATGACCACGTTCCAGATTTGTAAGAGACGTATTTCATGTTGGTGTGTGCAACGCACGCTTCCAGTGCCTCCCTATGGACGTATGTGTTTTTTCTCTTCACGCACGCAGCAAAGAAGCTGCAGCTGACATGTGACAAACACTACAGCGAGATGGCTGCATGTGCGAGCACAAGTGATACTGTGGCCGCCGGTCCATGACTGGTAGAAAAAGATGACGCGAGGAGTGAAATATGGAAGTACTTTGCCTACCTTTGTCTACCTGACAGTAGGCACGTTTCCATTACAGATTTGCGCAAAACTTTTGCGATTTTTTTTTTTAAATATCAATAAAAAACTATTGCGAAATTACGGCCTTAACCCCCTGAGGTCGGCTATCGCGCCGGCGCGACTTTGGATTGAGCGGGCGGACTTTGGACTGTACTTTGGACTGAGCGGGCGGTCTGACTGACAATAGCCCACTCCCGACATCTTTTGACAGCGTATCTGCACTTAATTCTGACCACCTGTACACCTAGCTCTGATGAGCTGTTTGGTACTGAAACCATTGTCAGTCAACAACATTCTTTTTTTGCAAGGATGTTTGAAATAGTTCGGCAGAAAATAGCCTACTTCATTTGTCAGTAGGGCAATATGATTTTCGTTTATGTTGCTTAGAAATTTGAGTGATAGGCTTTGTCCTATTTAATTTATGTTAGGCTTTTTTTCTGTGGCATTTTTTTTCTCTGCTGACAGTACAATGTTACAATAGCCTAATATTTATATTGACACGAACACAATTTTTGTATAGCATTTATTATAGGCTACTTAATCTCATTCTTTCCGTTAGAGACATTTGAATGTGAGATTATGGAAACGAGATCTAAATTTTGCGGACCCGTGAGGTCGGGAAATAAAGCGGGTGAACACAGAGTGTATTTTAAGCGGTTGCTGAATAGAACCTTAATTGTGGGAGCGGGACGGAAAAAAAACAGTCCCGCTCAGACCTCCTTAAACCTTAGGTGTGTATGTGTGTGTCCCGAATAAATAATAATCAAAAGTCGGACTGTAAGCGAATGAGGTATGATTGCTATTCACATCTTTATTAAAATGGCTGTAATCTGTTACCTCAATAGTACTTGATCTGTTTAAAATGATTTCCTTGATATATGCCTAAGGTGTTAAATTAAAAATTAAAAATCAAAATTAAAATTTGTCTAATCCAGTAATTCATTTTTTCTATTTTTGATCTGAGCACAATCAGAAAATCAGAAAACCCGTCGTTATTCGTTTTTTCATTTTAGTTCAGGAAATAAATAATGGAAAAACAAGTCGTTTTTCATCTTTTTATTTTTGGTTTTAATTTAAAAAAAAAAAAAAAAATGATTGAACGAATGATCCACGGACGGTGACGGACCCATCATATTCCGGGATTATAGGCCTATATAAGAGTATTTAATTTGTATCCATAGGCCTACTCTGTGTAGCTGGCCCGCCATCTACTGGCTAAAAAAAAATATTGGCCCGCGGCCAAAGTTACTTGCCGACCCCTGCCATATCAGCTCGAGAAAACACATCAGATCATTGTACTTTTTTACACAGTCTCCCAGCGCTGTGAGGAATAATACTATAATGGAACATTTACCTCAGAAGTACGAGGAGCAACAGATCCGAGGCTATGGAATAATGTAGTAAGTTTTTTTTTTTTCATTCTCAAGTGCGACGCGTTTCATGAACGAATGAATGAACGGCAGAGATGCCGCTGTTTACCACAACTAAAGACGGTTTAAATTTGAATCGTTTCTGTCTGTGAATGTTTTGCTTTTAGCAAACTGTATTGCTATAGGCTACTGAGTAAAAATCGAGTGAAATATGTTGAAATTTAATGTATTTGTATATAAGCAACGTATTAAACTGCAAATTAACATTTATATTTCTTATAATAAAAACGAAAGTTACTATGTTACAGACATATGAAAGACAACATTTCATTGATTAGTTTTGGATAGATTATACATTTTTACTGTAAAATATCTGCCACCTCAAATAAAGTGTTTTTGTTTGCCAATTTTTGTTCATATGTTAAATATAGTATGTTTTGTCAAAAATAAAGTAATCAAATAATATGTTATAGTGTTTATTCCAATGTAGCCTAGGCTATATTCAAGTAATGAATCCTTAACTTTGAAATATGTATACTTTAGTTTTTATAAAGAAAGATTACACTTGAATTGTTGTTGTAATTGTAACCTTTTTAATTAATAAAAAATACAAGGTAGATGTAAACAAACTAATAAAAGGTAAATATAAGCCTTTTCTTTAAAATAATTTTTTATTGTGTTTTATTAGTGACAAATTTGGGGAGAGGATAAATATTCCAAAACTGAAAATACAGTATGAGATTTAACTGCACAATTACTAGACATGTTTTACTTTTCATATTATAGCCCAATTTGCAAGCACAATTTGTGTAAAAATAAAAAAAAACATGAGATGCTTCCAACTGTTTCTCTTGCATTCTTTCTTGTGACACACCTGAATGAATCCCTCATTAAGTATGCGGGCCCCATTGTCTCCAGGTGCGAACCACTAAATATGCATGATCGTTGACGCCCACTCTGCATATTGCCTTTCCAGACAGAAAGTGTTTTGCAAAATATAAATCAATGTATTGTGTTATGTAAATGATTAGGCAGGATGATTTTCACATGTTTATAAGCAAATAAAAAAAGCACAAATTTCAGGGCATGTCAGAATATCTCAAGGACCCCAAAAACACCTCAGACCCCAGAGGGTTAAATGGGAGTTTTTGTGAAATTGACGTGTTTCCATTGGGCGTATTTTCAATTCGCAATTTCAATTTGCGCAATTTGAAGGGTAATGGAAACGCGGCTAGTAAGGGCAAAGCTACCGATAAGTCGAGACCTGTTTGTCGTCAGTGCTACAAACAACTGCAAACAAAGGGAGCCAACACCTCGAACCTGGCAAAACACTTGGCAGACAAGCACGCCGAGTTGTACAAGGAGTTTAAATTGCTTAAATTGATATTATTTATTTATTATGCTAGGTCAAAGAGATGTGTTTTTAGTCTAGCTTTGAACTGACAGAGTGTGTCTGCTTCCCGGACAATGGTAGGAAGACTGTTCCAAAGTTTTGGTGCTAAATAGGAGAAGGATCTTCCGCCAGCAGTCGATTTTAATATTCTAGGTATTATTAACTGGCCGAAATTTTGAGATCACAATAGACGTGAAGGACTATAATGCATTAAGAGCTTGGTCAAGTACTGCGGAGATAAACCATTTAGTGCTTTGTAAGTAATCAGCAATATTTTTATATTTATGCGATGTTTAATAGGTAGCCAGTGCAGTGTTGACAGAACCAGGCTAATATGGTCATACTTCCTGGTTCTGGTAAGAACTCGAGCTGCTGCGTTTTGGACCAGCTGGAGTTTGTTTATTAAGCGTGCAGGGCAACCACCCAGTAGAGCATTACAATAATCTAGCCTTGAGGTCATGAACGCATGAACTAATTGTTCCGCATTTGTCAATGAGAGCATATGGCGTAATATAGATATATTTTTAAGATGGAAAAATGCGGTTTTACAGATACTAGACACGTGACTTTCAAATGAAAGATTGGTCTCAAAGAGCACACCCAGGTTCCTAACCGACGACGAAGACTTAACAGAGCAGCCATCAAGTGTTAGACAGTATTCTAGATTATTACGTGAGGAAGTTTTTTGTCCAATAATTAGAATCTCTGTTTTTTCACAATTAAGAAGTAGGAAATTACGAGTCATCCAATTTTTTATATCAGCTATACATTCCGTTAATTTTGTGAATTGGTAAGTTTCGTCTGGGCGTGAAGAAATATAGAGCGGATTATCATCAGCATAACAGTGAAAACTAATGCCATGCTTCCTAATGATATCTCCAAAGGGTAGCATGTACAGAGTGAACAGCAGCGGTCCTAGTACTGAGCCTTGTGGTACGCCATACTGACATCTCTTCATTTACCGCTACAAACTGATAACGGTCAGATAAGTATGATTTAAACCATGCTAGTGCAATTCCACTAATGCCAACATAGTTTTCTAGTCTATTTAAAAGAATGTTGTGGTCAATAGTGTCAAATGCAGCACTAAGATCGAGTAACACTAATAGAGAGATACAACCACGATCGGATGATAGGAGCAAATCATTTGTGACTCTAATGAGAGCTGACTCGGTACTATGGTACGGTCTAAATCCTGACTGGAAATCCTCGCAGATATCATTTCTTTCTAAAAAGGAACATAGTTGTGAGGATATCTTCATATCTTCATGTTTTCTACTTGTTGTATAAGGTCTGAAGAGCGGATTTTATCTTCCACAAGGGCAAGACATTTAGGCTATGTTTGATTTCGCTCTGCCAGAGAAAGCGAAAACTAAAATCACCTGTGCGTGTGAAATGTGATTTTCAAATAAACTTGTCGCGCCTTACCCAGTCTAATAACAAGCACAAATGGTGTTAAAGGTCCCATGACATGCTACTTTTTGTAGGCTTTAATATAGGCCTTAGTGGTCCCTAGTACTGTATCTGAAATCTCTTTCCAAAAATTCAGCCTCGGTGCAGAATTATAGCCACTACAAGCCAGTCCCAGAATGAGCTTCCTTCAGACAGGCCGTTTCGGTGTCTGTAGCTTTAAATACTAATAAGGAGGAGAAAGGCGGAGAAAGGCGGCGCAAGGTGGAGGGTGGGTGTGGCCTTGACCATCTTGCGCAACGGTACCGTGACGTGCATGTTTACGTTGGATATAGCAATGGCACGAAGACACACACACACAGTCTTTCAAGCATTTCAGTTTGACCCAGAATCTGATCCGGATGGAGAAGCAACGGATGAAGAAGTTGCAACTCAGCGGCTCCAGCAGGACGTTTCCGAATGGTTAGTTTAAAATATTATGTATGGATACGGTACTTTTTTCGGATGGTTTACAGTTATTATCATGTAGCTAACGCTAACCTACTGTTGCCTTTTCATGAGAGATCTGTAACGTCTGTATTTATCTTATTACAATTACATCAAGCTCTGCGATCTTGAAATGCGGATATCGCGCGCGCCATATAACCAACAGGAAAACGGTTATCCAAATAACAAAGAAGTGTACAACACTCGCGTTACAGTGTGTGTATTCACACACATAAACTGCATAGCTGGATAGCTAATGTTACAGCCACATTCTACGTGTAACAGTCTAGGTAACCATAAACAGTAAAGCAACACACTTATATATCATTAGTTGACTTACTTGTCCGAGGTGTGTAGCTGAGCCAAAGAGAGTGATCCAGACTTTAGTTTCAGACGTTCAGCAAGCCCAGCTCTGTATTGACCCTTCGGTGTTCATTTGTACATCCAATTATTGAGCAATTGTTATGCTTCGCTCGCTCAAAAGCCATGATATCTCTCGTGGACAAACTAAAATCGCGCGCGCGCGTTCCTACTTCCTATCGCATTTTCTCATGGGCGGAAAATATTCTCTGGGCGGGCAAAGCAGAGAAAGGGGAGGTAACATTTCCTCCTTATGACGTCATAAAGAGGAGATTCAAGATCAGCGCGTATGAGCCTCCATTTTCTCAAAGGCAGAGAAAAATAGCAAAAGCTCGATTTACACCGATTGAAATTTCTAGAAACTTGGGGACCATATACAGGCTAGGGGAACTCATATTAATGTTAAAAAACCTCAGAAAGTGAAAATTTCATGTCATGGGACCTTTAAGAAGAATTTGACGTGCAAGTCAAAAGGTAGGCTATCTGTCCTACAGCGTTTTTCTACTTTACCACAGTAAAGAAAGCGAATATAACAGGCCTAATTAAAAGCGAACCAAAGGAAGAAACGTTTATAGTTCCCTGCGAAGTTTCGTGAGTGAGTGAAGATTCGGGAAAAGAAACAAGAGATTCCATGTCCAGTGAAATAACTGATGGAATAGTGTTAAATTCGCTGATAATCAGGAGACCAGATCACAAACCAGAATACAAAGCTTAAATGTATGGACTCACGCACAACTCTCTCATTTGTCATGAATTCCAAACGTTTCCACGGCTGCGATGTAACATTTAATTGCTAACCTATTATTTATTTTGTAAACAAAGCTTTCTGCTTCACTCCTGTCATAATATTCATGTAAAACAGCATTCACATAAAAACAAGTGTTTTGGTGGACCAGCGCTGGAGCTACTCAGCCACAGCGGTGATGCGGTGTTCACGTTTACAGGTGTTGTGCCGAATTTCAACCCCCGCCAAATTACTACCCCCCCTACCATTGGTAGGTTTAGTATTAGGGGAGGGGTTAGGATAAGGGGAGGGGTTAGGATAAGGCGTGGGGTTAGGATTAGGCAATCAGGTACTGACTTCAACGAGGGGGGTAATAATTTGGCAGGGGATAAGTGGATGTGTTTTGTTGTTTAAACACCTTTACAACGATTGCGTATATGCACGTTGGGCCACCATGTTAGTTTTCAGAGAATCAGATCTGTTGGATTTACAACACGTGAATTCATAAACTTCTCCCGAAATACATGAGAGTAAACGGCCAGTGAACTGGGAGAAGAATAGAGTAAACTTTAAAGCTATACTTACATAATGTGTTTCTGATATGAATAAAACGTGTCGTCAAATTTTAATGGAAAATATTTATTATTGCCGCTTCCATAGACATCAGTGTGTATTTTACAAACTCTAAATAGTTGTTATAGTACTGTATGTGAATTTAAATGTCTAAAACACTGAATAGTTGTCATATATGACAGCTCAGCGCCAGTCAACACGCAAACAAACTTTTGAATTTCCCAGTTGATCACGTGATGGACTGACCGATCTAATCACATCCGTGTGATCGTACGTGTGAAAGGGTTAATGAACGAATAATTGATAGTAAGGTATACCGAGAATAATCAATGATCTAAATTAAATCATAATCAATATTTATGATTATTTTCTAATAAGAAACACAGAACGCTGAAAAGACATTCACACGTTATACCTGATTATACCATTATACATTCCATACAAAGTGGTGACCCCGACGTGATCTCCAGCTGTCGAGTGTCTTTCAGAGAAATATTGGGACTTGCAACAAGAGGTTTGATCTTCTCTTTCTTCAGCTGTGCTTCAGCAGTGTTTGAGTTTGGCTGAAGCTCGTCTTCCAGAGTACTGACTTTAACCCTCGCCTGCCTCGTTGCTCTGTATGTTGTTGCAGAGACAATATTGTGAAACACTTTTAAAGTTACGGTAATTGTAGCTTACTGAACTTTAACTCACTGTTGTTGTCGCCACTATGTGTTTAAATGCATTGGATGCCGTTTTATTTCTGTAAAACCCCTTTCTCCTGTGTTTGGCTGTTTAGGGAGTTAGTGAACATTTCTGTTGTTCATTTCTTTTCTCTGACTAGACAGAGTATTTTTACTTTGTAACAAAGTAGTCCAGAGTACTGTTGCTGTTTCGGCCTTTCCTCCTCCTGAAGAATATTTTACTTTCTTTTGAGTTGCTTCATTTATACTTTATAAATAAACCTTGTTGAACTGGGATTTACTGTCAGTCGTTCGGGACAGAGGAATGGCACACTAACTCAGCTCAAATCTTTTTACTTTTTCACTGTTACTCCTTCACCTCAGGTTGATCCTGAAACTAAAGGCCTTTGAGTTTCACCTCAAATCTACTTCTGACATCTAGTGGACAAAGATGAAAACTGCAGATCATATTCTGTGTGTTAGGAGGAATAGAAAACACACACTCATACAGATTTATTTACAATGCCTTCATTTCTATTTTAAACAAGTGACATTCTCTCAGTTTAATTCACTGAATGTCATTCATTATCATCTCACAAATAATAATGTGATTTTACATTTTGTGTAAAATGTCAAAACTTCTAGCAACTTCAGCTTTAAGGCTACACTGTGTAGGATTTTCTCCCATCTAGCGGTGAAATTGTTTATGACTACCAACTGAATATTACTTTCTAGCCCCTCCCTTTCCACTCCTACGGTGGCCGTATTATTTCAAATCTGCCGGCAGTCGCGAGTAATCTTCCTTTCGCATTCGTCTCGGTGTCACTGAGTGTAAAAACGCGAAATCTGAGAATAATCGTTATTCTGTAATATCTTACAATTAATTATAAAAGACACTATTGAGAGAGTCATCTGGGCTATAAATGTCACGTGTAAAATGTTACGCCAGGTCAAGAATTATTACATTATGGGAAAAATGTTTTAAAATGCATTTGTAAATCATAAATAGATGTTTTGGAGGCTCTTAGAGACATATATTTAAAATAAAAACAGATATATGTCCTGTCTGTTGTCTAATGAAGCTTTGAGACGGTTCTTGTCATCGGCCAATCAGTGATGACATGATGTCATTTCCCTACAGCTCTAGAGTCCGTCATGTGACATTTACAGCTCAGGTGTCTCATTTATAAAACTGTGCGTAGGAACCTTACTAAAAGTGTATGTGCGCCCGAAAGCCAAAAATGGCGTACGCAAAAAAATATTCAGACTTATAAAACCGTTCGTACGCCAGAACCTGCACAGAATTCACTTTATAAATCCCAGTCAGCGGAAGATTGTGCGCACAAAATAAATGCATATAAAATAAAATAAATAAATGCATATGTATAAAATAAATACATATGAGAAATATCCACCTTATGTTGCAACGTTTTTCTGTGAATGTGCGAGACTTCAGATTCTTTAGCAGCCGCTATAGTAAATAATTAGAAGAATAAAGTGCATGTAAATGGTCAAACTATTTGTGCTACAAACCAGTGTTTTTCTAATTATGATAATACATTAAAATAACATGGTAAGAAATATCAGTTTTCAATATCAAGCAGCAAAATATGCTGTTTTTGAACAGCCAAAAGTAACTGGAAGCGAATGACACCGGAAGCCTGACACATTCAATTTAACATAAGGTGGATATAATCTATAAAATATAGGTTATCACAACATACAGGGATACAAAAACATATAGAAAAATAGCTGCAAGCAGCAATTACCGGGGCCAAGCAGAATAAGACGACAAGACATGCCAACATGTCTGAAAGTGTCAGACCAACTGCAACAATGAGCAATTAAAGACATTTAAAGAGGATTTTAGGTGAAATGGCTGAAAAATTATATAAACAGTAATTAAAAATATGATTTAATGGATTATCACTTTTGACCAATAGGTGGCGCAGTTACAAAACTGATGTGATGTGGTCAGAGTGAAGTGACAATGACACATACAAAGTTTGGTGTCAATATGTCAAGGCATTGCAGAGATAAAGCCTGAATAGTGCTTTTGGCATCATGCCTCAACTTTGCTGCTGCGCTATACGAAAACGGTTTTGTCAATCGACACGAAATCCATAACTTTTAGTCGTCACAGTCTGGAGATGATATGATTCGTTTTTGGTGAAAATCGGACAAACGGTCTAGGAGGAGTTAGAAAAAGTATGTATTGAATGAAAATCAAGATGGCGGACAGGAAGTTCGGCCAAATAAGGAAAACTTGGTGTCTTTTAAATTTTCTATTATGAGATAGCCAGTCAAATAAAGGCTTTTTAAAAATTTCTGAAGAAGAGTGCCTTGGATTTCCTTCGACTACAAGGAAAACTTGGCATCTGTGTTCTCGGCTTGACCCAAGGAATCTATTAAGACCAGTGGCATTACAATAGGCAGATTTATTCAAAAGTTATTAGCCTTTTGGGAAATTTTGTTATAACTTTTGACCACTAGGTGGCGCTGTCTCGAAATATTTTGAGTACCTTCAGGGGATGGTGCTGATGGCACATTCTGAGTTTCGTAATATTACACCAATGCATTTGTTTAGTATAGCATTTTATTTCACAAAACTGCATTGAAGTCAATGGGAATTCCATGTTTTGTTCTATTATAGCGCCACCAAGAGGCTCAGTCCCACCATTTTTTTATGTGTCCTCAGAGTGAGCCCATACATCTGTGTGTCAATTATGGTGAAAATATCTCAATTCGCTTCGGAGTTACAGACATTTATATGAAAAAACACGTAAAAAAGGACTGACACATGACTTTGATTGGATTTGACCAAATATTAAAGATTAAGTTTACATTTGAATTAAATTTTGTTTGGCCAATATTAAACAAGGATTTGATCATGCCTTAATGTAACCAGGCCGTTGGCCTAATGTACATAAGTTATGTTTATATATTAGTTTATATCATTTATTTTACATGAAGTATTTTAACAGCGTTGTTCAATAAAACCCATATGATTACTTGGATACTTTATTTGAACAAATAGCCTAATTATTTCTTGTTATTATATATTTAGGTAACACTTAACAATAAGGTTCATTAGTTAACAGTAATGTATTAACCAACATAAACTAACAATAAACAATACATTTGTAACTGTATTTATTAATCTTTGTTAATATTAGTTTCATTTTTTGTTTATGTTAATTCACAGTACATTCATGTTAAAGTAACACCAAGTAACTTTTGCTCTCGGGGTCCCCCTACAGTTGGGAAACAGTATTGTCTTCTACTACTGTCGTAAAATCTGTCATGGTTACACCAGGGGATACACGTACATTTGTTGACAAGCCGATATACCCCCGAACTCTGCAGAAGGAGTTCTCATGTCTTGGGCAGACTGCCTGCGTTGCGTGTGAAATGTCTTCATCCCAGGTACACTGTAAAAAGTGATTCTGAGTTTTAGTCAGGTGGACTAGTAAAATCATGTCCGGTCAACTTGCAGTGTCTCACTACACAATAGGATGAGTCATGACAACCTCAACTTGAAGGGAAATGGAAAACGTTAAATAACGTGTTCATATAACAACAAAACATAGGTTCTATCAACTTTCTGTGTAATGCGCATGTGCCAGAAACTACGTCATGGTGATGTACTATTTGAACGAATTTTCTGCACGAGAAGTTGCTGATGCAAGAAAAGACGAAGGAGCCGGCGTTTGAACGAGTACATGTGGACTGCAAATAATTAAATGAGTAAGTATACTCTTTCATGTTAAATTAGGCTTGTTTCGTTAGCGCACCTGCCTATTATAACAATTGTAGACACAAACAAGTGCTGTTCTATTAGAAGATATGGGCAAACTTAATATCCTAAGATTATATGACCAGTTCTTTCATGTTGAATGAAATTAAAATGTTTTAACTTGTTAATGTTTTAAGATTGTCACTGAGACCCTGGCATCTTTGTTAAATTTGTAAATGTATTTGTTTTTATAGACCAGCAAAGAATTCACCAGGCTTGTGTCAAAGGACCCGAGCAAGTCCTTTTTGGAAGGCCTAGATGGTCATCTCTCAAAGCTGATACAGTTATTTAGGTCAAAGCGGTACGAGGACATTCCAGAAATGACTTCAGTACTGGAGAGCCTTGATAAGGATGTGAGTCATTTTATTTTAAAGCAGTCATTCTCTCCCCAAAATGACAATTCTGTGATCATTTACTCACTCTACTCACATCATAAACCTAGTGATAGTGACATCTTTTCATACAATGACTTCAGAGTAAGTGTCTAAAAAGTAACCTATACGATTTGTATGTCATATTCAAAGTCTTCTGAAATCATACAATCTCTTTGTATGATGAAAACATACAAATTTCAGTCTTTGTTTACAATAATGTTTTATTGTATTAGCTACTTCATAAATATCAAGCCTCATTGGTTCTTGCAAGTCTTTTGATCTAATGTCATGACACAAGAACTAATGAGGCTTGATGTTGTTATTGTTGTAGTATGTTTTAGTAACATTAACACTGATATGATCAGTTCATTACACAAAGTTTTAAAACTTTTAAAATAGGCAACATGACTCATCCACTACTTTTAACTGCATTTTTTATAGTGTTGACTTTTCCTTTATAGAGCTTAACATTTTTGCATGTGTTTGGAGTGGCATGTTGGTGAGTAAATGACAATTATCATCTTTGGTAACCTATCCTTTTAAATCCTTTAAAGTGTTGTTACAACCCCAATTCATTTAAGGCAGGGGTGCCTAATCCTGCTCCTGGGGAGCCAAGATCCTGCAGAGTTGACTTGATTCTATCGAACCCTGGTGCGTTTGCGTGCATTTTACATCATGGCAAACGTGCACGGCGCATGATAGAAAATAGAACGCGGGTCAGTATAATTGGATGCTATTAATCAATCAATCAATCAATCAATCAAGTATATTTGTATAGCGCTTTTCACAATACAGATTGTATCAAAGCAGCTTCAAAGTATTAAGTTAAAATAAAATAATACAACAAAGTTTGTTTCTAGTGGAATTTATTGATTGATAGAATAAAATTAAATATCCCCAACTGAGCAAGCCAAAGGCAACAGTGGCAAGGAACCGAAAAAACTCCATCAAGTGACATAATGGTGTCCTAAAACTCCATCAGGTGACCTAATGGAGAAAAAAAAAAAAACTTGGGAGAACCCAGGCTCAGTCGGGGGCCAGTTCTCCTCTGGCATTTATGAACTAGAGGCCGGATTGTAGTTTGAACTGTGAGATTAACAATATTATATGAATGCCTGGCCGAAAAGATGCATCTTTAATCTAGTTTTAAACTGGGAGAGCGAGTCCGAGCAACGAACAGTATCAGGAAGGCTATTCCAGAGTTTCGGAGCCAAATGTGAAAATGCTCTCCCTCCTTTGGTTGATCTGGATATCCTAGGTATGACCAAAAGCCTCGAATTTATTGATCTTAAAGAGCGCGATGGATTATAGGGTGATAGAAGATCCGTTAAATAGACTGGAGCTAAGCCGTTTAGGGCTTTATAAGTCAGTAGCAATACCTTATAATTAATACGGAACTTTATAGGTAGCCAATGTAGTGATGATAAAATCGGTGTTATATGATCATATTTTCTTGATCTAGTAAGAACTCTAGCGGCGGCATTTTGGACTAACTGTAGCTTGTTTATTGAGGATGCAGGACAACCGGCTAATAAAGCATTGCAGTAATCTACACTGAAAAAAATTTGGAGTAGGATTTACTTGAAAAAAGCTAGGCAACTTTTTCCACTCAGAAAATGCTAGTAAATTTACAAAGATTTGCCAAGAAAAAACCTAAACATATTTATCAGTAGCTTTAATTAGAAATCTTTAAGTTAAATTTACTTGGAATGGAATTAAGTAAACTTTACTTAACCTAGTTAAGTGAAAGTAACAAAGAAAATAAGTAATTTTAACTTGGCTAGTAAAAGGTTGATTAATATCGATTTAGTTGAAAATTCCTTTGCATTACATTTCACTCAAACAATAATATTGAATTATACCAGTCATTTATAGTATGTGCTTTACTTAGATTATCTAAGTAATTTGTACTACATCATGTCAGATGTTAAGCATCATGTGAATGCAAAGACCTCAATACTTGGTAGACAATACACAATGACGGTAACATTTGATGGATCATTTTTGTGTTTGAATGTGTCATTTTGAGCAGAAAATTTACTCGAAATGTCACAAAATGGCAAGTTACTAATCCTGACAACAAAAGCAATGATAAAACAGTGTAAATACAGCTGAAAACCAGTGAAAAATGAACCTCATTAATTATTCAAGGTCCAGTGCATGATGGGAACCCCAGTATCAGAAAAGTTGAGTAATTTTTACTTAATTTTATTGAGTTGATATTTATGCTTTCATTTCTACTCGCTTAAATTAAGTACTGATATGGAATTTACTTAGTTTTTTTCATTCTTACCTGAACTAACTTTTTCATGTAAATTACATTGTTTTTTTTTCAGTAGTATTTACTTCACCAAAAAATCATTTTTTACAGTGTAGTCTCGAGGTCATGAATGCATGAACTAACTTTTCTGCATCAGAAACTGATAGCATATTACGTAGCTTAGCAATGTTTCTAAGGTGGAAAAAGGCTGTTTTTGTAACATATGAAATATGATTTTCAAAAGACAGGTTACAATCGAGTATAACACCCAGGTCTTTTACTGTAGAGGATAAAGTAACAGGACATCATACGATGTCAAAGTTGTATTGTGAGAGGTTCTGTGGGCGGTTTTTTGAACCGATAAGTATTACCTCTGTCTTGTCTGGATTTAATAAAAGAAAATTACGCGTCATCCAATCTTTTATATCTTTAACACACTCTGTCAATTTGGATAATTTAGCGTTTTCATCTGGCCGTGATGAAATATATATTTGAGTGTCATCAGCATAACAATGGAAACTAATTCCATGTTTCCTTATAATATTTCCAAGTGGCATCATATATATTGAGAATAATAGAGGGCCTAACACAGATCCCTGCAGCACTCCATAGTTTACTGGAGTTATGATCGATTTTTCTCCATTTAAATAGACAAAATGGTAGCGGTCTGATAAGTATGATCTAAACCAGCTTAATGCTTGTCCTTGAACACCAGTATAATTTTGTAGTCGATCTAAGAGTATTGTATGATCTATAGTACACTTAGATTGAGTAAAACTAGTATTGAGATGCAGCCTTGGTCAGAAGCTAAGAGTAAATCATTTGTGATTTTAACGAGCGCAGTTTCAGTGCTATGATGTGGCCTGAATCCTGACTGAAACTTTTCATAGATATAATTTTCTTGCAAGAAAGAGCCCAGTTGAGTGGACACAACTTTTTCTAGTATTTTAGACATAAAAGGTAGATTTGAAATGGGTCTATAATTTGCTAGATTATTATGATCTAATTGTGGTTTCTTAATGAGAGGTTTTATAACTGCCAGTTTAAATGTTCTTGGAACATGACCTAAAGATAAAGACGAGTTAATAATATTGAGGAGAGGCTCTTCCACTACAGGTAACACTTCCTTCAGTAGTTTAGTTGGTATAGGATCTAATAAACATGTTGTTGTTTTAGATGAAGTGATACGTTTATTTAACTCTTTTTGTTCTATAGTTGTAAAGCACTGTAATTGTTCTTGCGGGGTGATAATTGAGGCTGAATTATAAGGTGCGATTGAGGATTGAACGTTTACAATTGTGGTTCTGATGTTTTCTATTTTCTCAGTGAAGTTGTTCATGAAATCATTACTACTAAACTGTAACGGGATATTTTGTTCGGGTGACGTCTGTTTATTTGTTAGTCTAGCCACAGTGTTAAATAAAAACCTAGGATTGTTTTGGTTGTTTTCTATTAGTTTGCGGAGGTGCTCAGCCCTGGCCGCTTTTAGGGCCTTTTTATAACGTGACATACTGTCTTTCCACGCGATTCTAAAGACCTCTAAACTAGTTTGTTTCCATTTACGCTCTAAATTACGGGTTTCTCTCTTTAGAACATGCATAGTATTATTGTACCATGGTGCTTTAATTTTCTCTCTGACCTTTTTTAATTTAACGGGTGCAACAACATCCAATGTTCTAGAGAGAATGGTGCTCATAGTGCTAGTTAGTTCTTCTAGTTCATCTGTTTGTTTGGGTTTAGGCAGCAGCTGAGACAGATTAGATAAGCAATTTGAGAAATTAGCTATGGTGGATGGAAGGATTGTTCTGCCTGGTCGATAACGCGGCGCCGCATGACATATTACAGCAGTATGTAATATGCAAGTTACCAAGTAATGGTCAGTGACATCACTTTGTGGAATGATATCTATATCGGTTGGATCGGTTCCATATGATAGAATTAAATCGAGTGTGTGATTAAGACGATGAGTTGGTCCGGTGACGTTTTGCTTGACCCCAAAGGAATTTAATAAATCTATAAACGCAGCCCCTAACGCATCATTTGAATTATCTACGTGTATGTTAAAATCTCCAACAATTAATGCTTTATCTACATTGACCAATAGATCTGAGAGAAAATCTGCAAACTCTTTTAGAAAATCAGCGTAAGGCCCAGGCGGTCTATATACGGTAGGCAAGGCTAGAGATAATAGGGATGTTTTTCTAACATCTAAGAGCGTAACATTTAGTACAAGTATTTCAAACGAAACAAACTTATAACCCGTTTTCTGAGTAACATTGAGAATATCTCTATCGATTGTTGCAACACCGCCGCCACGACCAATCAGACGGGGTTCGTGCTTATACGAGTATCCAGATGGAGTAGACTCATTTAGACCGAAATAATCATTTGGTTTAAGCCAAGTTTCAGTAAGGCAAAGTACATCGAAGCTATTATCTGTGACTATTTCATTTACAATAACTGCCTTAGGTGTGAGTGATCTAATGTTTAGAAGACCTAGCTTTAAAAATTGTTTTTGTTTACTAATAGCAACATTTTCTATTTTAATAACAATTAGATTTTTCCTAGATCCTGCAGTAGAATTATTATTTGATCTCACTAAACGAGGAATAGACACAGTTTCTATGCAATGTTCTACACTAGTATTTATATCAGTTAAATTGGTGCAGCAGAGACTATGATTTGGACTTTTGGTTACTAGTCATTTAATGGTATTTAACATTTTGGAGATGTTATCCGACAGAAGATCCACTCCGAATCTGCTTGGGTGTAAGCCATCGGCACGGAAAAGCCTAGGACGCTCCCAAAACAGATTCCAATTATTTACAAAGAGCATTTTCTGCTCATTGCACCATGACATTAACCATTCATTTAGCGCGAATAGTCTACTAAACTTTTCATGACCTAGTCGGTACGTGGGAAGCGGTCCTGACACTATGATCGTTGTTTCAGGCGATGTGCTGCGTACCGTATCGATCAGATTCCTGAAGTCTTTCTTCAGAACCTCTGTCTGGCGCAGCCTGATGTCGTTCACTCCCGCGTGCAAGACCACAGTTCCGACGCGCTCGTCATCATTCAGAATCTCGGGTACGCGAGCAGCAATTTCAGAAACACGAGCACCAGGAAAGCAGTGACTATGCACCTTACTTTTACCTAACGTAGCGTGTACGTGCCGAACGATGGAATCGCCGATGATCACAGCATCGCGTTCGGTTTCGCGAAGAGGGGAGAAGCGGTTTTGTGTGGATAACTCGAAAACCGGGAGGGGCGGAGAGAGTCTTGGTCTAGACCTGACTCGCGTCTTCCGCTGCGGAACCATCCAGGCTTCGTGGTGGCGTGTTGGAGCCGGAGTGAACGAGACCATGGCTGATCGCGACCACGGCGCTCGGGACCAATGCTGAGAAACGCACGGAGTAGACGAGGTCGGAGTCAGTGGGTTAGTAACGTTAATCTCTGATTTGTGTGCATCGGCGCGTGATGTTTCAAGAGCTAACCGCCAGTCTATCAGCTCGGCCTGTCTCACTAAAAGGTCATGGATCTGTTTCTCAACAGCTTCCAGCTCAGACTGCAACGCGTGCAGCTCAAATGTATCTTCACCTGCACCAAGAGGTAGACTACTTACATCTGATATATTCGCCATGTTTGTTGAGTGTGGAGAAGACGCGTTCAGCCGTGATCCACGGACGTAACCTATAAGAGTATGCAGCGTTGGATCACTAAGATCAACAAGCTTTAAGATGTGTGATTTTACAGTGTGTGCAGTGTAGCAAATTAGCTCTACGAAATATTAATAATCAATAACAACTGGTTGTAATTGATTATTAATATTTGGATCAGTTAATACAATTAACTTAATGTTGTCAATTAATATTACTATTAAAATATTGTAATTAAACCAGGGGTGGGCAAACTTTTTGGCTCATGGGCCACACTGGGTTTTAAAATTTGACAGAGGGCCGGCCCAGTAGCAGATTATGAAACACGATCTCATTAAAGTGCGTATCTATACCACGAATTTTACTTCTCGTGCCATTTATACGCCAAAAATGTTTTTTTTTGTGTGCATATGCTACGCACTGTAAACCCCTTGGTTAGGATTAGGGGTGCGGAGTGCGTACCTATTAGGCTACTCGCCATAAAGTGCGTATAATATGCACGCGAAAACTGCGTATCATAAAGCACTACAAATACAATTCGTGGTATTTGCACTTTAATGAGATCGGGCTGCACAAACACATTTACGTTGTGGCAACGTCTGGGCGAAATTCATTCAACAACTGAGTAACGACATTCTGATAATACATTTTTTATGCTAGATATCCCCCATTTAGCATGTTATGTTTTGAGGTTAATTTTTAATTAGTCAGATGTTAGATAATTATAGCCTATACTTTTTAAATATTGTTTATCCTTATTATTATTTAATGGGCCTAACAGTAAATTAGAAACAAAACACCTGCAAGTGTACACTTAGAAGAGTAAAAATGACAGAAGGTTACGTTAATTCAACTTTATTAAAACTGCATATGGCAATCAATTTGCACTTCCAAAAGTCATACATTTGTGGAAAAAAACTAAATAAACGAATATACAAATTTATTTTAAGAATAATAAATTAAACATAAAAAGCAAAGGCAGATCAGACCATTTAATGAACAAAACCGGGTTCTTTACATGGCAGACGGGAGAATAGTCGAAAGCCGGGCGATAAAGGTCGGCAAACGGAATCAGTCAGGATACAAATCCAGAGGAGCAAAGAAACTAAATAGCAGACAAATCAAAGGAAAAACTAAACAGGTGTGCAAGCGGTTACCAAACATTTTTCTGTGAGTTTCCAAAAAAGGAAAAAACATTAACGTGCAACAAGTCTATGCGCTTAAGTCGCTGTCTGTTTGGTTTCTATGGTGACGCGTCATTGCTTGTTACGTGACACACACACCGCAGCCACAACAGCGCTGAATGAATGATGATCTGCTTTTATGTCATTTTTCCTTTTTTACATTTGTTAGCTATGGCATGAAATATCTGATATTCCGATTGTCAAATATAGCCTATGCAACGCAATATATATATAAACGCAAAGTATTGCAAGAAAAAGGCAAAATGAATGCGATCTTAAGACAATTTTTTAAATACTCGACGGGCCGGATTAAACAGCCTAACGGGCCGTATGTGGCCCGCGGGCCGTAGTTTGCCCACCCCTGGGTTAAACCCTCAGTATATAAGGCACAATCTTTCAAGGGCTATCTGGCCCTTCCCCCTCCCCCTCCCCCTCCAACCAAAAAAGAATTGAGACAACCCTACCCCTTCACGGGAACGCGCAAAACGGAGGGTTAGGGGCAAGGGGTGAATTGGGATTGAGCCTAAGTCTGCAATAGTGCACTGTTCTGTACAGCCTAGAAATTCATTGTATTTTTCAAAAATATAATTTTCTATTCAGTGCAATATCAGTACACAGGGTTTTATAAATACAGAGGTCCCAAAAGTGATCTAGGGGGTTCGGGGGCATATTATTTTTCCACTGTCATTGGCAAAGAACATCTGACTGTGTTAAATAGGAATCCATTGTAATAAAGTTATTCTCATTATGGGCACAGTATGCAATAGGCTATTGCTCTACCTGCTCTCATCTCCATCTCCTTCTCTCGTTCTTCTTCTCTCAGTCTCTTTATCTTTACCTGTAAATCTCCCCTTCCTGAAGATGCTTAGATTGATACATTCTTTGCAAAGTGATTATTTATGTCGGTCGTTTAAAATTTCTATCGTAAAACAGCTGTTTAGCCACTTGCACCTTATCTCGTGAAGCGTCGCGTTGGGATTCGCGCGCGGCCGCAGCTCGCGCTTCTGTGAACATAAATCCCGCTTGCTTTGATCGGTCATCTCAAACATTTTGCCATTGCCGACGAGCGGTGTTTGAGTGCAGCTCAGATGATGAGGTCAGTTATCGTCTCGATATGCGAATCATTGCAGCAGTTAATATTAGGCAATTATTTCACAACGTTCATTATACACTCAGGAAAAATTACCGAGGTCCGGACCTCGGAGACCTCAATGGTTGGTACGGCCCTGACTCGTA
Source organism: Vimba vimba (assembly GCA_022828995.1). Classification (NCBI taxonomy): domain Eukaryota; kingdom Metazoa; phylum Chordata; class Actinopteri; order Cypriniformes; family Leuciscidae; genus Vimba; species Vimba vimba. The sequence continues at coordinate 4,329,966 of CM040829.1, read as the reverse complement.
GGCTATTTGGCCGCTTGAGTTTCTAGAGATATTTTATTATTTTGGCCTTTTCAGCGCCGCCTTTGCGCCTATAGGCTATTATCCATGTTTTGTATCTCTTATTTTTTGTTCGCACATCTCTAACAAAGTGACTTTATTTTTTTTGTGGGGCTGCGATAAAATAATAATAAAAAAAGTAGTGGGGCTGCGCTATGACTGGAGTCTGTAAGGAAAGCATTCAACCCAGTGCCATGACAACACCGGCCCTCCTGGCCAATAAAACAGACCGGCCCACCGGGAATTCTCCCGGTGCTCCCGATTAGCCAATCCGGCCCGGGCCTGATTTAAACTACTCTAACATACACACACATACATGCATACAGTTTACCAAGGGAAAGAGAGCTGAAGCAGAATACAGGAAAGCAAGAAGTTATAGCATTGTTGGAAATTCAGCAGTTCAACAGCCTTGAGCAAACCATCAGTTTAGTTCTAACACGCCCTTCTTTAAAAGGGGAAAGGATACTTAATCTATCAAATAATGAGACTAAGTTTGATACTTGCATGTCTCGCCCATTTGAATGAAACTGTCCTGATGCAATCTGTTGAGGCTCCAGTTGATCTTTGCTGATGTGGTCTTGATGAGAGAGAACCAGTGGGAGTCAGAGGATCTTTGGTGCATGGATAGACAAGGCCGCAGCCTGGCACACGCTTGGTGGATTCTTAGAAGCTTCTAGTTCAGCATAATCTTCACGTCAGCATTACAGAAAGGGACTAAGAGAGAAGAGGGGGCTGATCTTGTGATCAGTGATTTTTAAAGCGTGAAGATGTCACACCCTCTGGAGGTGTGTGAGCCATTAAGAAGCTTTTTCCTTTGGAGGGAATTTCTTTACGACCCATTGTTCTGTAAGGACCACCCATTGGCCCAACAACGGAAATCCAATGGCCTGGGCGAAGGGATAATGTGTGTATGTCTTTATTGGAATTTAGTTTCAATATTACTTTAGCTCCACGGTTAATCTGACTCCAATTTCAAATGATAATCAAATTTAGATCGTGTTTCTGATTAGAAAATAATCATAAATATTGATTATGAATTAATTTAGATCTTTGATTATTCTGAGCATCTCATAATTTCAAATATTCATTCACTAATGACTGATATTAGTGTTGGTGTTTCAGCAGCATCAATTAATGACTGATATTAGTGTTGGTGTTTCTGGACAAGATCAGACATGAACTCTTTGAAAGCAACAACTGCTGTTGAAACTTTTTTGTAGGAGTCTACTATACATTATAAAGCATAAAATGCAAACAAAAAAACAGTAAAGAGTTCAAATTAAAGATGCATATGAATACATAACACAATAAAATAATAAATATATTATAAAGCATAATGAGAAATATACCAGCACCCTTAAACCAAAACTTTACCAATCATGCCACACCATCTACAGTGCATTTTCTGTCCTGTTTAAATATGGAAAAGTTTTATGACAGACACATGTTAGCATTTCAAATGTACAATAACAAATAAGATTTTAATCATTGTATTACATATGTTTAAATCATTTGTAGATTTTAAAGAAGTGTATGATCATATGAACTGAAAGTTTAATGACATTTGTAAACATACATTGAATAATAATCTGTCAATCACTATGTAATGTTATAAATCTGACATAAGAATGAATCAACACTTGCAACTTAATTACTGAACACTTCCAGTCTTTCATCTTTAACCTTCATGCTTTTTTCATGTTACTTTCTTTCTGTTACCAGATATACTTTTTGGTGTATATCTTATTTTTATAAGTCATTTAAAAATAATACTTAAAGGGTAACTAAACCCTAAACCAACTTTTTTTAGTTAATAATCTGTAAGAATGGGGCTTTATTAGTGCTGTTCATTGATTTGAGTAACTATTTTGACATTTGGGTATAAAGTGTTTTAATTATACAATTATATGGTGTAAAAACGTCTGAGTGCTGCCCTCTTCAGGTTGAACGGTGGCTACTGCAGTTGAATTTTCCTATTGGATGTTGCGGTACTGCGTGACGTAAGCAGGTTCCAGCTCACCACGCCCTCCCTGGTACGAGCTCACCACGCCCTTGGATGAGCTAGCATAGATTTATCTGTATTTAGTACAGTGGTAGGTGTAGTGTTGCTAGTGGCAACAGCACTGCTGGACTGCATAGCTTTCCTGCAGACTTGGAAATTAGGTGCCAGTGGTTGAATGAACTTGGCCTGGAAGACCGTGAGTGTGAAACCTGCATTTTACGCGGGACTGCTTCTCCAAAGCAATAGAGGTGGAAATGGGCTTCTCCACACAGCTCGCGCTGAAAAGCGACGCAGTGCCAAACGCTGCTCCTCCTGCATGGACTCGACCACCGCAGCGGCGTCTTGATGTGAGTGATCATATATATTTTAATCACAATTTATGGTTAGGCTAAAGATAATCCTCTGTGGTCGACAAACGCGTCGGCGCATTTTGCTGGATTTTTTCACATAGCGGCAAAATATGAAAATGCCTATAGAGAGCGCGCGCTATTGACATCAACTCGATAAAACTCATCAGATGCATGTACTTTACGTCGTCTTGCGACGCTGTGAGTCACTCTCCATTTTGGGCCCGCTCACATATCGCGTCTTTTGCGCGCGCAAGTTCGTTATTTCAAATGTAGCCGCGCGGTATGCGCGCTCATAATGGAAGCGACGCGGTCGCGGTGCGACGCACTCGTTTTTTCCAAGCGCGTCCGCGCCGCATCGAGATAAAAACATCTCAACTTTTCAGAATGCCGCAAGCGCACCGCAGGTCACGTGACAAGAACCAACCAATCGGCTTCCTTACCTTTTCTCCTCAGCAGAAAAATGGAGGAGCAGCTAATCATTGCGGTCCAGGGATTTCCTGAGCTGTATGACTTGTCCAGCCCTCATTATTTTGACACAAATAAGAGGAATAATGCATGGAGACGCATAGGCTTGGAGCTTGAAATAACTGGTAAGCATGATACTGTTTTACATTAATGTTTAGGCTATTAACTGGTATGTCAGTCATGCTAGCCGTTACTTTTTCTTTGCTAAGATAACATTTTTCAGTGTCATGCAAAATGCAGTTTTTTCTCATCAATAGTATTTCCTATAAGTATTATATATAAAATGGTAGAGAATAATGCTCTATCAGTCAATGACAATTGTTGCTAATCATTATGTTTATTCAGAGGATGAGGGCAGAAAGAAGTGGAAATATTTGAGGGATAAGTATTTAAAGGAGAGGAAAGCAGAAAGGGAGAAGAGAAGTGGCTCTGAGGGAGGAAGTCAGAGGAAATGGAAGTTCACGAATGCTCTCAGCTTTCTGGAGCGATTTGTGAAGGAGAGGCCAACGTCATCCAACATCCCACAGGCCTCAGATCAGCTAGGCTCTGAATGTAATGAGGTAGCTTTCTATAGAAGTTTGAAGTCAGAAGTTTGGATACTATATAGAAAGTACGGGTAGCTGTCAGTATTTGGATAATTGAAATATGCAGTATTTACTGGAGTAAAAGCTAATACATAATAACATACTTTATCAATCTTAAGTCATGATTTGTTTTTCTGCTAAAATAACTTTCTTTTATTCTCCTAGGACAGTCAAAGTGAGGGCCTCATTACCTTGACCCTACTTCCTGTAGAGCCAGAGCCCCTGGCATCGACCAGCAGCAGCAGTCAGCCAACAAACATCCAGTCTGTGTGTCCTACACCTGTCACCCAGGTCTCTAGATGTCCCTCAATGGGAAAGAGGAGGAGAAGTGCAGAGCCAGACCTCTCTGAATTCCAGAAGAGCATTCTAAGTAACATGAGTAAACCTCAAGACTACGATGAACTCTATTTCATGAGTCTCGTTGGAACATTTAAGAGACTTCCTCTGCAGAAAAAAGCCGAAGTGCGAATGAAAATCGAGCAAGTTCTTTATGAAGCTGAGTTTGAGTGAGGTGTGGTGGTTGGGGGGGGGGGGGGGGGTGATTGGCTAACTCATATCCTTAGTCTAATCATTATTGTGTTACTGTTATTTTTTTATTTACTTTTTTTATTTTTTTATTAAAAAGTGTATTTTTACAATGTTGATTAATAAATGTGAATGTTTCTAAAACAATTGAACTGATCAATAAATTATAATTCGAAAATAAGCAATGAGGCAAGTTGTATTAAAATATAAATAGTTTACAGATTAGTTTATTCTTTGGTTATTCATATCATGTAACCTCAAATAATGTTCTCCTGCCATGGGACTGCACCCTCGGTAGATGAGAAATACTGGGTAAATTTCTCTCTGATGGTTATATTTTCGCGAGAGGATTTGTTGCTGCTCATCCTGTGGAGATCTCCCATTGCCCTTGCAGTGGAGTCAGGTTCTGATGACGGTGCTTGTGGATGATCCTCTGCCTGATCTACCCTCAGAAGGTTGTGGAGGATGCAGGTAGCCTTAACAGCTTTCTCTGCCACTTCTGGGGTCACTCCTAGCACTCTTCTGTACAGCCGCCATTGTGCCGCTAGTATTCCAAATGAGCACTCCACCATTCGCCTGGCCCGGGAAAGCCTGTAGTTGTACAGCCGTTTCTCTCTCCCAAGGTTCTGGCCAGGATGTGGACGCATCATGTGGCGTCTGAGGGGAAAGGCTTCATCCGCAACGAACACATGTGGCATAGGCCCCAGATGTTCTGCACCAGGGAGAGGATTGTCCTCTGGTATGCCAAGGCTGCCCTGACAGAGAGCTCTTCCAAATGCTGAAACAGCCAACGTACCACCATCACTACTTCGGCCATAAGCCCCAACATCCACCACCTGGAAGCGATACTGGGCATCAACAACAGCAAGGAGAATAATTGAGAAGGAGCCTTTGTAGTTAAAGTAAAGGGAACCGCTGGAGGCAGGGGCCTGGATCACTATGTGCTTGCCATCTACTGCCCCAACACAGTTAGGGAAATTCCACATCTGCTGGAAGTCAGCTGCGATTTCTCGCCAGCGTTCCCTGTTAGGTGGTGGCATGTATTCTTCCACAAGGTTGTCCCATATGGCTTCACACACATCTTTTATGATGCCTACAACTGTAGAGTGACCCACGCGATAACTGAAGGCGATGGTCTTAAACGAATCCCCAGTTGCAAGATATCTGTAACAAATGTACATTTATATATTTAGTGTATTTAACATATGTAGCCTATAAAAGACCACAATTAAGTTATTCATATATTTAAGTCATTTACAAATTCTTGTAGATCTAATGCCTATGTCAAAGCATGACATCACAGTGGTGGAAGAAGTATTGTCTTTAATTTCAGTACAATAAAGGAACATTTCACACTTGTAAGAGCCAAACGTGTAGCCTACAGTGTAAAACAATTAATAGTGGTGGAAGAAGTATTGTCTTTAATTTCAGTACAAGCAGTGTTGAGTAAGTTACTCTAAAATATAAGTAATTTCTATCAGTTAATTACATCTTCAACACTGTAAACTGCTGCATTAGTAACTCGTAAAAAATATTTTTACTAAAAATAGTAATGCTCACAACTGATTCCTTGTTAAATACATCATTGTTTATACGTAATTGTTCTATATTCTATACATAAATGTGTATGTGTTTGCTATTTCTGGTGTTTTATGACCACTTCAGTTATAGTCTTACCTCAGACAAATGCAGAGCCGTTGCGCAGGAGAGATAGTTTCACGGCAGAAGCTCTGTTTACTAATGCTTGGGCCGACTTTTCTTAAAATATAATCAAACTGGTCCTTGTCCACTCTGAAATAGACTTTGAACCTCCCATTGTCCAGGCGGAGCTCCTGAATCAGCTGGTGAAATTCCCCATGGTTTTTGCGTTTCTGTAGTATGGGGTGCACCCAAACACTGCGGCGTTTTTTACTTTTCTTAGTAAATAAATCTTGTAATAACAGAGTTACAGCAAGGGTTTTTCTGTGGTGGAAATCCATTGCTGAAATTTCCTTGCTGTAACGGAGAGCGCAGCTGATAGTTGCTTAGCAACGACAGACGCCTTCGGAGCGCAACCACCCGAGCGCTTTGGAAAAAGGAGAACGCGGCGCGCCTAGCGTTTTAGACGCGTTTTTATGCGCGATATGTGAGCGCCGCCTTTAGAGAGTCTGACAGCAGGTCTCAGGTGCACACCCCCCCGCTCACGGTTCGTCCCCTCTATCTCCGCTGGGGTCTGCCCACTTTTCTAGCATTTTTCAAATATTGCCAGTGGGTTGAGTCAGGCTCTGACCAGGGGTTTAGTTACCCTTTAACCACAAGTTCTAAATTGCTTGTATCTTATAAGGAAATAAACTTTGACACCCTTTGAGTATCCAAAGCTCATGCAAGTGTATGAAAAGACTATCAGTCAAAGTTCAGAGCAAGATAAGGAGACTGTGATGGAATGGAAATTTGAGCAATGGAAAATTGGGACTATACCCTGATAGCAGTAGACTCCGGGGCAGATCCGCCCTCAAGCCGCTAGGTCCGCTCTGGGTCCGCTGTTCTTTCAGACACAATTCGATCATGCGCACAGAATATGCCCCGCCTCCTGACAGCGCACTGTCAACTCGCGGGCTCGCTACAGACGCTGGGCGGACCTGCTGAACAAACGCGCCTATTTTCAACTGTCGCCATTATCACTGAATCCCGCACTGTGAAAAACCTACAACGGCAGGTCGAGTCGACAAACACGGAACACGGTAAGAATAGTTCAAATATGCTTTATTTGAACAGTTAACTTACTTAACATGTAACTTAACATTACCGTTCATACTGTACAACATAACGATGATTTTATTTCTGAAATGATTGTGTCAAAGTACCATAACTTAGTTAGCAAATGGTCATAAGATTTGGCGGAGATTTGAGTAAAAATGTTTTTGGTAACGTTAATAACTGAGTAAAAAGCTTTTTTTGGATGGAATTATTTCTCTCTGGGAGGTGTGGTGATTTAATGTGATTTAACATAGCTACGTTAGCTTTCTGTATTTTTATCAAACCCTGAGTACATATTTTCTCCCCTTTCCAGTAAAATATCAGGAGAGAAATTATCATGTTAGGCCTAACGTTACCTAACAAGTTAACCTTTTTTCACGGAATGTCTAGAATAAAGTTATAGTTTGTGTCATTTTTGATTTTTGTTTCATTTTGATAGTTCCACCACCCCATGTCGAGACAAGTGCTGTATCGTGAATAAGTCACGGCTGAAGGGTTCGCGGAGTGCCTGCAACCCCTTCAGCCGTGATCACGATACAGCACTTGTCTCAAGTAACGTTACCTTATTGCTTTTATAAAACGGTTACCACACAATACAACTATTAAAGCCGAAAAACATGTCTCTATGCAACTTTTATGAAGTAAAATCACTAGAAGCCTTCCTTACGCTGGAATACATAGTCCCTGACCGTAAACTATTGACCAGTCAGAATCAAGGATTGGAACTTCCCGTTTTATAAACATAATATAATACTGTACGTGTGTGTGTTCGTTCTGTTTCAGCTTACAGTTCGTTCAAGTGCTACCAGTCTGATCTAGAGTTTCATCTCCGAATATCTGAGTAAGTAAGATTTAATATTTTTTTCCAACTTGATTTAGCCAGATATTTTGTCAAATACTGACACTGGTCCCCACTACAGCATTTAACGCTGTACTGGTTTGGTTAGTTTGAGTTCATTTTGGTTTACATCATGACAAATATATTTTCAACCACCTCCCCATGTCATGTTGTTTCAGGTAATTATTTCATATTATATTAAGAGACTGTGCGTGTGTGTGTGTGTGTGTGTGTGTGTGTGTGTGTGTGTGTGCTCTGTTTCAGCTTACAGTTCGTTCAAGTGCTACCAGTCTGATCTAGAGTTTCATCTCCGAATATCTGAGTAAGTAAGATTTAATACTTTTCCAACTTGATTTAGCCAGATATTTTGTCAAATACTGACACTGGTCCCCACTACAGCATTTAACACTGTACTGATTTGGTTAGTTTGAGTTCATTTTGGTTTACATCATGACAAATATATTTTCAACCACCTCCCCATGTCATGTTGTTTCAGGTAATTATTTCATATTATATTAAGAGACTGTGCGTGTGTGTGTGTGTGTGTGTGTGTGTGTGTGTGTTCTGTTTCAGCTTACAGTTTGTTCAAGTGCTACCAGTCTGATCTAGAGTTTCATCTCCGAATATCTGAGTAAGTAAGATTTAATACTTTTCCAACTTGATTTAGCCAGATATTTTGTCAAATACTGACACTGGTCCCCACTACAGCATTTAACACTGTACTGGTTGTCGAGCCCTGCTGTGTAATTATTTGTGAAAAAACAAATTTAGTTATTTTCCACAACTCACTGTTGCAATCTGTATTTTGTGTTTCTGTAACGTTTCTTTTAGATAAAATGAATAGAAAAACTGTACCTGTCTCCAGCTCCACCTTAAGACGGAGGACCCATGTAGACGTAGATAAACGACTTAAACAAATTAGGGATGGCTGCACAAATTTGACTGACTTTCAAATGACAACAGATAGGGAACTTGTATATGTCAATAGAACGTTTGTTGAAGACAGTACAGACAATCCAACTGAAACTGGACTAGACTTTAGTGAGGAGGAAGGTGGCATGGAGGTAGATGCAGACATACAGGAGGGTTTCGTGGTTGGCAGCTGTGATAGGCCGATTCAGACATCTGATTCAGAACATTCAGATAATGAACTGTCTGAGACATTTTCACTCTCTGACAGCATTTCCAACTGGGCCATACACTTTGGAATTTCTTTGGTTGCTTTGACAGCACTATTGTGCATTCTTCGCATTTGCACATTGGTGGTGGTTGAGGAGTTTCCCCCCTTCCATATGTGAAAGCACTTTGAGTACCTAGAAAAGCGCTATATAAATGTAACGCATTATTAGGGCCCAAGCCCTGAAAGGGCGAAGGCCCTATTGTTTTCGGTAGGATTATTTATTATTAGGGCCCAAGCCCTGAAAGGGCGAAGGCCCTATTGTTTTCGGTAGGATTATTATTATTATTATTATTATTATTATTATTATTATTTTGTCAACCTTTCGGCCACTTTTGGGGCCCTTAACATGCTCGAAAACTCTTGAAATTTTGCACACAGGTCAGAACCCGCGGCCATCAGGGCCGGACTGAAGCTGGTACCCGGGCGTGGCAGGGGGGCTCGACAGCGCCCCCTGGAACGGGATCCGAACACTTGTCCATAAATCAGACACGCTTGCATGTAATAATATGAAACTCGGTACACATATAGAACTCATCGGGCCGAACAACTTTCGTGCTCTAAGTTTTACGCCAGCCCAACAGGAAGTCGGCTATTTAGGGTTGTTTGGAAACGCATGCTGTGGAATTTAATGTACTCCTCCTAGGGAATTCATCGATTCGCCTCCAAACTCGGTGTGCATGAAGTCAAGACATTGAGGATGCTAAATTGCGGACGGATTTTTGATATCTCGAACGGTTTGGCCGTGGCGAGGAAACGAATTTATGGCGAAAAAATGAAACAGGAAGTGTGTTATAACTTCTGCATACATTAACTGATCTTGATGAAACTTCAGCAGTGTGTTCGTTGTAAGAGGCCGATCGCACAGATGTGACTATTGTGAGTCAAAGTTATAGCGCCACCAACAGGCAGCAGGAAGTACATCACTATTAAAATGCTTTGAAATCACTGTCTTATTTTTACCAGATTTGCTTCAAACTTTATGTGTACAATGTAGACACACGGCAGATGTAAACCTGTGAAAGGATTATTGATATCTTAGATACTGTTGCCGTGGCAACGCATCAAACTTTAATATTCTTTTTTTATGCTTTTGAGACTCTTAACATACTTGAAATTGCATGAAACTCGACAGACACATCACATTTATTATCCAGTAGACATGTGCAAAGTTTCAGAAACGGGCGTGGTGAGGGGCTCAGTAGCGCCACCTTTAGTCATAAGTGGGGGTGTTAGTTTTATCAACAGCAACAAAACTTGGTATGTGTATTGTTCTCATCAAGACGGACAACTTTCTAATTTACATGAACCATCTCTGACCAACAGGAAGAGAGATATTTTGGTTTGAATGTGGATTTTCTGAAGAATTTTCTCTCCCTCTCTGTGTCTGTGTGTGTGTGAGGGGAGGGGGGGATTTGACTAATGCTTTTATATTGTTAATCAAGGTTTCAGGGGCTTTTGGGGTCCTTAACGTGCTCAAAAACTCTTGAAACTTTGCACACAGGTCAGAACCCACGGCCATCAGGGCCGGGCTGAAGCTGGTACCCGGGCGTGGCTGGGGGGCTCAACAGCGCCCCCTTGAACGGGGTTCTAAAACTTGATCCATATATCAAACACGCTCGCATGAATTAATATGAAACTCGGTACACATATAGATCTCATCGGGCCGAACAACTTTACCCCGGTCAAGTTTTACGCCAGCCCAACAGGAAGTCGGCTATTATGGGTTGTTTGGAAAACGCTTGCTGTGGAATGTGAAATACTCCTCCTAGAAAATTCACCGTGCCCCCTTCAAACTCGGTGTGGATGTAGTCAAGACATTGAGGATGCTAAATTGCGGACGGATTTTTGATATCTCGAACGGTTTGGCTGTGGCGAGGAATCGAATTTATGGCGAGAAAAGAGAAACACGGAAGTGGAATAACTTCTGCATACATTAACTGATCTTGATGAAACTTCAGCAGTGTGTTCGTGGTAAGAGGCCGATCAGATGGATGTAGCTATTGTGAGTCAAAGTTATAGCGCCACCAACTGGCAGCAGGAAGTGTGTCACTTTCAACATGCTTTTGACAAAAGTGGGGGGGTTAGTTTTAACTACAGTAAAGAAAAAATAGTTTGTATATTGTTCTCATCAAGCCGGACAACTTTCTAATTTACATTCAATAGCTCTGGCCATCAGGAAGTCAGATATTTTGGTCTGAATGTGGATTTTTTTGCAAAATCAGCCTCTGAATTTTTAGCCACTCCTCTTAAACTATTTATTTTATTCGTACCAAACTTTTTCAACATGATGAAACTACATTAAATATGCTAAATTGTGAATGGATAATAAATATCTCAAACGGTTTTGCTATGGCGAGGGATTAAATAATGTCCAAAAAGGAAACACTAAAAATCTTCTAAAAATGTAATTATATACCATTTATTTCTATATAAAAGTATACAAATATCACAACTAAACCCATTTTATTCTGTTTTTGCAATTCAAGAAGAATGAAAAAGTTAAAACAGGCTATTTAGTGCTATTTGGTTCAACAAAAAAGCAAACATAGGGCTATACTGCCCTCTTGTGTCCAAAAGGACATCAAAATAGTATATAAAACTTTTTACCAGGTAGGCCAATATTGTATTTAAATTTACATGTATTAGGTATGTGTCTGAGGATATTTTCCCACCGGTTAATCGACGTGTGACACGAGTGGGTGCTTTTAAATCGCTAATATAATAGTGTAAGAAAAATAATGATAATGTTGCACACACAAATCACACACATGTGGGAAAGAATGATGCTTTTAAACAACACTAAACCGCCATTAGGTGTCGCCAGGCATCCATCTTAATAAGCGAGTCATTGATTCATTCGTTCAAACGATTCGTTCGAATGAGTCGATCATGATTAAGACAGATGTTTATGGATTGATCATTCAATCTTTGAGTCAACCGATTCGTTAAAAATGCTGAATCGTTCAGTTATGAGAAAACACGTGATGCGTGATGGTTCTGCCGTGATCTTTGTTTAACTATTTTCGCTGCTGAAACAGAACAAAAACAGTCAACATTGCATCTAAAATGTAAGTGACTTAATTGTAACTGTTTATTAACCTGTTGTATGAAATCTAGGGGTGGGAGAAAAAATTTATTCTTAGATGCATCGCGATGCGGACGTGGACGATTCTGAATCGATTCACAAATGTCAAAAAATCGATTCTCTAAAAAAATATTTTTCTAATAACGTAATATTGACGGAAGGCAAAAGGCGGAACTCTAAGCGGACGTGCGTGCAGTCTGTGGCGCGCACATAACAGAGAAGTTTCTTCTGCTCACCAAGGCTGCATTTATTTGATTAAAAATACAAACAAAAACAGTAATATTGTAAAATATTATTCCAATTTAAAACAGCTGCTTTCTATTTTAATATATTTTAAACTGTTATTTATTCCTGTGATCAAAGCTGAGTTTTCAGCATCATTACTCCAGTCGTCACTGTCACATGATCCTTCAGAAATTATTCTAATATGATGATTGATACTCAAGAAACATTCATTATTATTTTAAATGTCGAAAACAGTTGTGTACAGTCTTTGATGAATAGAAAGTTCAAAAGAACAGCATTTATCTGAAATCTAAAGCTTTTGTAACGTTAAACACTACCGCTCAAAAGTTTTGGGTTAGTAATAATTAAAATTTTATTTTTTGGGGAAATAAATAAAATAAATCAGTACTTTTATTTATGAAGGATGAGTTAAACTGATCAACAGTTACAGTAAAGACATTTATAATGTTAAAAATATATATATTTGAAATATATGCTGTTCTTTTGAACTTTACATTCATCAAAGCATTTTGAAAAAAAAAAATCTGTACACAACTGTTTTCAACATTGAAAATAATAATGAATATTTATTGAGCATCAATCATCATATTAGTATGATTTCTGAAGGATCATGTGACACTGAAGAGTGGAGTAATGATGCTGAAAACTCAACTTTGATCACAGAAATGAATTACTATGTAAAATATTTAAAAATTGAAAACAGCTGTTTTAAATTGGAATAATATTTCACAATATTACTGTTTTTGTTTGTATTTTTAATCAATAAATGCAGCCTTGGTGAGCAGAAGAGACTTCTCCTAAAAACATTAAAAATCTTACTGACCCCAAACTTTTGAACAATAATATATATATATATATATATATATATATATACATATGTATGTGTGTGTATGTATATATATATATATATATATATATATATATACATATGTATGTGTGTGTATGTATATATATATATATATATATATATATATATATATATATAAATATAGCTGCGAGCAGCGATGGAGGGCCAAAGCCGGCGGTACCGCCACCCCGGTGCCTTTAGGTAACTAAAGGCACCGGGGTTGCGGTGCCACCGGCTTGGGCCCGTAATCGCTGCTCGCAGCTATATTTATTATTATTCTTATTTTTCTGTCAACCTTTCGGGCACTTTTGAGACCCTTAACGTGCTTGAAAACTCTTGAAACTTTGCACACGGGTCAGAACCTGCGGCCATCAGGGCCGGGCTGAAGCTGGTACCCGGGCGTGGCAGGGGGGCTCGACAGCGCCCCCTTGAACGGGGTCCGAAAACTTGGTCCATAAATCAGACACGCTTGCATGTAATAATATGAATCTCGGTACACATATAGATCTCATCGGGCCGAACAACTTTCGTACTTTTACTTTTTATGCCAGCCCAACAGGAAGTCGGTTATTAAGGGTTGTTTGGAAACGCATGGTCTGGTATTTGAAACACTTCTCCTAGAGAATTCACCTGATCACCACCAAACTCAGTGTGCATGAAGTCAAGACATTGAGGATGAAAAATTGCCAGGGGATTTTTGATATCTCGAACGGTTTGGCCGTGGCGAGGAAACAAATTTATGGCGAAAAAATGAAACAGGAAGTGTGTTATAACTTCTGCATACATTAACTGATCTTGATGAAACTTCAGCAGTGTGTTCGTTGTAAGAGGCCGATCGTACAGATGTGACTATTGTGAGTCAAAGTTATAGCGCCACCAACAGGCAGCTGGAAGTACATCACTTTCAAAATTCTTTGAAATCACTGTCTTATTTTTACCCGATTTGCTTCAAACTTTATGTGTACAATGTAGACACACGGCAGATGTAGACCTGTGAAAGGATTATTGATATCTTAGATACTGTTGCCGTGGCAACACATCAAACTTTAATATTCTTTTTTGATGGTTTTGAGACTCTTAACATACTTGAAATTGCATGAAACTCGACAGACACATCACATTTATTAGCCAGTAGACATGTGCAAAGTTTCAGAAACGGGCATGGTGAGGGGCTCAGTAGCGCCACCTTTAGTCATAAGTGGGGGGGTTAGTTTTATCAACAGCAACAAAACTTGGTATGTGTATTGTTCTCATCAAGACGGACAACTTTCTAATTGACATTAACTATCTCCGACCAACAGGAAGAGAGATATTTTGGTTTGAATGTGGATTTTCTGAAGAATTTTCTCTCCCTCTCTCTGTGTCTCTGTGTGTGTGAGGGGAGGGGGGGATTTGACTATTGCTTTTATATTGTTAATCAAGGTTTCAGGGGCTTTTGGGGTCCTTAACGTGCTCGAAAACTCTTGAAACTTTGCACACAAGTCAGAACCCCCTGCCATCAGGGACGGGCAGAAGCTGGTACCCGGGCGTGGCTGGGGGGCTCAACAGCGCCCCCTTGAACGGGGTTCTAAAACTTGGTCCATATATCAAACACGCTTGCATGAATTAATATGAAACTCGGTACACATATAGATCTCATCGTGCCGAACAACTTTCCCCCGGTCAAGTTTTACGCCAGCCCAACAGGAAGTCGGCTATTATGGGTTGTTTGGAAAACGCTTGCTGTGGAATGTGAAATACTCCTCCTAGAAAATTCACCGTGTCCCCTCCAAACTCGGTGTGCATGTAGTCAAGACTTTGAGGATGCTAAATTGCGGACGGATTTTTGATATCTTGAACGGTTTGGCCGTGGCGAGGAAACAAATTTATGGCGAGAAAAGAGAAACACAAAGTGTTATAACTTCTGCACACATTAACTGATCTTGATGAAACTTCAGCAGTGTGTTCGTGGTAAGAGGCCGGTCAGATGGATGCAACTATTGTGAGTCAAAGTTATAGCGCCACCAACTGGCAACAGGAACTGTGTCACTTTCAAAATGCTTTTGACAAAATGGGGGGGTTACTTTTACCCACAGTTACAAAAATCAGTACATATATTGGTCTCATCGAGCCGGACAACTTTCTCATTTACAGTCATTAGCTCTGACCAACAGGAAGTCAGATATTTTGGTTTGAATGTGGATTTATTTGCAAAATTGGCCTCTGAATTTTATATATATATATATTTTAAAGTGACAAGACAGAGAATATTACTTGTCCGATATATATATATATTACATTTATATATATATATATATATATATATATATATATATATAAATATAGCTGCGAGCAGCGATGGAGGGCCCAAGCCGGTGACACCGCCACCCCGGTGCCTTTAGTGTAACTAAAGGCACCAGGGTGGCGGTGCCACCGGCTTGGGCCCGCAATCGCTGCTCGCAGCTATATTTATTATTATTATTATTATTATTATTATTACTATTACTACAATACACCTATAATAAGTGTTTATATTCTGACTATTTTAGACAGCGCAGGATGCCAACCGCTGTGAAGTATCGTAATGTTCTACCGCAAAAGATCCATACGGTTCATTAACCGCTAGTGCACCATAAGTTACAGTGTACCTAAAAATGTCAGATTGTACACTTTTGTTTTAAAGCAACACCAAGGAACTTTTCCTCTGCGGTCGCCCTACAGGTTGGAAGCGGAATTGTCCATTACCACTGTCGTAAATAATTTAGCCCACCGTATCCTTCCGTCGCACGCATGCACGCTGTTTATCTAGCACCGGCTTTGGAATGAACGATGTCCACAGACAAGGTAGAGTATGATGGAATGATTTTATGAAAGTATGATGTATTGCGACATCAGAAACAAAGAAAAACAAAATAATGACTATTGTAACGCTTGACGTAAAGCAAGTCAAATTTGTAGTTTTCTTTTGTCCTATTAGAACTACAGAAACGCGACCCGGTTTGGCAATCTTGCATAGCGTGGTTATGATTTTGGAAATATTATTTTAAGTTAAAAAAATGGATTATGTCTATCCTCTAAATAACAACAACCAGCTTCAATGTGATTTCATGACATTTAATGAAATGCTTGTGTATTACAGGTGCTGTGAGAAAGAGCCATGTCACCCGTGTCTCACCGATGACGACATTACAAAACATGTAATCCGGTGGTTCAACCTGGCATCAGATAGGGGAAGCTCAAGGAGCCGTCCCTCCTGTCAGCAAGCCTTGACCCAACAGTAGTGACCCAAACAGTAGTGTAATGTTTTTCACTAAATAAAATGTTCTTGGTACAATTCATGGTTGATTTTTTTTTTCTTCTGTAATGTCTATTCAATGTATACATGAATAAAACTATAAAAAAAATTAGTAAATACATTTATAGTCTGTAATAGCCTATTTAAGTTGGCTTGAGAGAGCCAACTTACTGAAATCCTATTTAAACTTATTAAGTTGGCTTGAGAGAGCCAACTTACTGAAATCCTATTTAAACTTATTATTATTATTATTAAGTTGGCTTGAGAAAGCCAACTTACTGAAATCCTATTTAAACTTATTATTCTTCTTCTTCTTCTTCTTCTTCTTCTTATTCTTCTGACCCAAAAATTTTCAACTCTAACTCCTCCTAGACCGTTCAAGCTACATACTCCAAACTCGGGTCAGACCTTCATACTGTTCTGACTTGGTGTGCTATATCTTTTCAGACTGGTTTGAGTTATGGTTTTCTTAAAAATTAATATTAAAAATCATAAAAATCCCATAGACTTTCATTGACCAAAAGTCCATGTCTGTTTGAACTATGTTTAATGTAAACTGCTAGAAGCCATTGATACTCAATTAAGCTTTAAGCTATCTATGTTCTTTCTAACTAATAACTAATCTATCTATCTATCTATCTATCTATCTATCTATCTATCTTCAAACCTTTTCTATCTATCTATCTATCTATCTATCTATCTATCTATCTATCTATCTTCAAACCTTTTCTATCTATCTATCTATCTATCTATCTATCTATCTATCTATCTATCTATCTATCTTCAAACCTTTTCTATCTATCTATCTATCTATCTATCTATCTATCTATCTATCTATCTTCAAACCTTATCTATCTATCTATGCTAGAATCAGTAAATCATACTTGAACATGGTAAATCATGGTATACTATAGTAAATCATAGTAAACTATGGTAAATCGTGGTAAATAATGGTAAACTATGGTAAATCATGGTAAACTATTATAAATCATGCTAGAATCAGTAAATCATACTTGAACATGGTAAATCATGGTATACTATAGTAAATCATAGTAAACTATGGTAAATCGTGGTAAATAATGGTAAATCATGGTAAACTATGGTAAATCATGCTAGAATCAGTAAATAATACTTGAACATGGTAAATCATGGTAAACTTTGGTAAATTGTGGTAAATCATGGTAAACTATGGTAAATCATGCTAGAATCAGTAAATTATACTTGAACATGGTAAATTGTGGTATACTATAGTAAATCATGGTAAACTATGGTAAAACATGGTAAATCAAAGTAAACTATGCTAAATCATGCTAGAATCAGTAAATCATACTTGAACATGGTAAATCGTGGTATACTATAGTAAATCATGGTAAACTATGGTAAATCGTGGTAAATCGTGGTAAATCATGGTAAACTATGGTAAATCATGGTAATCTATGATAAATCATTCTAGAATCAGTAAATCATACTTGAACATGGTAAATCATGGTATACTATAGTAAATCATGGTAAACTATGGTAAATCGTGGTAAATCATGGTAAACTATGGTAAATCATGGTAAACTATGAAAAATCATGCTAGAATCAGTAAATCATACTTGAACATGGTAAATCATAGTATACTATAGTAAATCATGGTAAACTATGGTAAATCGTGGTAAATCATGGTAAACTATGCTAAATCATGCTAGAATCAGTAAATTATACTTGAACATGGTAAATTGTGGTATACTATAGTAAATCATGGTAAACTATGGTAAATCATGGTAAATCATGGTAAACTATGCTAAATCATGCTAGAATCAGTAAATCATACTTGAACATGGTAAATCGTGGTATACTATAGTAAATCATGGTAAACTATGGTAAATCGTGGTAAATCATGGTAAACTATGGTAAAATCATGGTAAACTATGATAAATCATGCTAGAATCAGTAAATCATACTTGAACATGGTAAATCATGGTATACTATAGTAAATCATGGTAAACTATGGTAAATTGTGGTAAATAATGGTAAACTATGGTAAATCATGGTAAACTATGGTAAATCATGCTAGAATCGGTAAATCATGCTAGAATCAGTAAATCATACTTGAACATGGTAAATCATGGTATACTATAGTAAATCATAAAAATGCTATCTATCTATCTATCTATCTATCTATCTATCTATCTATCTATCTATCTTTAAACTCTATCTATCTATCTATCTATCTATCTATCTTCAAACCTTATCTATCTATCTATCTATCTATCTATCTTAAAACCTTATCTATCTATCTATCTATCTATCTATCTATCTTCAAACATTATCTATCTATCTATCTATCTATCTATCTATCTATCTATCTACTATCTATCTATCTATCTATCTATCTATCTATCTTCAAACCTTATCTATCTATCTATCTATCTATCTATGCTAGAATCAGTAAATCATACTTGAACATGGTAAATCATGGTATACTATAGTAAATCATAGTAAACTATGGTAAATTGTGGTAAATCATGGTAAACTATGGTAAATCATGCTAGAATCAGTAAATTATACTTGAACATGGTAAATTGTGGTATACTATAGTAAATCATAGTAAACTATGGTAAATCGTGGTAAATCATGGTAAACTATGGTAAATCATGGTAAACTATGATAAATCATGCTAGAATCAGTAAATCATACTTGAACATGGTAAATCCTAGTATACTATAGTAAATCATGGTAAACTATGGTAAATCGTGGTAAATCATGGTAAACTATGGTAAATCATGGTAATCTATGATAAATCATGCTAGAATCAGTAAATCATACTTGAACATGGTAAATCATGGTATACTATAGTAAATCATGGTAAACTATGTTAAATCGTGGTAAATCATGGTAAACTATGGTAAATCATGGTAAACTATGATAAATCATGCTAGAATCAGTAAATCATACTTGAACATGGTAAATCCTAGTATACTATAGTAAATCATGGTAAACTATGGTAAATCGTGGTAAATCATGGTAAACTATGCTAAATCATGCTAGAATCAGTAAAATATACTTGAACATGGTAAATTGTGGTATACTATAGTAAATCATGGTAAACTATGATAAATCATGGTAAATCATGGTAAACTATGCTAAATCATGCTAGAATCAGTAAATCATACTTGAACATGGTAAATCGTGGTATACTATAGTAAATCATGGTAAACTATGGTAAATCGTGGTAAATCATGGTAAACTATGGTAAAATCATGGTAAACTATGATAAATCATGCTAGAATCAGTAAATCATACATGAACATGGTAAATCGTGGTATACTATAGTAAATCATGGTAAACTATGGTAAATCGTGGTAAATCATGGCAAACTATGGTAAATCATGGTAATCTATTATAAATCATGCTAGAATCAGTAAATCATACTTGAACATTGTAAATCATGGTATACTATAGTAAATCATGGTAAATCGTGGTAAATCATGGTAAACTATGGTAAATCATGGTAAACTATGATAAATCATGCTAGAATCAGTAAATCATACTTGAACATGGTAAATCATGGTATACTATAGTAAATCATGGTAAACTATGGTAAATCGTGGTAAATCATGGTAAAATATGGTAAATCATGGTATACTATAGTAAATCATGGTAAACTATGGTAAATCATGCTAGAATCAGTAAATCATACTTGAACATGGTAAATCATGATATACTATAGTAAATCATGGTAAACTTTGGTAAATCGTGGTAAATCATGGTAAACTATGGTAAATCATGCTAGAATCAGTAAATTATACTTGAACATGGTAAATTGTGGTATACTATAGTAAATCATGGTAAACTATGGTAAATCATGGTAAATCATGGTAAACTATGGTAAATTGTGGTAATCTATGATAAATCATGCTAGAATCAGTAAATCATACTTGAACATGGTAAATCATTGTGTACTATAGTAAAATCATGGTAAACTATGGTAAATCGTGGTAAATCATGGTAAACTATGATAAATCATGCTAGAATCAGTAAATCATGGTATACTATGGTAAATTGTGGTAAACTATGGTAAATCATGCTAGAATCATAGTAAATCATACTTGAACATGGTAAATCATGGTATACTATAGTAAATCATGGTAAACTATAGTAAATCGTGGTAAATCATGGTAAACTATGGTAAATCATGCTAGAATCAATAAATCATACTTGAACATGGTAAATCATGGTATACTATAGTAAATCATGGTAAACTATGGTAAATCATGGTAAACTATGGTAAATCATCCTAAATTATGGTAAATCATGCTAGAATCAGTAAATTACACTTGAACATGGCAAATCGTGGTATACTATAGTAAATCATGGTAAACTATAGTAAATCGTGGTAAATCATGGTAAACTATGGTAAATCATGCTAGAATCAATAAATCATACTTGAACATGGTAAATCATGGTATACAATAGTAAATCATGGTAAACTATGGTATACTATAGTAAATCATGGTAAACTATGGTAAATCATGCTAGAATCAGTAAATTATACTTGAACATGGTAAATCATGGTATACTATAGTAAATCATGGTAAACTATGGTAAATCGTGGTAAATCATGGTAAACTATGCTAAATCATGCTAGAATCAGTAAATCATACTTGAACATGGTAAATCCTGGCATACTATAGTAAATCATGGTAAACTATGGTAAATTGTGGTAAATCATGGTAAACTATGGTAAATCATGGTAATCTATGATAAATCATGCTAGAATCACTAAATCATACTTGAACATGGTAAATCATGGTGTACTATAGTAAAATCATGGTAAACTATGGTAAATCGTGGTAAATCATGGTGTACTATAGTAAAATCATGGTAAACTATGGTAAATCGTGGTAAATCATGGTAAATCATGGTAAACTATGGTAAATCATGGTAAACTATGATAAATCATGCTAGAATCAGTAAATCATACTTGAACATGGTAAATCATAGTATACTATAGTAAATCATGGTAAACTATGGTAAATCGTGGTAAATAATGGTAAACTATGGTAAGTCATGGTAAACTATGGGAAATCGTGCTAGAATCAGTAAATCATACTTGAACATGGTAAATCATGGTGTACTATAGTAAAATCATGGTAAACTATGGTAAATCGTGGTAAATCATGGTAAATCATGGTAAACTATGGTAAATCATGGTAAACTATGGGAAATCATGCTAGAATCAGTAAATCATACTTGAACATGGTAAATCTTGGTATACTATAGTAAATCATAGTAAACTATGGTAAATCGTGGTAAATCATGGTAAACTATGGTAAATCATGGTAAACTATGATAAATCATGCTAGAATCAGTAAATCATACTTGAACATGGTAAATCCTAGTATACTATAGTAAATCATGGTAAACTTTGGTAAATCGTGGTAAATCATGGTAAACTATGGTAAATCATGCTAGAATCAGTAAATTATACTTGAACATGGTAAATTGTGGTATACTATAGTAAATCATGGTAAACTATGGTAAATCATGGTAAATCATGGTAAACTATGGTAAATTGTGGTAATCTATGATAAATCATGCTAGAATCAGTAAATCATACTTGAACATGGTAAATCATGGTGTACTATAGTAAAATCATGGTAAACTATGGTAAATCGTGGTAAATCATGGTAAACTATGATAAATCATGCTAGAATCAGTAAATCATGGTATACTATGGTAAATTGTGGTAAACTATGGTAAATCATGCTAGAATCATAGTAAATCATACTTGAACATGGTAAATCATGGTATACTATAGTAAATCATGGTAAACTATAGTAAATCGTGGTAAATCATGGTAAACTATGGTAAATCATGCTAGAATCAGTAAATCATACTTGAACATGGTAAATCCTAGTATACTATAGTAAATCATGGTAAACTTTGGTAAATCGTGGTAAATCATGGTAAACTATGGTAAATCATGCTAGAATCAGTAAATTATACTTGAACATGGTAAATTGTGGTATACTATAGTAAATCATGGTAAACTATGGTAAATCATGGTAAATCATGGTAAACTATGGTAAATTGTGGTAAATCATGGTGTACTATAGTAAAATCATGGTAAACTATGGTAAATCGTGGTAAATCATGGTGTACTATAGTAAAATCATGGTAAACTATGGTAAATCGTGGTAAATCATGGTAAATCATGGTAAACTATGGTAAATCATGCTAGAATCAGTAAATTATACTTGAACATGGTAAATCATGGTATACTATAGTAAATCATGGTAAACTATGGTAAATCGTGGTAAATCATGGTAAACTATGCTAAATCATGC